>CM069451.1:66528764-66997928 GCA_035610835.1 Ophiura sarsii
CTACTGATGGCCAAAATTGATTCTACAAAAAGAAAGAACAAGGCGGTTCTCGAACGGCGCGTCTCGCCTGTTCATCAAAAGTGACTTGAAAGAAATGATGATGAAACATATGATACAATGTAGCACTGTCACAGAGGTATGCATTGTAGTTAATGCAAGGGATGTAATACCTTAAGGGATGCTCAAATGTTACCCAGTACTAAAAAAAATTGCGGAACACAAACGAATCGTTTCCGCTTTATGGCCCTTCAAAGTTTAGATGGTACCCCACCCCCTTTGGACTATGCAGTGGCGGCGCCAGCATCATAATTTGGGGGGGGGGGGGGGGGTGGGGGGGGGGGGGGGGGGGGGGCAAAAGGATGCAAGACATTTTAGGGGGACCCCAGACGATCTTCAATGACCTCCAATGACCTTGAAAATTTAATCAACAAAAAGAATACACCCCCCCCCCCTTCCCTCCACCAAGTCGCATCAAGATAGGCCCTACTGATCAATTTGACCCCATATTTGACCTTGAATGACCTCTCATAACCTTGAAAATTTAATCAGCAAAAAGAACACACCCTCCCCCTTCCCTCCACCAAATCCATCAAGATAGGCCTTACGGATCTTATTTGACCCCAGATGACCTTGAAAATTAATCAGCAAAAAGAACATACCACACCCCTTCTCTCCCACCAAATATAATCAAGATAGGCCTTACGGATCTTATTTGACCCCCACGATGACCTTGAATGACCTCGAAAAATTAATCAGCAAAAAGAACACACCATCCAGCTTCCTTCCACCAAATCCCGTCAAGAGAGGCCTTACGGATCTTATTTGACCTTGAATGACCTCTGATGACCTTGAAAAATTTAATCAGCAAAAAGAACACACCAACCCCCTTCCCTACACCAAATCACATCAAGATAGGCCTTACGGATCTTATTTGACCCCAGATGACCTAAAAAATTAATCAGCAAAAAAAAACCACCATCCTATCCCTCTTCCGTCCACCAAATCCATCAAGATAGCCTTACGGATCTTATTTGACCCCAGATGACCACTGATGACCTTGAAAAGTTAATCAGCAAAAAGAACACACCAACCCCTTCCCTCCACCAAATCACATCAAGATAGGCCTTACGGATCTTATTTGACCCCAGATGACCTACGATGACCTCGAAAAATTAATCAACAAAAAGAACACACCATCCCTCTTCCGTCCACCAAATCCCATCAAGATAGGCCTTACGGATCTTATTTGACCCCAGATGACCTTGAATGACCTCCGATGACCTTGAAAATTTAATCAGCAAAAAGAATACACCACCCCCCTTCCCTCCACAAAATCCAATCAAGATAGGCCTTACGGATCTTATTTGACCCCTGATGACTTTGAATGACCTCTGATGACCTTGAAAATTTATTCAGCAAAAAGAACACACCACTCCCCTTCCCTCCACCAAATCTCATCAATATAGGCCTAAACTGATCTATTTGACCCCATATTTGACCCCAATGACCTCTGATGACCTTGAAAATTTAATCAGGAAAAAGAACACACCACCCCCTTCCCTCCACCAATCCCATCAAGATAGGCCTTACTGATCTATTTGACCCCATATTTGACCCCCGATGACCCCGAAAAATTAATCAACAAAAAGAACACACCATCCCTCTTCCGTCCACCAAATCCCATCAAGATAGGCCTTACGGATCTTATTTGACCCCAGATGACCTTGAATGACCTCCAATGACCTTGAAAATTTAATCAGCAAAAAGAATACACCACCCCCCTTCCCTCCACCAAATCCAATCAAGATAGCCTTACGGATCTTATTTGACCCCCGATGACCTTGAATGACCTCTGATGACCTTGAAAATTTATTCAGCAAAAAGAACACACCACTCCCCTTCCCTCCACCAAATCTCATCAATATAGGCCTTACGGATCTTATTTGACCCCAGATGACCTTGAATGACCTCCAATGACCTTGAAAATTTAATCAGCAAAAAGAATACACCACCCCCTTCCCTCCACCAAATCCAATCAAGATAGGCCTTACGGATCTTATTTGACCCCCGATAACCTTGAATGACCTCTGATGACCTTAAAAATTTATTCAGCAAAAAGAACACACCACTCCCCTTCCCTCCACCAAATCTCATCAATATAGGCCTTACTGATCTATTTGACCCATATTTGACCCCGATGACCTCTGGTGACCTTAAAAATTTAATCAGCAAAAAGAACACACCACCCCCCTTCCCTCCACCAAATCCCATCAAGATAGGCCTTACTGATCTATTTGACCCCATGTTTGACCCCCGATAACCTTGAATGACCTCTGATGACCTTAAAAATTTATTCAGCAAAAAGAACACACCACTCCCCTTCCTTCCACCAAATCTCATCAATATAGGCCTTACTGATCTATTTGACCCCATATTTGACCCCGATGACCTCTGGTGACCTTAAAAATTTAATCAGCAAAAAGAACACACCACCCCCTTCCCTCCACCAAATCCCATCAAGATAGGCCTTACTGATCTATTTGACCCCATATTTGACCCCCGATGACCTTGAATGACCTCCGGTGACCTTGAAAATTTACTCAGCAAAAAGAACACACCACCCCCTTCCCTCACCAAATCCAATCAAGATCGGCCTTACGGATCTTATTTGACCCCGATGACCTTGAATGACCTCCAATTACCTTGAAAATCTAATCAGCAAAAGAACACCCCACCCCCTTCCCTGACATCAAGTCCCATCAAGATAGGACTTACGGATCTCTAAATATCGCGTCACAACGCGTCACAAAAGTTTTAAGCATATTTGACCAAGATGACCTTGAATGACCTCCGATGACCTTGAAAAATCAATCAGCAACAGAACGCACCACCCCCTTCCCTCCATCAAGTCCATCAAGATAGCAGCTATCGCGTCACAAAGGTATTTCTTAGCACACGGCAGACGCCATACGCCGGACAGAAATAGTGATAACATAGTCTCTTCTGATTACATCAGGCGAGACAAAAAGGAGATATGGGAGCTACTGCCCACTAATTTCTAAAATACAGGACCTCAGCTTTTCAACACAAATGCCTATCGGCTCCAGGGCAAGAAGAGCTGAGAAGCTGGAGTCTGCATAGGCCCTCAGGATTTTTTGAGTTATTTTGACCACTTATTGGGGGAGGTACATAGCTTATAATAATAAGATGAAATAGATATACACCTAGCACAAAAAGTCCCTGACCAGGCGCTTTGATGTTGGCTAATCCAAAATCAATAATCGGTACAAAAATCTGAGGTACATTAAATGGGCAATTTCTTCTCCGTAATTTGATACCTCGTTCAGATTGAATGGAAAATTTGGAAGTTATGATGATTTCAATTACCATAAGTAACGACAACAAAGTTGCACTAGAATTGGTTTCCTATGGGATATCATTGATTTGTATTGTCCACTGTGTGCTTTCTCAACCAGTCAGGTATGGGGATGAATGGGTAACAGCATCGACAGGGAGTCGGTACACACACATTTTCAATGCGTTATCACACACTAAGCAAGGATATCCCATTGAAACCCAATTTTAGTGCAAGAAATATTTTGGTAGTTTAATCTGCTTGATTTTTATGAATGAGGTATCAAACTACTGAGAAGAAATGTGCTCAATTGATGTATCTCAGATTTTTGGTACCAATTATTGATTTTGATCTAGCCAACATCAAATCGGTTGGTCAAGGACTTTTGTGCTAGGTGTATGTGACGTGATCAAGCGAAATGAGTCACATGTCGGCAGTCTTGAATTTTGATATTTGTACATCATTCAAAAGCAGGTGAAAAATGCTACAGTGTGGTCTAAACCCAATAAACTTTTTAACTTACAAACAGTTAACCAACTGAGAAAACAAAGTAAAACATAGGAATTTGTCACTTCTTTTTACCCATCTCAAAATCAATATTCCCTACATACGACTCATTCCGATTATCGTGTCACTACAAAATCTGTTTGTCCACCCAGTCAATCCTTGCATACACACCCTCGATTCCTGATGGATCAAATTATATACAGGGCTCAAAATACACAAGAGCGAAGGGCGATTAGCCCAGTTTTCACAAAATAGCCCTCTGAGAAAATGTTGACGGTAAAATGTACTTCAAGGGTTACTTTTGGCTGAATTTGCTCAAAACAGCCCTCATAGCTACAGTAAAAAGTATTTTAACCCCTGTATATTATGTATGCTCGATGTGTGAAATGAAAGTAAGAAAAAGTTGGAAGAAAATACTGAAGTAAAAGAACCATAGCGCTATTCCTTCCCCTCCCTGTAAATCGTAATCTTCATCAAACCTATCATTTTGTTGATGTGCTTTAGAAAATTAAGTGAACTTGAACTTGATTGACTACACTGACCTACATGTATTGTAATGTGACTAGAGGTGACTTGTTCAAATCTTGTGTCGACCCATACAGGGGTAACAATAAGGCCAAAACGTTGAGGGTCTTTTCCCCCCCCCCCCCCCCCCCCCCCCCCACACCACCATGCGAAGAAATCAAAAATGGAGGGGAGGTAAATATTTTTGCCATAGCGACCGTAGTACTAAAGTTGGGGTCTGATTTCACCCCCATGCTTTCAAAAAGTTCCAATATGAAGGGTGAACATTTAATTTGGAGGGGTCATTCACACCTTGACCTACATGTAAGTGTGTCTGACTTGATTCTACCAATACCAAGTGTCTGCACTCAGCTAAACTAGAAAATCATGACTGTGGCTGTAAAAGACGGAAAAGGAGGGCCATTCGGACTCAAGGGGGATAACACGATCTGCAAAGATGAAATGTTTACATTGCACCAAATCTATGGTCAACAAAACAAAGATATATACTCTCAATGACTGTGGTACCTATACTTTGTTCGTACATCTCACTCTATATATTCAGTAACGTTTGCAAGCATATTCTAGTGATTGGCGCGTCGTCGCCGTTATACATTAAGTGCTAGTGCCAAGATTTGTCAAGATGGGACTTTAGACATTTTGTAATAATTAAATCGGTTTTTTCATATTGTATCCCTTATACCCTCCATTCTATTTTTTTTAATGTAATATGGGTATGCATTTTTATTGTTGTTGTTGTTGTATTTTATGTTTGTGCCTTGAGTTGAGCGCTCTTAGTCTTATGTGTCTTGTCGCTATTTTTATTATACTCCCCTTTTAACTGAAAGTTAATACAGGAGGATATTTTTTGGTTTTTGGGCGGCGACTATCATTTTCGAATAGCTCAAAAACTAAGCGACCTATTCCAAGAGACTGTTCATAAATACTTTGTTGGGGGCTGGATAATTTCATTTTTGGTATATCAAAACTTGTTTGACCCTCTTGCCATGCCACAAACTTTTTGACCCCCCCCCCCCCCCCTGTACATGTGTATTACTGCCTGCACCTAAAACTTTCTTGCCCCCCCCCCCCTGTTTCTGTTTCTGTTTCGGTTAAGTCGGTATGCGCAGATAAACTGTACTTCACCAACTGTTCCCCGTAGGAAACTGTTTCCTGTAACCTAGGAAAGTGAGTATACCGACACAGACCGGGATGATCCCCTACTCTTTACGAAGGAGTCTGTGACCTTTTAACGTGCTCGGATTATTGCACTTCCGATACACGAGACCACCATTTATACGTGACTTCTGAACCACGAGACAATTGAGACTAAGTACCTTGCCCAAGGATACAAACATGTTGGCCGAAGTGGGGCTCGAACTCACAACCTTTGCATCGTGAGACCGGCGTCTTATCCACTAGACCACACACACTCCTTCATGTTCATCTTCATGTTCATTGTAATCAAGTTCAGAGAACATGTTATCTTTTATGGGATTTTGTACAGAATTTGACCATGCATGTATCATATTCTATTTTGATGGACGCATCACATCTAGGAGGGCAGGTTGTAGAATCTAGAGTGAGTCCGAACTCCCACTTCAATTGCAGTATCTTTGGTTTAGTACCATGGTCTTTAATCCCCTGAATAACTTCACATATTTACAAGTATGCACGGATCTCTGTTCTTGAAACCAATTAGGATGCGCCCTCCAATTATATATCCTGGCTTAAATACAATGTGCGCGCAATTGTTGTTTGGGGTAAGCTTTAGAATACCCTACCATTTGTATTCCTCACTGTGTAAGTGTATGGGTCGTTCATTAAAAGTCCCCATTGAAGACATGCAGTGGTAGGGTATACTAAACTCCGTTGTTTGACATGAATTTGCCCGCCCCCAGAAAATTTTGGAAACTAATAAGTGTTTAAACTTTTTTGACCCCCCCCCCCCCCTCTGTTGGGGTTTTCAAACACTTTTTTGACCCCCCTTTTCAGAGTATCAAACCTTTTTGGCACCCCCCACCACTATAATTATCCAGCATCCCCCCCCCCCCCCCCCCCTCACCAAAGTATTTATGAACACTCCCCAACCAGAGTCGGCACACGGGTTCGTTTTATGGACATGGGTCACGACTCCCCTTTACAGACAAAAATATGCGTCGGAATTTGTTTTATCATGGAAAAGGTTTATCTCAGCTTTGAGATAATATCTGAATATTATCTCCCCCATCATTGAAAACAATGTGAAAATACTCTCGATGCGATATCTCAAAAACGAATTGAGCTATTGCATTATAAAGATTTTTCTAGTGTAGACATTTTTACAATTAATTAAGGTAGCAAGATGTTAACTGTTAAGATGTTAAGATGTGATCTGTTTTATCTCTTGATAAAGTTAGCTCTGTAACCCAGTGGGCAATTCTTTAAAAATGACGTCGTATGTAAAAAATAGGGACAGCGGTCCCAAATAGGTCGTCAGTTTATATGGGTAGTTTGGTTGCAATTGTACTTCATCTGTGTAAATGTAATCAATTTTACATGCAGCCAATTTCACATCTTGACCTCAGATGACCTTTGACCTTGGTATGTGACCTTTGACCTCATTAACATATGAAGGTTTCCATGTTGCATCTATGATCGAAGTTTGGTCGCAATTGGTTATTGTATGGAAAAGAAATGGACAAAACAAAAAGTGTGTACTAAATTTTACATCTTGACCTCAGATGACCTTTGACCATGGTATGTGACCTTTGACCTCATTAACATATGAAGTTTTCCATGTTGCATCTATGACCGAAGCTTGGTTGCAATTGGTCATTGTATGGAAAAGAAATGGACAAGACAAAAAGTGTGTACTAAATTTTACATCTTGACCTCAGATGACCTTGGTATGTGACCTTTGACCTCATTAACATATGAAGGTTTCCATGTTGCATCTATGACCGAAGTTTGATTGCAATTGGTCATTGTATGGAAAAGAAATGGACAATACAAAAAGTGTGTACTAAATTTTACATCTTGACCTCAGATGACCTTTGACCTTGGTATGTGACCTTTGACCTCATTAACATTCAAAGTTCGTGATAACCGGTGTCACATCGCGAAATGCGCCACACTTTTGAAGTATTGCGATTCAATTTCACAAATGTGTAGCTAAAAGTGCGACGCAAGAAGATTCCCTACTTTATATTTGATCACGTTCCATCAAAGCCAAACCTAAAAAGATTGAGTTTCATCTTCAAATAACTAAAAAAAGTATGATCACTTTCTCAAGTATCGGCAGTTCATATTTCGTTTTTTGTCAGAGTTAAAAACCGTATTGCTTTACACGCACGTGCGCAGAAGTTTTACTGTCGGTTTAAAATTTAAAAAATGGCGGTTTCTGCGGACATATGAGCAACATTATATCATGACGTCACTTTTGATGCTAGTCTTGTTCCCAAGAGTGTTTTAGGAAAAGGCGAATCGAAAAGGCGCCAACAAAAATGACTTGGAATAAAACTAGTGGTGCACCACGGTCACAAGGAAATTCCTTGAAGGAATCATACAAAATGGCGCTTATAATAAGAAGATAATGTAAACAATTATGAAATCCATCGTGACTCGTGAGCGAAATAATGCCTGTATTTCCTTGTGTTTTATTACTAAAATGTGTTAGTTCAAATTGTAAAATCTAGATCGTGTACACGTTACGTATGCTGTATTTTGCTTACGGGACACGGGTTATACATGCGTTTTTGAACCGTGTTACGTGCGCATGCCAGATTATGTAGAACGTGCAAAGTTGATGAAATATTTTATTACTAGAAAAAAGTGCTATACAAAATTTGTGAATTGCTACACAAAACTAATAGTGCATCGCACTTTTTGCTACACAAAAAAATTGCTGGAAATTGAACGCTGTTAACATATGAAGGTTTCCATGTTGCATCTATGACCGAAGTTCGATTGCAATTGGTCATTGTATGGAAAAGAAATGGACAATACAAAAAGTGTGTACTCAATTTTACATCTTGACCTCAGATGACCTTTGACCTTGGTATGTGACCTTTGACCTCATTAACATATGAAGGTTTCCATGTTGCATCTATGATCAAAGTTTGGTTGCAATTGGTTATTGTATGGAAAAGAAATGGACAAAACAAAAGTGTGTACTAAATTTTACATCTTGACCTCAGATGACCTTTGACCTTGATATGTGACCTTTAACCTCATTAACATATGAAGGTTTCCATGTTGCATCTATGACCGAAGTTTGGTTGCAATTGGTTATTGTATGGAAAAGAAATGGACAAAATAAAAAGTGTATACCAAATTGTTGACAGACAGACAGACTGACAACACACACAACACATACGAAGGATGCCGCCATAAGGTCTCTTCCTACGGACGACCTAAAAAGGAGTTGCAACCAGTGTCCGAATTAGAAAATAAAAGTTACCTGCACGACAGCAATATTTTCTAGAAAAATGGATTTTCCCCCTTAAAAATGGCTGAATATCACAATTTTACATGCACACAGGCAAATGTTTACATGCACAGAGCCAAAGTTACATGCATTTGTGCATGTAAAACCCCTCTATTTCGAACACTGGTTGCAACGTTGGTACAATGTTGATCCAAGTTCCAACGTATTTTTAAAAAAATTGCCCACTGGGAAGGCAGCAATACTCAGTATATTTTTCATGTTTTAACTTACTAGGAGTCTAAATCCACTCAGTTCAATTCTGAAGCCCCTCTTTTTGAGACCCTGGGCGGCACACCCCTACCTAAACAAAAGTTGAGTGCCCAGCCCCCCCCCCCCCCCCCCCCCGGTCTATGGTAATAGCCCGGGGGGGGGGCACTCAACTTTTTTTTGGTATGGGTGTGCCACACAGGGTCTCAAAAAGGGGGGCTACAGAACTGAACTGAGTGGATTTTATGTCGAATTTTTATTTTTTTGGTTTTAGAGCAAAATTTTCAAAGAATTGGGGCTTTTGAACGCAAAATTTCGCTATTTTTGAATTTTCAATAAAATTGGGGTCTTAAAAGAACTGATGCAGGCTCAGAATTTTCAATAAAATCGGGGTCTTAAGAACTGATGCAGGCTCAAAAGGGGGTCATAAGAGCTAGCAGCAGAGGGTGAAAAGGGGGGTCTTCAGCGCGGCACATACCTAATACCCTTTTTCAAATTAATGTCAGTGCACCCACGGGGGTTATATTATACTCATTTATAGGCTAGGCCTATATATGCAAATCAACAACAATTCAATAATAACACAGCAGTTTTAAATTTTAGAGTGCTAAATAAAAACATTTGACAAATTGATCTTGGAAGTTGGATCATTTTTGGGATTGGTGAAACTTCCAATACTCCAATTTTAAAATTATATTATAGAGTTTTGACTGGACTGGAGATGTCTCTTCAAATTCAATCGATTTCATCATTTTCATTCATGGGATACTCAGTCATGATACTTATCTAAACAAATTGATTGCCAATGGCTTTACAACAATCCAGGATGATTTGCATCGGACACACTACTTCTGCATTTTCATTTCTCTTCTCTTGTTGTTGTTATTGTTTTTGTCTTCACAGCAGCCAAACACAAACCAGGCACTATAATTATTATAGCTCGATCAGTCATTCGGAAAAAAGAAAATACAAAAACAAAACAAAACAAACATGACCTCGATTTCGCTATTAAATAACAACCTTTTATGACTACCCACATACCTTTTTGTAGCTGTAAAATGGTGTATTGGATACAAGTGTATTCCCAATAAATAGGGATCAAATTCACCTACATATATGGGTTCTGTTCAGGAATTGAAACCACAGCACAGAAAATCAACAAAACATCCCAGCAGCAGTGGATGCCATTTTGAGATTATCATGACGTCAGGGTGTCCTACAGAGGGCGCTGTATCAAAACAGAAAATTTAAAGGGCCATTGAACACCCAGGGCATACCATACACGACGCGACGAAAATCGTTTAAAGTCTGAATTTGAGAATTTAAGTTAGTTTCCATAAGTGATTAGTAAACGGAAAATCTCATACATGCTTTCCAAATTACCCTTTACCTGTACCTGTCGTCACGGGAACTATTAGGGAAGGCTTTTTAGCCTAAACGCCCATCCACATTCACATTCATCATTACTTGACTGCAATAGAGAATAGAGATACAATCATATACTTAAAGGGGCACTAAGAGATGTGTTGGAGGATGCGCCCTAAAAAAAACTGGGATTAGTATATTTTTATAATTGTATTACATGTATGAACTTACACCTATAAGGATTAAGAAAAATCAGCCCTCTATGTACAAGAAAATTCAAAAAATGCTCGTCCCCCACGGGACGAGCATTTTACGTCCGACAGTATCCCCCTGCAGTACGCGTGATACATAACGCGAACCATATTTGCATAGAGGGCGTTTTTCAATAAATAGCGATGATATTGTTGTAATCAAGTTTTGCTGTGTTTTTGCTAGTTTTTAATGTTCATCTTGAATTCTGAAGTAAATTTTTATTTTAAACATTTAAAATTTTCAACACCACTTAATGTGCCTTTAATTTACTTTGCATGAGATTTGCACCAAAGTGGTGCTTTCCATGTATTCGTAACTGATTGTTTATGTGTTTGCCTAGGAAGGAGTCAATGGCAGACTTAAAACAGTTTGTTGTCTTGACTTCAACAATTCGGTGTGAGAAGCAATTCTGTCGAGTTCTTTTGTATCTTAAGGCTATGTCCTCAATCCTTCAACTCTTGCTTCCATGTCGAAGAACTTATCTGGTTTAACAGTAGTTACGCGTGCATTATTCGGTTAACTTGGATTAAGTCACCACTTAGTCGTCTGTAAGCCAACTATTGTAGCCTATGGAGCTTTCGATACTCATGATACTTGGCACGATTATCGTGGCTCTTACTGAACTTTCTCTAAAGTTGTTGATGTCTCCTTTCAGGTGGGCCTAATGGACTCCAAACACAGTTTTGCAATACCATGAGGTCGAATCATCTTGTAGATAATCAAGTTGAACATGTCGATGTCCATATGATCGAAATATCTCGTATTATCTCTTATTATATCAAAGGGATTGACTGAATCCCAAGTCGTTTCGCGTGCCAGTGTCCGGGAATCTCATTTCAGGTGCTAAAAACAAAAATGTTTCATTGGCCTTTAACAAAATTGCGTAAGTGCCCCCCCCCCCCCCCCCCCCGGAGCCTGGCCTTTAATGATATGACTATTTTTTTGCTAGAAGTCGTTGAAATTAAATGGTATGATTACGCGAGTCAATATTCGGTTCTTACCCGTTTCTATAAAACGCAAATCTGATATCATTACCCGTAAAATTGATGCAAATTTTGCACATTCCTTTGGTCAAAAGAATATCGTACTAAAGTTTTGCCGGAAGTGCCGCACAAAACCAACTTAGTGGTGTGCTCCCTTAAGATCAGAAATGTAAATCTGCAAGAAAATCTATTTTAAAAAAAAATCAAGGATAGAGGGCGTCCTATGGAAAAGGTCGCATAATATGCCTTTAATACAAAACTTGTCAGTTTGTTTCCCCCAAAAATGACGTTTCCAAATTGGATGTAAGTAAAATATTCAAACTTCTCTGAATTGGTGCAATTCCCCCGAATGATAGTCAAGACACATCTTGAAAAGTTTTTTTTTCTAATGAATAATATGCCTAAGATTGGTCTGAAACTAGATATTTAGACTTACTTTGAGGTAATTTTGAAAAGTCAATATTTTCGATTGTCTTGGAGCTTGGAGGAGTTTTTCAGCACCATGGGCATGGGACCCGAGGGAAAGGTCTCTTTCCACATCAAGTACTCTCTAAATGTAAAAGAGTGAAATTCCACTCTAATGGAGTGAATATTCACTCTTCAAAGGATTGCCTACCGTGATCACTCTGATAGAGTGAAAGTCACTCCTTGAAAGAGTGGAACCACGCAATTGTTGCATTCCAAAGTTTTGAGTTGCATAACTCCAATGGTTCTATTTTTAGAAGCGCAAGGTCAAAAGACATGTGCCCATTGAGTAGTACACAGACTGGTTGGGGTTAGGACATGTTTAAGTCCAAAAAAGTTACGGGCCTGGGTGTACGTGTTACGTGTAACAGGCGGCTGTATGCAGCTATAAGGACGTCCACTGCTTCTGTCAATCACAAGTTATTTCTATTGTCTGGCGATCTGTTTACCGTGCATCAGTGCGTTTCAATTATTATCACTCGGTGATCAATTGTACATGAAGATGTAAACACGGGCCGCCAATCGATTGATCACAACCAGTCTTGAGCTATGCTTGTTCTCAGCACACCGGCCCCCACCCGGGCCAACTCGTCGTGGGTTATAAACACCAACCCAAACAAAACCAATATAAATAAACAGAAAAACAAACTGACAAACGACATCAAATTTAGAAAACTTGCCAATTAATTAATTATATTCATTCATTTAATCAGAATAATGTCAGAAAACTTGCAAAAATATATATATATTCATTTCATCAGAATAATGTTCCACTACAGTTTAAAAACTCAACCCCGTTGACCCATGGACCATGGTTGACCTAAGTGGGTGCTCCTAACAAGAGGAATCAGTTGGAAACAGGAGCATGACAGAAGGGACACCGGACATTTCATCAGCTTATAGATTGAGCTCTAGACATGTTTATTTAGTGGGTAAAACCTAGGTATAAAACCAATATAAAACCCCCAATAAAACCAAGAAACCTTTCCTGGTAAAACCCGTGCGTGACAACCGGCCCAGTCGTCTATTACTTAAGTCGATATTTGATCGATCAACCAAGTGATTGAAAACGCACTGATGCACGGTAAACAAGTTCGTATCACCAGACAATAAAAATAACTTGTGATTGACAGAAGCAGACGTCCTTATGGCTGCATACAGCCGTCTGTTTACGTGTAAGTCTACGGGAAATGACCAGCAAGATAACATTAAAATGGCATTAAAATTCCTTTTGTCATATAAGCGGAATAAGTTGCTCTTTGAAAACGTGCCTCATTGGTTTGTCAAATTTGTTTGGTATATTTTTAAACAAAAATTCATTCTCGATCAACTTCTTTTTGACTCACCCTGTATACCAGCTCTTCGTCAAACCTTCCTTGAAATTGTCAGTCTAGGGATTTTTCAGGTCATCAATCATTTACGAACCAATTGTAGGCTGGCAACACTGGGCAACAAATCCGCCATTGGCTTCTCGATTACGGCAAAATTCTTTCCTTTTGCCGGGTATCGTGTACCTGTTTTTACCGTCATGGAGGTGTAAATATGTTGCAATTTTAAATTTCCTCCCTGAAGAGGAGGGGAGGGCCTCATCGGAACCGACAAGTAGATTTCTTGCTGATATATTTAGTCAGAATTGATTTGTAAAAGGTAGGGAAACGGCCTTTCCACTGCGTGACGTTCGCGTAGCGATGATGATGGATGTTGTTGGATGCAACGTAAAATCTTACAACCAGGCGGCCTTGATCGTTATAAGATTTTCCCGCTCATTCAAATTAGCATGTTCAAGTCTTGTTTTATAGGTTTTAGGTGCAAACAAAATTCATACTACATTAAAATAGAATATTAACACAAGTGTACATGATCCAGATCATGAGATTGTCATAAAAAAGTGCAAGAATCACATGAAATGAACTAAAAAAACCACCCAAAAACCTAAAAATGTTAAAAAAAGCCAGCCAGCCATCAATATCAATCATACAAACAAAAACAACATATGAACTTACAATAAAAACAAATATTGTCGATAATTTCAAATCATTCTTTCGCGTGTGTGACATCTGCGCATGTGCGTGACCACGACAGCGTTAATTGCTTGCCTGTTGTTGTTTTTAATGCAGTACTACATGTAGTAGTGCGTCGCCAGACGGTCATGACCGTGGGCGTGTTAAACTTCTGATCAACAATTTGTTTGTTTTTATTACAATATTATAATTGAAGCAAACAATGCTCGATCAATTTGCCACAATGCGCGTGTCTGCATGCATGTACCAGGCATGAACGCAGTGATCAAACAAAAATAGTATGCACTGCATTTTAAATCTAATTACTTGTCAAACTCAAATGCATCTTTTTTAGGTCCATAACTAGGCTATATATGAATTTGATAATGGATGGCTATGATGAATGATGAACCAGACAGAGCCACCTTATCAAGTAGCCTAGGCTATAGTCAGATTTATAATTAAACGAACACATTGAAACAGCGCATTGCGTGAAGCGTGCACAACCGTACGTGTCGTAAGCGTGATATTTTCGGGCGCGATCATGTTTGTTGTGCGTGGTGTTTGTTCAATTATTAAATTTAATAGACATGATAGACTATAATAGTAGGGACCACAACTATGCTACTGAGCATCCTTCTGCACATCATGAGTGTAAAAATAAATTATAGGCCCTATCATATGGTTTTCCTCTGCCATAATCATAATGATGTGCACAAATGTTGGGGATTCATTTAACTAAAGCCAGGCTAATGAAAGTCTATTACAAGTTTCCCGTTACTTTTTTTTTGCCGAGTGATGAGGCGACTTTTTCATTACATTATTCATTAGGCCTATTCATTATTTGATCAGATTTCATTATTGACATGTATTGTAAATGCTTGTTTGATCAACCCATATTGATACGAAGGCTTCACAAGTGCTATTTACAATAAAAAACCACCTGCTTTTGAGACTAGGTTCCAGTTTTAAAATAAGTTTGAAATTGCTAAAACTCATACAATAATGTTTTGACTTTTTTTGCCATCTTGAAATGTTGACGCAGGTGAAAAAGTGACTCACTATAGTCGATTTATAATTGAACGAACACATTGAAGCAGTGTATTGCGTACATTGCGTGATGCGCGCACAACCATTGAGCGTAATAACTTCGGGCGCGATCAACTTTTGTGGTGCGTGCGTGTTGTTCGTTCAATTATTAATTTGACTATTATAGTATTTTCTAGTGAACCAGGAGCCATTTTTGAAGAACCAGTCATTTTCAAAAAGGCAACAAAAAAGGGTTTTATGTTTTGCTCAAGCAGCATTTATTTTGCTATGCAAAGTTACTAGTTCCTTTGTATGTTTTTATTCTGTAAATGTTTAATGTTTTAAAAGTGTAAGATATAAATAAATGCTAATCTGGGAAATCAGCATTTATAGGCTACCTAAGGATGAGCCTTTCTCCTCCCTAACCATCTGAACCTGGAGGGGTCTGTGAACCCCATTGGCAGTCAATCAACTCTTAAATGCCATGTTCTGAGGCTATAGGGAACTTAGCCATTTAGACAACACAGGCCAAAGGTTGATGACCTCCAGGCAGAGGTGGGTGTGCAAGCACAGGAGTTGTTAGACTCTCAATCCAATTGAAAAAAAAGAAATTGAAAAAAAAAAAAATTAAAGTTATTTTTTAAAGTTGTTTTTAAAGTTAGTTTTTAAGTTAGTTTTACTTAGTAATCACGACGGAACTTTTTCATCAAACTTTGGAAATCCTAAATCTAGTCAAATTTAGTCGTCTGGTACCGATTGGGCCTTGCTTGGGGGCTCAGCAGTGCTGTAGCTGTTCATAGGGATTTTATACCAAACACTTTTTTCGTATTTTCACGAAAAATAATTCATATTTTCAATGCAGATTTCATCTTCATTTGCAGCTTTTGGATTTGACATACCCACACACACAGTGTTCGAATTAAGGGAAAAAAACTGGTTATCCCGCGGATAACCATGATATGAAATCAGGTTATCCGCCAAAAAAATTGGTTATCCGCCAAAATTTCAAAAAGTTAAATCAAATATAAAAAGGCAGTTTTCGCCAGTTTAATTGAATTCTTCCTCGTTTTTCTATGTAATTGTAACGTATTATGTAATTATGTTAGTGTATAGAATTATAAATTCTTCGTAATAATTCTTATAGTCAAGCAAGTACTCATCTTTATCTCCTGAACCTCTCCCCTTCCCCTGAATAAAACCTGTGATCGAAAGTTGCTTCGCCATTTTTTACTGTAGCGAGCGTTATTTATTTACCATTTATTCCCAACACGTGGATGATCACGATGACATCATCGCAATCTCATTAACTCCGTAGAGGCACAGTTCAAAACACGCATATATGACTGGGCACGAAGCAACGTTCATGGGACGTGGTTAAATTGTTAATCACGTGGTCGATGAGTGACGTCATTAATTAATAATTTATGACATCATCGCAATCTCGTTAACGTTTTCAAAGGCACAGTTCGAGACACGCATACGACGGGACACTAAGCACGAAGCAACGTGCTTGGGACGTGGTTAAATTGGTAAAACACGTGGCTGATGATGAGTGACGTCATTATAATCTATGACATCATCGCAATCTCGTTAACGTTTTCAGAGGCACAGTTCGAGACACGCGTACGACGGGGCACTAAAGCAAGAAGCAACGTGCATGGGACGTGGTTAAATAACACAGTAACCGGCCAAAGGCGAGGGCTAATGTAATACGATTTGAACGCTGGTTTTATAGATCGAGCCGGAACTGCGTACGTGGAGATGGGATCATTCAATCATGGATGCCTTGCGGCTTGCGCTACTGCGAAATGGAGTCGAATTCAGTGGTATTTTGTAACTTTAGTGAAGTTTTAAAGTTGCTGTTTTAAATGATGGATAATTGATCGGGAAAATTGTTTTTTTCAAATTTTTTAAAGACAGTTTTGATCAGGAATTGGACAAAGTCTGTCAAATACAGTATTATACATAAAAAAATATGGGCGTCCGTCGGAAAACCTGCTTGGAAGTTTTGGTTTTCCGACGGCAGTTTTGGGCGTAAAAACGCCCGGATTACCGCTTACGTCGAACGCTGCACACACATTATTCTGAATATATCAGTCTACCTAAAAATCCAGAAAATGTTTGGTTAAATTACCTGTACACCAAACTTGTTGAGTGATTTGTGTGCTCGCATGCGATGGCGTCGAATTCGACCTTGTTTACACGATGTGTGTTCTGATATATCGCAAAATTAGTCTCAACCGCATATTGCGAAAGCTGGTAAATGAATTATTCATGTTTAGTCCATTCGACTGGGACCAGTAGGTCGATACAGACGACACGATCAAATGGAATTCATCTTCGTTTTGGATCAAAGCTTTGGTATTCCAACCACTATAATTGGGCAAAAAACATTCATTTTTCAAAGAGAAAATGCAGTGTATTTACCAGGTGTAAAAAAAACCAAAAGATTCAGGGGGCTATTTCCTTGTTTGGCGAAAAGAAATATGTCCCTGAAGATTTTATTAGGGGGCTATTTTTACATACCAGGGGGCTACTTTTTTGCTTAATTTTGAATACAGATTTTGATTAGCGTTTTCGCAGAAATGTGTATTTATAGTATTGTACGAGTAATGAATAATGATGTGACCTGCTTCATTATCTATTCTATGTTATACTTTATTTGATGGCGCACGGATGGAAAATACAATACCGGATGAAATGATGTGCGAGTTCGATCAAGTTGTGATCATTATGTTGTGTGCTTTTTAATTATCAATTAAAAGTCCAATCTCATCTCTTACTAGTTATACCATCATGGTTTATAGATGATATGAGTGGAAACTCTTGTTTCAGTTTCACACTAAAACCATAGATCCTTGAGACCAAGATCTATGCTAAAACTTAGGTCATATTCTCAAAATCTCATTTTAAAAACTTTATATTATACTTATAGTCAGGAAAAATGTGGGTATTTAAGGAGTTATGAGCATTTAAACATTTCTTTTACAGCAGGGGTGGGCAATCTATGGCCCGCGGGCCGCCAGTGTTTTTTTTTGCGGCCCGCGAGATGTATCAAGAAGAAGAAAAAATCTATTTTACATCATCACAAAAAACAAGCTAGCTACTTAGCATTTATCGGCACAAATGATGTTCCTCAACGTGCGTATGTCTATTTTCCCCATTAATTGTCATCTGTCAGTGGCGTAACCAGAAGGGGGGGGGGGATCCCCCCCAATATTGACGTCGTGTCGGTTGAGATTGACACTGACGGTTCATTTGACAAGAGGAAGGAGGAATCATGGAATCATGATTGTCAAAAGTACACAGATGAAAATTTTTTCGCGCTCTGCGCGCGCATGTGTCTTTTGGGTCACCCTGTATGTAGCGTAAGACCTTAAGAATTTGAATGAAGAGAATTAATGACAAAGCTGTTTTATCAAGTTGCTCGGCGGAAGCCAACACATTTGTTAGTTGATACACATTTTTTTCATGCGCACGAAACATGTTCAGTTTTTAAGCTCAAATGTTCCAGTAAAACGTTCCTGAAGCCATCTTGTGTGACAAACTGGTGAGCTTACTCAAGCTAATTTGTGCAAAGAGTAAACAAATTAGCATTGTTAACACTAATAGGGTGCAGTTAGCGGGTGACGTCTCCCCACATGAATGTGGATTTTTGGGAGAGGGGAGGGTTGTGACCCCTGCAACAACCTCCCCCCTTCCCGCCGCCTATGGTCCCCAACATTTTGATATTGTGCCATTCTAGAATTCAGTGTAAAGAATTTGGAATTTCAAATCCAATAAATCTCTTTACTTGATCCCGTTTGTTTGCATTGCAGGTGAACTTGAAATCATCTGACAGCCGTGTGAAGAACCCACATTGGTGGAGAACTGTATAACACAACTTCAGTAGGTATTCTTTATATTCTGTTAGTGTTAATCTTCCTTTTTATGCAGTGACATCGTAGTGTATTTCAGTGATATGTGCAGCAATTACGTACATGCGAGAGCTGGGATTGCATTTGATTATAGTCGTCGCCAGAATACTTCAGCCCTTTTTAAAACCGCCAATGCGCGCGCCTAGTTAATGAGCGTATGGGCGGGGACATTCATGACCCATAGATACAATCGCGGCCAATCGGATTACAGGGGCCGCGACGCGTCGAACTGTTCAAAGATAACGCTGTTGTTACACTGTGCTACAACACACTTCCGTGTTTACGCTGTCACAGAAAAAAGTGCCGAAGTATTCTGACCACGACTATGCTTGGATGCAAATGCTAACATAATTAAAATAATGCACATGTATGCTAGGATGTATGCATTAATTAATTGAAATACACTCTGACATCACTGCACAGAGGTAGATGGATGGAGCATAGGCCTACTAAGGCTGTACATTTACATTTAATGCTCTAGACATTTTAAACATGAAAGTTAAACATTTGCGCAATAACATGTCACAAATTTACCCTGCCGAATTTGGCACCATGTCATTTCAAATTGCAATGGAGTTTTACACTGCCATACATGCGCAAGTGTTTGCGATAATATCATAATGCATTTTTTCATTTCGCAATGGCGATATTCTTTTCCAACATTATTAGTTTTCATGCCTTTAAATAATGGCAATCATTTTTGTGTGTAAACAAATACTTCGCAATTTGCAACTGACTTTTGTAGGCTGTAAAAAACACCGGTCAAAATACTTTATTTAGTACGGGAACTATTCTTTCCAAAATCGCCCTCGGTAACTTATGAGGGCTATTTTTGTTTTAAGGTAACAAGGACTCTCTTTTTATCCCCCTGGTTTGTAAAACCGGAAGGGGATTTTGTCACATGTAATGTGTGTGGGGAGGGGTGTGTGTGGGGGCGTGCCTTTTGGTTAGCCTTTTTCCCGAATGCTGTATCTTTTGAACGGATGGACGGATTGACTTTAAACCTTCAGCGACAGGTAGGCCATGATGTGGCTGCTTGTTTTGGGGTCTAATTTGCATAGGTCATCTGAGGTCAAAGGTCATCCAGAGGTCAAATCTTAAAAGTTGCCCGATTGACGTCAAATTTAGAGAAAAGAAACAAATGCCGGGTGATTATTTTTTTGGGTCTACTTTGCATAGGTCATCTGAGGTCAAAGGTCATCCAGGGGTCAAATCTTAAAAGTTGCCCGATTGACTTCAAACTTGGAGAAAAGAAGCATGAACACCGGGTGAGCATGTCTAAAATAAATTAGAGGTCATCCAAGGTCATCTGAGGTGAAAGGTCATCCAGAGGTCAAATCGTAAAAGTTGCCCGATTGACGTCAATCTTGGAGACAAGAAACATGAACACCGGGTGAACATGTCTGAAATAAATTAGAGGTCATCTGAGGTCAAAGGTCATCCAGAGGTCAAATCGTAAAAGTTGTCCAATTGACGTCAAACTTGGAGACAAGAAACATGAACACCGGGGGAACATGTCTAAAATAAATTAGAGGTCATCTGAGGTCAAAGGTCATCCAGAGGTCAAATCGTAAAAGTTGTTCGATTGACGTCAAACTTGGAGACAAGAAACATAACACCGGGGGAACGTGTCAAAAATAAATTAGGTCATCCGAGGTCAACAGTCATTAGTGTCAACCAAAGTCAAAGGTCAACAAGGGGTTACATTGTGCAATGAACACCGGAGGAACATGTCAAAAAATAATTAGAGGTCATCCGAGGTCATCTGAGGTCAAAGGTCATCCAGAGGTCAAATCGTAAAAGTTGCCCAATTGACGTCAAACTTGGAGTAAAGAAACTGAACGCCGGTTAAACATGTCTAAAATTAATTAGAGGTCATCCAAGGTCAACGGTTATTAGAGGTCATCCCTGGTCAAGGGTCACCAGGGGGTTACATCATGCAATGAATACCAAGGGAACATGTCAACAAATAATTAGAGGTCATCTGAGGTCAAAGGTCATCTAGAGGTCAAATCGTTAAATTTGGAGAAAAGAAACATGAACACCGGGGGAACATGACCCATATATGACCTTTGACCTCATTTAGTTGATCTCCCAGCCAGGGGGATTCGCAAGTCGTGACTTGCAGTATTTTTAAATATGCTTGTTGAGAAAGCGCAATAATCACCTCGACCAATGAGGGCTACTGCTTCTTCCGGTGGAATTATGTGTCTTTTTTGCAAATTGTTTTATGATGACTCCGGTGCCAAATGTTAGGGGTGGGGGAGGGGAGGGGGGGGGTGATGGTAATTGCTCTTGACCCGTGTCTATTTTAAGTTGAACCGTATTAATAGGAAATCTATATTATAGGTCACGCAAGGCCCACCCACATAAAATGGCAATTTTATATCTGATAATGTGTTTTGATGTTTTGGTAAAATTCTTAGGGTGAAAAAAGTGTATTCAGGGATAGAAGTTGGACACGAATCCATTCGCCAAAGATTCACACACATTTTCCTTCACAAGATACTACTTGGATTCGCGTAACCAACTCAATCTACAAAACATGACCAAGCTTATTAATTACTGACCACTTTTATACAACAGCCTCATTTTGATTTTCATATTTTTCTCTTTCTATTTTTAGACATGGCGTTGTAACAAGCAAAGCACAGACATCCCTAGAGGGTCTGTGCTTGAAGCATATACCCTCAACCACTTAGTACACACCAAGTGTCAGCCTTGTGTCACACAGCTATCCATTTTCTAGAAGGAAATACGCCTTCTCATCAGCGCGCCTCTTTGCCCCTCATTAAAACCACTCATTAGGCAGGTATCACACTTGACTTGCAGTCAACGTTCCTTATCACGGCCTCACAGCAGCCAAGGTTATCGGTCCTGTAATCGCTCGACACAGCGAAGCGATTGTCACTCACCTGTGACTTTGGAGGAAATCTAAGTAGCGCTTACATACCTGTACAGGAAGTAGACTTTACAACAGTCTGTTCCAAGGTTTCTCAATTTTGTAACAGTCACTTCCTCCTCTGTGTGGTGAAATAAATATCATTTTCAGACAGAAAGCGATTTAATTTGGTTTCATTTAAATTAATAAAATATATCAATACCTGTGATATGCCCTATTCAAATATGATTGTATCAACTCTGTACTGCATGCCTCTTTAAATTGGCTTTAAATCAGCACTGTAAATCCACACAAAAAAGACAGCACATTAATTGAAGCATGCAGATGGCACGTCTCGATATGGCAGCCACGCCCATTGCGTAGATTGCCCTCACTTTCAGGCCACCAAGGGATGTCCCATGATACACCAATGTTGACGTTCCCAGCCCTACAGACATGGCTTGGGAAGGAGTTGGAGGTGCGCGGCATTGATGCGGTCATCTACACCCGCTATATCCTTAGCATCATGCAGCAGGACCACTTTGAGGTGGATACAGAAGCGGACAGAGATCTGTTTGCCGTGCCACATCGGAGCAACAAGGAGGGGGTTTACCATCACCACCACCAGCGGCAGACAAAGGGGGGCAAGCGACAACATCAGAAGCGGAGGCGGTCGTCATGGACGGCAGAGGATCTGAAGAAGAATGCGGTGTTGGAGTGTCTGCATTCAGTGACAGGAGAGGTAGGTTTTTCGTGTGGGCAAAAACAGCATGCATTCTCATCAGTTACGTATAAAGCTGTGAATGCACGGTAGTTTCGTACCTGGGTACCCGACCCGTTTTTCGGGCGGGTACCCGGGTACCCGGGTACCCGAAAATAGACACTAACAGTTTTTTTTTTTCAAGTACAAATTTGTCCCCAAAATGACACAGGTCATTTGGGGACAAATTTGTACTAAGAAAAAACAACATAATTTTTTTAATTTTTTTAAACATTTCGGGTATTCGGGTACCCAATATGGTTCCCGGAATAGCAGGCGGGTTCCCGGGTATAAGTCACAGCCTTAGTTACGTAGGTACAGCTGTCATGCACCAGTTTGTAGGGATAGCATTAAAGCCAAATAATTGGGAGTCTGTTTTCACCACCAAGCATTCAGAATTGGGGGTCGTGGGTGAAACTTTTGCCATAACGACAACAGGACCAAAAAAGTCCCAATTGATGGGTGAACAATTAATTTGGGAGGATGATCATTCACTCCCAATTAGGAGAAATGCTCCCCTGCCAGTGTGGTCAGTGCACTACAAGCTGCATCAGACATTCAATGGACCCCTAAACTGGCCAGAGATATTAATGGCGACTATTGTGGTAGAATTTGGAATGAACTTCCAAGTTGTATGGAAAGGCCAATAAATTTGTATTGAAATCATGTATATTTGCACACCCAATGATATTGTAGATAACGTAACAGTTCGAGTTGCCTGTAGTTTGTATTGCATTTGGATCCAGGGAGTGATGCAGCATCAAGGGTCGCGTTATTGCGCGTCCTAGGACCCCTCATTTTCTTGTGGGACGCGTAAGTTTACATATTGAACTTCACTAACGGGTCCCAATCGAAAATGAAGGGACCCCTTAAATCTGACAATGTATGGACGTGTAAACCTTCAGACATTCTGAAAATTGTCAATCTCCTACATTGTAAATTTGTTAATGTCCATAAAAGATAAATACAATGCAAATCCTGTATTTTTAAAAAGTTTTTAAACACATTAAATCGCTTCCGAATTGCTTCCGCAAAAGTTTCAAGCGATTTCCAAAACATTCTATAAGTATCTTCTACTGATTACATGGACACGACATAGGTATATGAGTTACACGTTCTTGCGCTAGTGTGCGTATCTGTGTTAGCGACTGTTTGCAATGAGGGTCACAGATCACAGACTCACAGTTCAAATTCAACGATCTCTGTACAAGACCGAGCGTGAACAATGTGTAAGCTACAATGTATCAGCCTATACTGAATAACAGCGAATCACGCATGCCGTTAAATCGATTTTCGTACATGCATCGTTGCTGCTGTAAACCTTTATCCATGACCATTTGAGGTAAACAATGGCTTCATCTAAGAAAATGAGAGCATACAAGCCCAGATGGAAGAACCGATTTAAATGGTTAGAGGTCGATGTGGAGAAGATGTGGTGCACATCTTGCAACGAGGCAGCGTCGAGGGGATTCAAATCAAATGGGGAAAATGCGTTCCTTAAACAAAAAGGCTGCAGTAATTTCCAGCTCTCTGCGCTGAACTGAACCTCTAATTTCTCTAAATCGGTTTTATATATTAAAAACCATAATTAAAGGCTCAAACTTCAGGGCCCCTTATATTTCTGGGGGACCCCTTAAATTTAATTTTTGCAGTCCTTAAAGGGTCCTGAAAAATGTAATGGAACTCCTCATATTTTTGAGCCAGTGCTACCCCTGTGCAGCATTTGACAACTGAGCGCAAACTAGCTGAGTCATGTGTATGTGGTCAGAAAGAAATGATGCAGTTGCCAGCTATTTAAAATATGTAACATCATTTAAAGTCTGACCATATGCAAGGGAGATGTTAAATTATGGATGTCGATAACATACCTAAAAATAAAGGGGAAAAAAGTATTTAGAAGTTCAATGTTCAAACAACAGGTTCCACTCAATCACTTGTGTTCAGTGAAATGTACTCAAATAGGTGATGATTTTTTTAAAATTCCAACCAAAGGAAGCACACCCAATTAAAACTGCCTCATGTTTGTATTCTTTTACGCAAATCAGAGCCTGACTTTAACTTTATACTGCATGATGCAATAGGAATGAGAAATTGCACCATCCAATTCCACATCAAGGACAACCTGATGCCAATTATAATTTTCCAAATGAAAGAACATTTGACCTGTGTTCATTTGGTATGAGATCTCTTTATAGAGGCCTTACCTTTTTGGAATAATATATCCACCGTTGTAAGCTGTGACTGTCTATAGGATGTTTGTAAAAGAAATTCCCTATTGATGATCATGATATAGCGTGTTGGTTTAATTGAAAGACTCTATCGTTTTTTGGTCATTGATTATGTGAAATCGTATTAAGTGTGAAATGCAACAAATACAAGACAATTTTATTTCGACCCAATTTTTGTTTTGTGACACAAATATTGTCAGTTTATATCCTGTTTTCCATTTTAAATTTACCTGTTTTAATATGGCAATGTGGTTTGATGCTGATTTAGCATGTAGTGTTGAACATTTTTTTTAAATTGTAACTACAAATTCAATGGGTCTATATTAACAAGTCAGCAAATGTGCACAAACTAAGTGGCTGTCGTGCTCATAGTATTTATAATCTGAAGATATCCCTAAATACAAATTCATAAACAGATATCTGGGTCATCTATGTTGATTTATAGTAATACAGGTCCAACATTGCCCAGCTACATGATAAGTAGCCCAATTGACTTTATGAATGTTGGTGTGTGTGTGTAGAGCTGTCATAATACTAAATTTTGAGATTTCAATAGACTATTATTACTAGAGCTTCCTATACATGTACAATCTTCTGGCAATACTGATTTCATATTCAACTGTTATCCAGAATAATAATCAACTTGTTTTGTTTGTTTATTAAGGCCATACAGGTCAACTAACGTTCAACAACACAAATGTTTGCCAACTTGCGTTTCGATAAGTGTATATTTAATACATACATTTTTGTACAGTTTCCATGAATTTGTACATAAACTCTGTCTGACTATAGTCCATTTTGGCTTTGTTCACTTTGAAAAAGCAATGTTAATGTCATTGATTAACCCTAACGCTACTACGTCTCACAGTCACCTCACAGCCAGCACCACGTGGCTTGCGCGCGCACAAGTTCTATCTCCTGTAGCACTAAACTACGGGTATATATGGTCTCCGATTTCTTAGCCTGTGAAGCCCTCCCCCCGTGGCTGAGTGTTAGTATATCTCGCCTGTCACGCGGCCGACCCGGGTTCAACTCCCGGCGCCGGTGGACATAATTTGTCCCATTTTTTATTTAACCCCCTCCCCCTGTTCTTCGTTCCATCCCCACTGCCACGTTCTAGGGTTAGGGTTAATACGACACCACACAGTGCATTTGTTTAACCCTAACGCTACTACGTCTCACAGTCACCTCACAGCCAGCACCACGTGGCTTGCGCGCGCACAAGTTCTATCTCCTGTAGCACTAAACTACGGGTATATATGGTCTCCGATTTCTTAGCCTGTGAAGCCCTCCCCCCGTGGCTGAGTGTTAGTATATCTCGCCTGTCACGCGGCCGACCCGGGTTCAACTCCCGGCGTCGGCGGACATAATTTTCCCCATTTTTTATTTAACCCCCTCCCCCTGTTCTTCGTTCCATCCCCACTGCCACGTTCTAGGGTTAGGGTTAATCACCCTTGTGTGTACACACTGTCATGTATTCAGTTACAGACACAAAACACAGATACCCTTTTTAATGTGATGATATGCTTCTAGGACTCACAAAATCCAAAATTTGACCATTTAGCAATTGGAATTGGGAGACCCCAAAATTTGAAGGAAAAAACCCACGATGAATGAATATAGAATGCATTAATAAAAAAGGATACAAGTTACGAGCATATTTGTTGAAATACCATGGAAATAAATGTGCTTGGACACCAGATTTCCTACAGTAGGTGATTTGGCTCTATAGTGGAGGCTGGTGTAGAGCAATTTAACTTTACTACATGTACATACATGTATGTACGGTTACACATTTTTGACATGCTATCATATACCTGGGGAGTGGGAGGGGGGGGGTAGGTCACTCAACTTTTTCATTGTAGGGGTGTGCTGCCCAGGGTTTCTAAAAGGGGGGGGGGGGCAGTGTTCGAAATACCACCTGCACGCCTGCACGTATGCAGGTAACTATTATAGTTGCTGATAGCAAGCTGATGGACCGTCACACCGTCCATCAACGTGATCGCTGTTTTTATTGCTAGACCGTAGACCGCAAGTGTTTCTAATTTTTATCACGCACGTGCGTTCTGATACATGTTACCGAGTCCATTCCCGCTTGCGGTAGGGAATTCATATCAAAGCGGCATTGATGGTGTGGCTTAGTGATGGGCGACCATAACATCCGATACCAATAAACAAGGCAAATAGGAAATACACATGTTATCGATGGTGGTATCGATGTATTGAGCAACAGGGAATCGCCCAAACCTAGTGTGGCGAATAAAATGGCAGCGCGCAGTGATGAATGAAAACAAACTTTCTTCGACGTAAAAAAAAGGTCAAAATATGCCAGACATTAATTATATAATAAAAACTATGAAACTTCTCAGCCAGAAATAACTTGCAGAATTAATATGTTGTCATGAAGGGAAGAAAATCGGACTAAAAGTAAGCTTATTTACTTTTAAAATCATGTTTTTTTCGGGGCCCCGTGAAAAAGGAAAAAGCAAGGGTTATGACTTTTCAGTATAATAAAGGGTGTTTTCATATAAATATAAAAAGCATGGGTTAAAAACATATGCATTGATGGCAGAAGAAAACTTATTTATAATGAAATGTTCTGTGCATGCAACATTTATCATGTGGCATTTTTTTTGTATTTCGAACACTGGGGGGGGGGGGCTTCGGAACAGAACTGAGAGAATTTTATGACGAAAATAGGGTCTTTAAGAATGGATTTTCTTGAGAACTGGTTTGTTTTTTCAAATTTGATTAGAAAGAACGAATATTTTTCAAAAAATTGGGGCGTTGAAATGAACATGTTATGATTTTTGAATATTCAATAAAATGGAGGTCTTAAAAGCTGATGCAGGCTCAAAATGGGTCTTAAGAGCTAGCAGAAGAGGGTGAAAAAGGCGGTCTTCAGAGCGGCACATACCTATACGGATACCCCTTACCAATGCCAGTGCCCCTGGATCATATGCCTAATTAAGGCACCTTTTCCAAGTTTAGAAATTATTACCGAACCGACATCTCTGCTGTTGATATTGACAATACTTTTTGGATTCTCAACTGCACTGAATGGATGCCTTCAATATCACTTTATGTATTGCGTGTCCTGTATCTACTGATGACAAACTACCTTCACCCTATAGGCTGCCCTCAACCTTGAATAGCACATAATAACATTGATGGGAAGGCAGGAATACAAGGCTATCTTGTATGATTCAAAGATGATTAGCTCCTCCTTGGATTATTTTATAAGAATACAATAACCATTGGTGATGTACTGATGTGCATTACAGTAGGCATTAATAAAATTAATTTTGTGAATTTCATATTATATTTCAAAAGAGTTATTTGATTTGTTAAATCAAGAATGAACCCAAACCCTTCCTACCCCTTCTGGAGAGACAAATCTAACCAAGACACTGCATTGCTACATGATACTTTTTAAAGGTCGAATGAAATATTGGTTTGAAAATTTGGATCGTATACATTCGCTTATAAATAAATTTGAGATTTGTCTTATTTTGAGTGGATATGAATAATTGCATCATTTATTACAAATATTTCAAACTAAATATCAGATGTTATTAAAAACTGCATGAGATTCTCTCAAAGACCAGTAACTATGATAGCCGGTAGCCGGAACCTTTTGATTGTTTTAATCTGGCTATCAATTATATACAATCAAGTTTATTATCAGAGGGTGCAGGAACTTCCTGTATTTATGTTGGTCTCTGTGTCTCAGTGATAACGATCGAGGTTATTTTACGAATATATCCAGTATTTTTAATGGATTAAGCATCATTAATGATTTTAACACAATTTCCTCGATATGGGTGTTTTGGGGAGAATCTTGTGATAATTTCATTTATTATAATGCTCTAAAACATTTTGATTTTTCAGGTACTTAATTGCAGCAATTGGCAAAAGTGCCATGTTTTAACAAGGATGTAATTTTATGAATATTGATCTAAAACTTGCAATTAAAAATATTTAAACATTTAAAACTTTGAAATTAATTAGTCTTATAAATAAAAAAATATGAATAGATTATTTTGTGTTTTTTTATGTAAGGAGAAAAGTTATTTAAAGATAAATTAAAAACATAGTTTGTTTCTGTACTCGGCTGAGCTTTTTATTTCATAGTTTGCTTTTTTAATGTTTTCCACCCAGATTTTTAAATTTAATTTTAATTTTAATTTTTAAATAAAGTGTGATTTGTTCATTTCTAAATTTTATTATAGGATGCAACTTGCAATGTGTTCTTGGTTAGATTCTAATTGCTTTCATGTTCCATTTCAGATGTAGCAAACGATTTAACTTGAAGGGTGCACTACTGAGTGTAGATGTATCACTCCCCATCTTGTACTAAAATGAATAACCTTGCCACAATTATAATGTTATGGGCAAGTTTATTCAAAGTCTGACGAGTACTGTGATGTTATAGGATATACTCCATATATAGCATGCGAGTCGCGTGCCACAACCCCGGGGATCCTTCAGCACTGTACAACATACCAGACATACCAGCCGGGCTATGTATGGCTGCTTGTACACTAGTCTATACCATAGGTTGGTTGGTTGGTTGGCTTGGGACGTTTGTGTACTGCACATCTCTCTCTGTTTTGCTTCACAGTGCAGAATCACTATCTTGAATGTTTAGCTCCTAGTCCATTCAGTGTGTCTTGCAATCTGCCCTACAGTGGGGTGATGTTATTGTTAGATGGTGATAACACCATAGTCAATATTTTTGTTTAGCAAACCAGGATCAAATGTAAACAAATGCCTCTTATAAACATGTAAGCTTTTGTGAATTGATATTCTCTGTGATGTGTAAGAATAAATGAAAAAGAAACATATATTATTGAGAATCATACACTGGTTTTCCCCTTGTTTGTTTTTCGTAGAATTGTCATTTTCTTTTCCCCTAAAGTGACATGACAAAACTTATTATGGATTTTACAGCAAGATTCCATGTTAGACATGCATTTAATAAGTTAAACCCATTATATTATAGGCAGATGACATAAAGCTGTTCAAATCCATTGGTAATGGTACACTCCCATCCTTAATTGATGATTTGTTTAACCTTCCTGTTTCCGTTTCACCAAAGTCCTATTCCCCAACTGTACACTCTATCAATAACCATGATCAACATATACAGTATATACACCAGGAAGTTCATGTCACAAGGGTCAAGTTCATTAGAGTCCCATTATCATAATGTACTAGTGTAATATTTTTGGTGGAGTTATATTTTTGCTTTTCTTGCAATGTCTAAATGACAAAGTTAAGAGCTTGAATAAAAGGGAATTATTATTTAACAACATTTTCATACACCTAGTAGGCTCTTTACATGTTACATACGGTGCATGCTTAGTACCACGATACAAGGGAAGGACTGAGATTGGCATCATCATCAGTACAGATTGAACGGAGTATAGTCTAGTGTTTATCACACGGGGCACTTGGGGATATTGTAGATAGAGGCCTCATGCCGGCGGTTGGTCTTGGTAGCCACACACACACACACACTCATCGTCTGTGTTGTTTTTCTGCCAAGTTAATGGCGAGCAATTATCATGTTGTCATCATCAGAACTTATGCATCACCACCACCGTCACTGCCACATTAAGAAGGAGTGCATCCAAGACAACTTTGTTGAAAAAGTTTTCGCCAAGTTTGTTGTTGCTGCCATCATTGAAATGAAGCCATCTTGCGCTGTTTTGGTGATTAGGATACCCGAACCAATCAGCCATCCCATAATGGAGTAATATTATGAATTGAGAATTATATCGGCAACATCCTCATCTTTTGCTTCCCTTTGGTTGCTATCATCAATCACAGCTGTTTCATTCACATCAGAAGTCAGGCATTGAATGCTATTACGAAGCCATTGACAATTTTGTAAACAAATTGACTGGCTATCAAGCAAGGAATATAAAATGGAGGCATCGCATATCGGGGTAAAATCATGTGTTCACTCTCACAACTGGGGGTAAATATTTTTCTACGAAACTATTAATTTGATCAGGGCATTGTTAAATGACATTGCAATTTAAGATCATTTTAATTACGTACGGCATTAGTTTTATTAGTTATTATTTGATTTATTGACTAACATAACAAATGTTAGTTGTACTGGAAATTTTTTGTGATTCTTGGAGAAATTTCATCGATCAATATTTACCCCGTTGCTATTTGTTTATCTGTAAGGCCAAAAAACCCCACTAGTTTGTTTCCAGTAGCAAGCCTGAAAGTCAGTGCGAAATGCGTTTTTTTATTTTTTTTATTTTTTTCACTCAAATTCATACTGGAGATTCACTTAAAATGGTTTTATTTAGTCAAATCTGTGCATTTTTGTTACTCTTATGCTCGCTAAAATGTGATATTTGCCACAGATTTTCACTTTCGTGTTTGTGGTATGTGGCCAATCACCGTCTTGAAACATGTTGGTCACAATTTCGACAAGAGATGGCGCCCTAACAATATTTCCCCCTGTTTTTATATTATATTATATTTTTTAATGCGCAAGAATCAAGCGTCTCAGTGAAATGCACTGGCACTACTGGAAACAAACTTGTTTTTTTGTTTGGCCTATATGATTTGTATTTTTTATAATAAAATTACTATTTAAAGTGACTAAATGCAGTGCCTACTATCAATGCCTGGATACATTTATAACATATTTCGAAGAGACCATGATTTAAAAATGATTGTTTTACCCCCGTAAGGCTGAGTAAAATAAATACAAATTGAGATACATCAATTCAGCATCAAAGTCCGATGTCCATCTTTGGATAGATCGAAATAAGTTAACAAATGTGATACTCCGTATTAAAGATACTGGATAGATATAAATGACCAGTGTTGTAGAAGGTTTTGTGATACTTATTACTGTATACAAGAGCCAAATCGTCCTTGATGGATTTCCTGTTCCAAGACGAATTGAGGTCAGCACGAATTGGTTTATTATTAAGCTTACATTTCAAGAAAAAAGTTTAGTCTAAAATAAAACTTTCCGCTATAATAGCTTCGTTCACACAGTGGTTATTCAAAAGCGTAACTTATGCTAAAAGCAATAAAAAAATCCACAAATAGTTACTCTGACCGCGTGTACACACGATTTACTCCTATCGCTAGGTCGCGTAACTTACGCCGATTATCAGCTTTGCTGGTGTAAGTGTTGAAATAGGCAGCATTCCTTGCTTTAACCTTTGTATTACAAATCGCATATCACTGAAAATGGTTTCGTGTTGATGCGTGTTCTGATATGTTGGAATTAAATTTAGAAGAAAAAAGGATAATTATATTGTTCGCATTTATAGAAATAAAAATTGACTATGCACATCATCATGTTTTTTTAAATTGTACATGTACATACACAAAGCTTCTGCAAATAGTCTGCCCAAACAACATCTTTAATTTTCTTTTGAACTTAATATTTATTTTGATATCGAGATTTTATTTAAAAACACTATTTCGTTATACTACCATATCATAGTCCGGACGGCATGCTTTATACAGCGTGGGACTCCAGAAATCAAGAAATCAACAAAAGCGTGGGGGTTAGAATATTTCTCATATAAAGGGTGTAGTTGTATAAAGCGTGGAGATAAAATAAAAAGGGTGGGGGTTAAACAAATCACATGCAGATATAGTAGTTTAATTCATTTTGAAAGAAATTGTAAAAAAATAGGACATTTGCCACAAATTTCAGCGCATTATTTCAATCAAGTTTCAACATTTTCCGACGAACTTTCGGTACGGACAGCCCGTCTCCCATGAATCATATCGTAAATTCTGCTCTATTTTGCCATATTTCAAAGCCAGCTTTTAATTTGTTATGTTGGTACCACCCAAAATATTACTGTTGTGCCCTAGAATTATTTATTTTGATGATGGAAATGTGCCAAAAGTAGGTAGTATTTTGATATCATCAACTTCCGAAAACTTCCGAATTCGGAAGCATTACACTATTTTAGCTTAATAATACATTGCATGCATGACGCAAATTTGATGGACCCTAAAAAGCTCTTGGGATCCAAAATATCCCCTTTTCGGTATAAAGGGTGGGGGTTGAACATTCCCAAATCAAAAGGGTGGCTCTGTAAAAAGGGTGGGGGTAAAATAAAAAGGGTGGGTCTGACCCCTGTCCGGACAGTGCATATAGGCACAACACACAGCAAGGTCGCGAGCTTGTAAAACGTTATATCGTAGCATATCACACACCAAGGTCACAATCTTGTAAAAGGTCACACTTACCCGCGATTAGTGTAAGTACTGTTCACACAGCCATTTACGCCAGGCGGGGCTACGCTGACTTCGCTTACTCCTCGCTACTCCTGCTAAAAAGCAGGAGTAAATCGACCGGATTAAGGCGGCGTAACTTACGCTAATCATCCTTCAGACAGTCACTACTCTCCATCAGTTACGTGATTTCTTCGCCAAACCACCGCTACTGTTCCTTACACCGTCCTTACTCCGCCTAGTCTGAACGTGACTATAGTTACTTAAGCCTGGTAAAGAAGATACATATAATTGAGCATTTTTAGCAATTAACTTTGGCTAGCTAACATATTTTTACTGAGTAACTTTGGCTAGCTAACATATTTTTACTGAGTAATACTAGGCCGGTCTGCAGACGTCACCTAGGCCCAGTACATCAAAATGAATGTGGTTGTGGGTTTCTTTCTTCAAAATCATAGAATTCCAAAGAATTTCTGCATTTAGCATAGCTATTTTTTTCTTGCAAAAACCTTACTGTTAATTTCAAGGGACTAATAGTAATATAACCGTGTACAAAAAATATAATAATTTAATTTCAATTCAAGATGAGTTCCACATGATTTGAAAGATGATGCAATGATCACACAATGATACAATGATTTCTGTGAATGGATCATGAATGCCCTTCATTTGCACATGCTTCTGAATTTAGATAATTTGTTGCTCAATAAGAAGTCAAAAATATAGTACTATGAACTACACTATTAAATACAGAATAAAAATAGGCCACAAACATTACAAAAATGAATCCAATCTAAATATTAATCATATTTGTTTTGAAAATAAACACAAACTCCTCAGCACCTTTAAATTTCAACATTACACGGTTAATAAATCCATTGCAAAAATAAATGGTGGGGTAGAGATTTTTCAGCACAGTTGCTGTGTGGTGTACATGTAGTAGAGTTAGGGTTAAATGTTGGGTTTGGCAAGGGGGACTTGTGGCCATACTATAGACATCCCATCATTCTAGGATATCATCATTACCTGTGTTGTATGATTATGGTATGTGACTCAGCACTATTACAAGTTGCTACACAGTAAAATGCTTGTTGCCTTGTGCTACTATTCAACACACACAAATAAGTTGGGTAATAATTACAGTGCTGTAATTAATCAGGTTATTTACGATGTCAAATTTACAGAATTCTGAAGCTGTACAATAAGTGAAATTTGTGGAATTCTGGATTGGCTGTGTATGTGCTATTATTATTTTAATAGCACATACACAGCCAATCCAGAATTCCACAAATTTCACTTATTGTACAGCTTCAAAATGCTGTAAAATTTTACATCGTAAATAACCTGATTAATTACGGTGCTGTAATTATTAGCCAACTTGGTGTGTGTGTGTTTAGTAGATGATTGTCTAAGTCTGGGTGAGTGAGAGGTGTCCTACTGTGAAAGGCCCACCAGCTTAAAAATAAAAGCTGGTGGGATAGAAAGTCTTTAAATCTTGGGTTTGTAGGGAGAATTGTGGCCTAATCCACGCCATCTAGGATATCATCATTACAGGTGGTGTTTGATCATGGTACATGACTCAGCACTATGTACTAGTATTGCTCAATATGTGATCATCATTTGGATCAAAGTTGGTGACAGGTTTAATACTAATAGCAAAAGACAGCTTATTTTGTTATGGCTTCTAGGAAGTGTTGTAATTGTAAATTGACCTAATTATGGCTGTAATTTAACACGGTGATTTTATAGGTTGAAGAAGTTAAGAAATATGTATATGTTGCATGCTCTACTAAAATGTTTAGCAACAGAATTTTGTTGATACTTTTGAGATGTGATTGGTGTTAATTAGGATTTATCCTTTATGGCGTTTGATTCATTATAAAATATTGATTTGATGTATCATTTAAATAGATTTGTTAATTGGTAATAAGGAATTCATCAATGAAGAATGTCAACAACATTACATTGACAATATGAATATTATACGTTTATTTTAAAACAAGATTATTTAATTAACACATCAAATCAATGGTCCTACCATGTTTGCTCTATAAAATTAAATATGGGCCTGTGAGAGTTCCTCTTTTTGGCTTGTTTCCTTATTTTTTATTTAACTTTCCTCTGTATCAGCACTTTTCATTTAGCCAAAGAATACCAAGTTTTAGTATTTTTCAGCATTTTGATAGCAATTTTGTCCTTTTTCAGTACTGAAAGTCGGAAACTAATTGAAGGTCACAACATATAAATAAATATAAATAAAACAACTGGAAAAGGGGCCTCTCTTTTTCCACTCTTTTTTTTAATGTTTAGATTGTTTATGAATTTGCACTTAGCACATATCCAACGGTGATTGAAATACTATCTTATGTTTCAAAATTGAAAGATTACGCACATGTTAACATCATGAAGATAGGGTACATGCTGTGCACGTTTCCGGAAATTCAGCTTTCACAAGTCTTTATATCGTGTGCTATTTTCAAAACTCTCTGCAATACAAGGGGTTTGTGGAACTCTGTGCCACCACCCATACTTTGATAGTCCAGAATATCATACACTATCAGTAGCAGTTCCTGTGTAGTAAAACGCTTCTCATATCTGTACATAATTACCCTTCCTTCCCTAGTTCCTTCCTGAGTATATCCGTCTTTATATGACAAGTGTTTTATAAATGTGGGTCCTCCCCGACTCTTGCCACCCGAACATACGACTGCGGCATGCACTTTTTATATACATGTAATGCGGAATGTGTGCGGTACATAGATACATAATTATTAAGAACCATGTTCATGATTTATCAATTTTAATGCACATCAGTCACATGAGAGTTTTAATGCATACTTTATGAGCAAGCAATTGGTAAATGATCTTGCATAAACGTCATCCAAGGAAGATTGCTGTCAACAGACATACAATTTACAAAGTATTTTTAGCAAACTTATTAAAGGAGTGGAGGGAAATTAAGGGCAATAATTTTTTTTGATTGTACTAGATAAAGGGTAGAGACATTCTTTTTTTTATTGACCTTTATTTATTTATTTAATTATTTAATTATTTAATTATTTAATTATTCAATTATTCAATTATTCAATTATTCAATTATTCAATTATTCAATAATTAAATAATTTAGTTATTTAATTATTTAATTAATTAATTATTTAATTATTCAATTATTCAATTATTCAATTATTCAATTATTTAATTATTTGATTAGTTAAGTAATCATTTAATTAATTAATTAATTAATTATTTTTATTTTTTAGTTATTTTGTGTTTATTTTATTTTTATTTTTTAAATTTTATTTTATGATGATGCTGTCCTAGTGCATAATAGTGAGACCTTTAGAATTGGTTCCAAATTTAAAGACAGTGGTGGTTTCTTTTTCAAAATAAAAAATGACATATTCACACATGTAGATGAATAATCAATCAAAATGGTAGAGTGTGTATATTTAACATAATACAAAATACAGCTTTTGAATTGAATACGACCAATTTTTAATTTTAAAGACAAAAATGATACATACAAACTGAAACAGGCAGGCTTAAATACAAGAACAAGAGGGTCTAGACTTACATTGACATTTTGGAAAGGGTAGAAGGCCACTTTGGCCATTGCTATCTACTGATAAAGAATGCATATTATATTGTTACTAGTCCTTGAGCAAATTGAAGGCAAAGTCCGAGCCATGACCTCCACGCATGCCTTTTCCTTGTCTTCATTTACTTTCAGATAGCTTTCAGATTTCCAATGCTTTGAGTTTGACACTTTCAGAAGTGACTAAATTGATCATTTCTTGACAGATGTGTTCTGTTTTAAAACTGACCTTATCAAATTGTGTAAATTGTTAAGGAGTATTTGTCTGAACTACCGGTAGATAACATTGCACCCAGATAGTATTGCTATCGAAGACCACACATTTTAACACGATACATCTGTGTGTATGGAAATGGGTGTGTCAGAATTAGATAGGGCACTGTATGTTTTCAGGCGTGTCTTATGAAATCACAATCCTTTAATGCCTAATATGTTTGTGCTTACCGACAAAAACATCCAATAGGGCCTATGTTCCTGATTTCTAGCATTAAAAAAACCCAACATTTTTGGATGATTGTGATATGAAAGACTTACATGTGCGTAAAAAATATAACTAATGCTGGCGTAGCCTACATGTATACAATAGAAATACTCTTGACTCTTATGGTTCTATAATGTATAGCAGGAATGTCTCCAGTTATATTTAGATTCATTTGCATTGCTAGTCATACAGGAACCCAGACACACTTATCTTACCAATGTTTCATTGATGGTGTGTCCTGGGCAGGTCAATGTACTACATGTACTTTATATGTAAATGAATTGATTGGACAGATAAGTTACATGGATGGTTACTTGATCATAATGTACAGATTATTTGTTGCACAATTTTACTTGGATACTGCCAAGGCTGTTAAACACAAAGGACGTTAAAGATGTTGAGAGTTATGTTGTGAGAGATAGAGTAAGAGGCAATGTTGTGATATCTGCTGTCTTTAAACATAACAATTAAGGATAAGAATATGTTGCATCATGGAAAATACATAATTATCAGTTATAACATGGTCAAATACTCATTCACCTGATAACAAGCATTACCAGGTTGATAATGATCAGGGCCCAAAATAAGGAGATCCTTGAGCCAAATACTCACTCAATTGATCAGGCCCATTGGTTCTGATTATGAACCCTCATCGATACTGTCTATCAGCTCCATGGCAAGCTTGAGCCCACTCTGGGCCCTCACAGCTTACTCATGATGATGATCAATAAGCATAATAAATAAGTTATGTAAATATAATGACTGGACAGAAATTCACTTGATGTGGGAGTGCCAATTATGAATGTAAAGCAATCATTGTGTGTTTCTACAACTCTGCAAGTTGACTAAACACGTAATGACTGACTATTTACTTTATTTCCAGGTGAAAAGAAGTGTAGTACAATTAAACAACTTTGACATTTGCATCATGAATATGCAATAACTTACATATTAATATGAATATTCATCATTTGTTTCCCTCTTACAGGAATGTGGTATTGAGAGTCTGGTAGAGGAACTGTGCGTGAAACTGAAGAGGGTACAAGAGGAACGAGAGAGGAAGCATAGCGGTAACACAGGAGGAGGAGGAGGAAACCTCTCATCAGGATCACAGGGTAACTCACCAAAAGAGAAGCATCATAGTAACACAGACAGTAGTGAAACTACACCTGTTTCACAAGCTGAAAGGTCAGTATATAATATATTCCCCATCTGGGGGAGGTGGGGGGGGGGGGGGGGGGGGGGGGGAGACTCAGGATCACAGGGTAACTCACCAAAGGAGAAGCATCATAGTAACACAGACAGTAGTGAAACTACACCTGTTTCACAAGCTGAAAGGTTAGTATATAATATATTCCCCATCTGGGGGAGGGGGAGGGGAGACTCAGGATCACAGGGTAACTTGCCAAAGGAGAAGCATCATAGTAACACAGTTAGTAATGAAACAACACCTGTTTCACAAGCTGAAAGGTCAGTATATAATCTATTCCCCATCTGGGGGAGGGGAGACTCGGGATCACAGGGTAACTCACCAAAGGAGAAGCATCATGGTAACACAGACGATAGTGAAACTACACCTGTTTCACAAGCTGAAAGGTCAGTATATAATCTATTCCCCATCTGGGGGAGGGGGAGGGGGAGGGGAGACTCAGGATCACAGGGTTTCTTGCCAAAGGAGAAGCATCATAGTAACACAGACGATAGTGAAACTACACCTGTTTCACAAGCTGAAAGGTCAGTATATAATCTATTTCCCATCTGGGGGAGGGGGAGGGGAGACTCAAGACTCAGGATCACAGGGTAACTTGCCAAAGGAGAAGCATCATAGTAACACAGTTATTAATGAAACAACACCTGTTTCACAAGCTGAAAGGTCAGTATATAATCTATTCCCCATCTGGGGAGGGGGGAGGGGATGGTCTCAGGATCACAGGGTAACTTGCCAAAGGAGAAGCATCATAGTAACACAGACGATAGTGAAACTACACCTGTTTCACAAGCTGAAAGGTCAGTATATAATCTATTCCCCATCTGGGGGAGGGGGAGGGGAGACTCAGAATCACAGGGTAACTTGCCAAAGGAGAAGCATCATAGTAACACAGTTAGTAATGAAACAACATCTGTTTCACAAGCTGAAAGGTCAGTTTGTGCTATAATAAACTATATTCCCAAGATGGGGAGGGGGTCTCAGGATCACAGGGCATCTCACCAAAGGAGCATCATAGAAGCATTGAAACGATACCCGTTTCACAAGCTGAAAGGTCAGTACTCAATTTGGGCTATGAGGGGGGATGTTCTCAGGATTTGTTAATATGCCCATAGATGATTCTAATGTGGTATAATTTGTCCCTGAGCAATCAAATTATGTAAATACTGTACCCCCAACTGAAATACGCTAATGATGTCACTCATTGGGCAACAAAATTAAGTTGACTTGCCCTTTGAGACAGACCCTAACATTTGAAAAACTAGGATTGCTTTTAGTTCTTGCTTTTAAAAAAATGATTTTTGATTTCCTAAACTATTTATTTAAATATCATATGTTTATTGGTCATACTTAATAGCAAACTGTGTTCTGTTTATGTTTAACAGAAACTTCTATGCACAACATTGTCAATTACTCACTTATTTGTTAAATATTAAAACTTTCTTTTATGAAAGAAGAAAGATGCATGTTCAGCATTCATAAAATCTGTATTGTGTTTTATCTGTTTGTTTAGGCCATGGTAATGAAAGTCTTAGATTTGTGTCCGGGCATTTTTCAAATCACATGCGGCTGTTTTTCATTACTCATTATTCATTATCATATCAAAGTACGATTTCCCGGATTTCCCGCAGGGAAGGGCGCCATCTATTGTCGAAAACACATTTTCGACAATAGATGGCTCAAATCCAAGATGGCGGCTTGATCGCGATCGCCAGTGTTGAACGAAGTGACTGAAAACATCGTTCTTTCGCTGACTGACGACTCACAAAGCAGGAAACGTTGGGATTTTTGTGTTTTTACGCGAATAATGAAAATGTTCTTAAGTAATGAGTTTTTCATGCGGGAGGTTTTGGACCATGTGGGCGGTGGACGCAAATCTAAGACTTTCATTACCATGGCCTTACCTAAAAAGAAGAAAAAAACCTCTCGAAAATAAACTGTCCTTTCCCGTCCAATAAAATACTTTTTTTGAATAGAGCACAGTTGATTTAATGAATCATAAAGAAAGTAATTGTGCAAATAGATTTGACTAACAATGAACAAGACAAATTGTATACATTACATTACATACCCAATCCTATCTCAACTATTTTTATTTTCCCTCCCTTCCTTTTACCGTACAGGTATTATGAAGCCTTCCCAGCTCTCAGCGATAAGACTAACCTGATTACCACACCAGGCACCAATAAACCCCAAGGAGCCTGGGGCTTAAAGGGAGGCAAATACCGAATCCGATCACCACGAGACTTGGACAGCAACGCAAATAAGAGACACGCTTCTTCAGGAGTGCATTTCTCTAAGAGCGCATCCGTATCTCGTTCCAGCATATCTCCAATACAAAATCTCTTCAAGAAACACCAGCGCACCAACAGCCTACCAGATAACGTCTCTGAAAAATGTAGAAGTCCCGTTTTCTTGGTGCCACGATACCAAGCCAAGAAGAGCAACCATGGTAATGGTCATCCACGTCACCATCATCAGGATATAAAAGCCTCCGCAAGGCACATATTGCATAACACGGAGAAAACAGACGGGCGAAAGGTGAAAATCGTAAGAAAACAGAAAAATCATCACAATACTGCGGCGCTAAAATCTGCCGTTAATAAACCCAACAAGCATCAACAGCTACACTTAGAAGATAGCAGTTGGTATACACAACCGTTGGCTGTACCGTCTGAACATCTTGAAGATACCCTACACAACAGCAAGCTGCAGAAATATTTACATAAAACAGAAGGGGGTAGTCCAGTGGTCACCAGTGGGGATACAAGCTTGGAAGAAGCTGTAAGCTCCTTGGCTGAAAGTCTCTGCCGTGATATCATGGACGACTACAACGGCGATCTGGAAGAGCTGCCCAAGGATACCATAACAAAAGCAATCAAATCAGTAGCTATAAAATGTGGGCAACTAATGGATGAAAATGAAGGCAGTCCTTCTAAGATGCTCAAGCTGGACGAGCTTATGGAGAGTAAGCCTAGGAGGCGAAGCGCTGAAGACTTGACCCAGGTGAGATGCCCAGAGCGTGGTACCGCTGAGTCTATTTTAGGTACAAGCTTGCCAATCCACTACGATTATGAGTTCATGTTGAGTGAGATGCATCAGAATGGTGGCAATAGAGTTTGGTCAATTGATTCTTTAGGAGATCCACAGATGATCGGAGATGATGCTGAAGGTCAGTCCTCTGAAGATTTGCTTGGATCAGCTTCATTCTTAGCTGCAATCTGGCAGAAAGATCCTGGGAATATTACAGATCCATGGCCCTGCAATAGTGCATCAAGCCGATTGAAGACATCCTCGCCAAGTTCACAGATGGGGGATGATAATATGGAGGAGCGATTGAAAGGAGATGATGATCCAGAGAAAGCTGTTCCACTTCAGGTGATGGTTGACGAAGGTAGCGTGATGGTTTTAGATGGAGGTTCAACAACCACACATCTTCCCATTGGCACTGGACGAAGCAATGACAGCTTGCTGCGCATTTGTAGTCCAACTCACACCCATCACCATTCTCACGATGGCACCGTATCCTCTGATCAAGATGAGCATTACAGAAGTTTTACATCATGGTCCACAGGAGATGGCAATGTCTCTGATCTCCAGTGCGGAACACCAACAGGAGCCCTTACACCCGCTGATGACACCCATGAGGTTGTTCTTCCTAGTGAAAGCACCAAAGATTCACTCAGCTTGGGCATCAAAGCAGCAGTTTTTGAACTAACACCTCGTGATGGACAGACTTTGGATGTCAATAATGCTCTATGGGCTACCTACAATGAGGGTCAACCACGCTGCATTCAACCGCCTAAGATTGTCAGGTGGGATGACGGTATTGGAATGGGCGAATTGCGTATGCATAAGAAGAAAGGACCGTTCATTGAAGGTGGTGTGTACGGAAGTCCATATAACAGCTGCAATAATAGCCACTATAGCAGTTGCAGTACAAGTCCTATTGAAAGCAGCATTCGTGACCTCTGGGATAGATCCTCTGCATCTCAAGAGGGCGCTTCTCTTTTGTCATCCTCCCTTCAGAAGTTGCTCAGTCCTAAACTGATCAGAGATCGTGAACGGCTTGGAAGTGGTGGTCCATTAGGAGTGAGCACTCCTCAGAGTCTATCCCCATTTGAATGCAAGAGTATCGATGAGCGGAGTGTCATTGAAGATAGTTTGATGGATAGTCCAGTGTTCATGGGTTCACGTAGTTCGTCAAGGTTTGACTTTGCACGAAGTATGAGCGACGTTGGTGATGAGGGAAGCTCAAGTCCATCATCGGGAACTGAAACCGATGAGATGATTTCGGAAGCAGAATTTCTGGAGGAAGTTATGAAAGAAACTGTTGATATCCGTGAACTAACGGAAAATATTGATCATAAGTGCAATAAGAGGGAACATGTAGAGTGGAGCACCAACACAGGCTCCTTGCCTGAGGCAGATAACACTCCGCAAGAGTGGAGCACCAACACAGGCTCCTTGCCAGAGGCAGATAACACTCCACAAAATTTGGGTTTTGGTCTGAATCAAGACTTTCAAATTGGCTCTGGACTTTGGGGGCCTCTTGCTGAAAACATTGCAGACTCCGGATTGTTTACGTCCATCATGCCTGCGATAAGTAAGCCAGAACCAGTACGATCCAGCGGAATGGATCCAGACTCTCCGGTAGGCCGGCCGCGGGATATGTTTAGAGGAGGGGGTGTGGAGGAAATCAAAGCCACCGGAATGGAGGAGGACTTGTTGATTTCTCCAAAGACGCATTTTCGTCCAATTCACGAAGGCGTCTCTCCAGACTCTGCAGGAGTAGAGTCCGATACCTCAAGAAATGTGCAATTAAAAGATGAGGAGAGCAGCTTTCAGATGTTACCTTCTATTAGGGGCGACTCTGATTGGTCAGTCCAGATGGGAGACTCGACGTCTCTGTATAAGCCAGCGCAAACTTCTCGCTTTGGATTCGAACTTGAGGAGTCTAAACCCACTGCAAAGGAGAAAGAGTGGCAACAAGGAGGTCGCTGGATGGAACGAGAAGTATCCACATCACTGTACACAGCTTTGACAAAAGGTGATGATGATGATATAAGCAAAGCCTTAGATGAAGGAAACAAAGGCGGAGTCGACATCGGCAGGGATACTAAAGACTCGCATATGAACTACAGCAGCGTGAGGAATCTGCAACGTGACCGGGGACCTGTGAAGGAGCCCTGGGATATCGGTGGTGGAGGATTGTTTGGAAGTGGGGTGGACATTAGCAGCGGACTTCTCATGGGGAAAGAGAGCAAGTATGGGAGAGAATTTGATTCAACTGTAAACACAGATTTTGAACAACAGGTGAGTCATTGCTATTGAATTGTTGCATGAGGCCAAATGAAATGAAGTATTTGTTTCCAGTACCTAACATAATGACATTTGTGTGATCATTTCCAAGGTTAAGCAAATGTTTCATAATCATATAGCCTTATGCCATGTAGTATATATGGAGTGATTGGAACACACAAAAATCAGTTAAAATGTTGGTGAAATTGAAATTTTGCATAAAACTATGGGAATAATTCTGTAATATCCTTAAAACAGGTAATGTTAGTAAATGGTCTTGTACATGCAACCATGTCAAATGAGTGCGAAGGCCAAGGGTATAACAGAATGATGCCAAATTCCATAAATTATGAAAACACTCTAGTTAGTGCACATGTGCACAAATATGGTAACTGCCAAATATGTTTTGATGGTAAGAATTGCTAGGAAATAGAACTCCAAGTTCCATAAACAGTTACTGAGGAGTGAAGGAAAGGAAATGCAAAACAATAAGCAGATCTCACGCCACTAAATAGGCCCCCTATACTTTTACATGTTAAATGGGTGTTACAAAACATTGATTTTCTCTCTTATAAAGCGACTGGATTTTTCAACTTTACATTTTTCTTCCAAGTTCATGATATTTGTGATCATTAAAGTACAACATTTATATAGGGTAACCCTAAACATTCCGAGAAATAAGCCTCCTATTTTGGACAGCTGCCGTATCGCTCTCATAATATCTTCAACAAATTGAGCAGTGTTGACAGAACATGTACAGTCAAAATCACACAAAAACCTGCAAAATGTACTGGAAAGATCTCTTTTTGCACTGTGGTAATAGGTTTAGTCCTAAAATCTAGATTATATTCAAACTTTAATCATTTGAGGGTAATAAGTACCTTTTCTGATCACTTATGATTATGATTGGGCCACAGGATGGCAAGATTAGAGAGAAAAACCGAGTGTCTTAGGCAAGTACTACAATCATTAGTGGTGTGGAATTATAAACTTATTCACACTGACCTGACAAGTGATCATAATTTGATTGTATGCAGTAAAATGTTAGTACCTCCCAATGGAAACATGTAATCCATGCAAAGAAGTTCAATTGATATCCCAAGTTTTATTTCACTTCTTATTCTAAAATTTGACATCTTTGCTTGTTATTCATTCTTCTTTGTTTCTTTAGATTTTCCCATATGATGATGAGGTTTTCATTCTGGAAGAATGTTTGATGGAAGACAAGACTCTCCCTGGATCTACTTATTACTCTAGTGATCTGGAGCAACAGTGGATACAAGAAGATGAGAAACCTGCTAGTGTTAAACCAATTCCAGCCAAGAAACGTAAACCAAGAGGTAAGATAAGAGGATTGCTTAAGGACCACCTTCTTTCTTACAAGATGCTTGTATTGGTTAATGACCACCACCACCACCAGGGGTCTTTCCTATAAGATGCTTGTATTGGTTTAGGACCATGATGTTGGTATGATGGAAAATAAAGATTGATTGATTGATTGGTTGGTTGGTTGGTTGGTTGGTTGGTTGGTTGGTTGGTTGGTTGGTTGGTTGGTTGGTTGGTTGGTTGGTTGGTTGGTTGGTTGGTTGGTTGGTTGGTTGGTTGGTTGGTTGGTTGGTTGGTTGGTTGGTTGGTTGGTTGGTTGGTTGGTTGGTTGGTTGGTTGGTTGGTTGGTTGGTTGGTTGGTTGGTTGGTTGGTTGGTTGGTTGGTTGGTTGGTTGGTTGGTTGGTTGGTTGGTTGGTTGGTTGGTTGGTTGGTTGGTTGGTTGGTTGGTTGGTTGGTTGGTTGGTTGGTTGGTTGGTTGGTTGGTTGGTTGGTTGGTTGGTTGGTTGGTTGGTTGGTTGGTTGGTTGGTTGGTTGGTTGGTTGGTTGGTTGGTTGGTTGGTTGGTTGGTTGGTTGGTTGGTTGGTTGGTTGGTTGGTTGGTTGGTTGGTTGGTTGGTTGGTTGGTTGGTTGGTTGGTTGGTTGGTTGGTTGGTTGGTTGGTTGGTTGGTTGGTTGGTTGGTTGGTTGGTTGGTTGGTTGGTTGGTTGGTTGGTTGGTTGGTTGGTTGGTTGGTTGGTTGGTTGGTTGGTTGGTTGGTTGGTTGGTTGGTTGGTTGGTTGGTTGGTTGGTTGGTTGGTTGGTTGGTTGGTTGGTTGGTTGGTTGGTTGGTTGGTTGGTTGGTTGGTTGGTTGGTTGGTTGGTTGGTTGGTTGGTTGGTTGGTTGGTTGGTTGGTTGGTTGGTTGGTTGGTTGGTTGGTTGGTTGGTTGGTTGGTTGGTTGGTTGGTTGGTTGGTTGGTTGGTTGGTTGGTTGGTTGGTTGGTTGGTTGGTTGGTTGGTTGGTTGGTTGGTTGGTTGGTTGGTTGGTTGGTTGGTTGGTTGGTTGGTTGGTTGGTTGGTTGGTTGGTTGGTTGGTTGGTTGGTTGGTTGGTTGGTTGGTTGGTTGGTTGGTTGGTTGGTTGGTTGGTTGGTTGGTTGGTTATAATCCAAGTGATCTAGAGCACCATTGGTGGATTCACGAAGATGTGAAACCTGCTAAATGTTAAGCCAATCCTGACCAAAAGATTTTCATATGGCAAATCTAGAGGAATGCATAAAGTAAGATTCTCCCTCAACCCCCAACCTATAAAAAGAACAAGATTCAAGGCACTTTTTTCCAGATATTGTATGACCAGCAAAAAATAGTGTCATCTGTCGAAGTGAGTAGATGCTGAGGAGTCATTTAACTGGTCCTCTATAAATCACTACAATGTTGTCTTATTCTGCCTATTCACCGTGAATATCTTGGCTCAAAATGGCTACATTCAGACCAAGTACAAGTAGAGGTCAATGCCCTACAGGACAAGCATACACTGCAATCATCCCGTCTGATAAATATGCTCAAAAATAGACACAGTGCATCATGTTTTCAAGCTATATTAGATTGATGAGACAGATATGCATCTATTGGGTTGCATTACAATCTCATTCTTAATAGTAAAAGTGAGTCAATCTGTCTCTTTATCTGTGTCCATACAACGCGTACGACAAGTTTGATGCAGAAACTTAACAATTTGTTGGCCTTGATTTGAGCTGTGCTGTTTGCTAGTTTTACAGTGTTGTGTAATATCCTAAAAATGCAAAATTAACCTGGCTTTTTGCCCATCATTGGCACCACAGCTTGACTTTTACTGTACATGTAGTTTACTTTATAAAATGAACCAACCCATCCCTACTTGATATAAATGTACAGTTGGAAATTATATTTATTTCAAAAGACTGTTTACCAAGGGAAATATAAATTTGGAGGAAATTGATTTGATCAAATGAGCAAAACAGGAAATTTATGTTTGATATAGAGGGGAAAACATTGATTCCTTACACATTTGTGACCGTCCACAATGAATTCAGTGTAAAGTCACCATTTTTCAAAATGGAAATTTTGATTTAGTTACAATCTACTTCAAATAAGCTTGAAAATGATATATGACATGTAGTTATTGTTTTGTAAATAAACACTTAAATAATCAAGAATCCTCTTGAAAATCTGTTGTTTTTTATTGAATTTTCTTGAGTTTATGAAGCCATATCTCTGAAAAGACCCCGGCGACTTTACACTAGGTTTGTGGTGGATGGTCACATTTATTGAATTTAATTTAATTCCTACGTGTCACACTTAATGAACTTTAGGGCACCGTCAATTGGAGTTCACCTATTGTGTAAGTGTGTGAATGTAGAACATTAACCGAGATGTCAAAGGCTTCAAGTTCAAAAACTAAATGCTTGTTTGGCGTAAACAACAACCTCTCATATAACATCAATTCATAGTCTCTAATAAAGCACTGCAAACTCATGGTGCACTGCAATGTATGATCGTTCTGTGCAGGTTTTTCAACTATGTTCATTCTTATGCATGTTACCTATAGTTCGAATCACAATGCCTTGTACCGTTTCAAAATATTAGCATGCATGCCCACTAAAATATAACAAAGAGAATAACATGATGACGCAGTACACGTTGAACATCACAGGGGTAGAATTTCGCCTCGAATCGATTCGCGTGAAGATTCGCGCAAAATTACTACTGCGCGAATCCAGGTGGATTCGCGCAAAGTCTAAAACATGACTGGTATTTGACCCTTAGTCAACAAACATGCCGAATTTGGAAGTTGTGCAAGCTTATAGCCATATTCTTTATAATATTTTCATTAATTTCGCAATAATCCATAGATTCTCAAAATTGGAGAGGATCCATGGATTCTCGCAAAATCCCTCCGCGAGAATCCGAACAGATTCTTGCGGTTGGTTACGAAATTCTACCCCTGCATCACACGCGCATCATGTTCATGATGTTATGGGTTAAGGGATTCTGAATAGTGACTATAGTGATGCATGCACACCCTGGAAAAGTTCAATGATACTGACTATGAACCATCTATTACACAGACATGGTGTAGTTACACTCTTAATCAATAGCATGAAATATGATTAACTCAATTTGTAGATGAGTTGCCATCTCTATTAAGGAATCTGTCGTAACATCGTGCTATTATAGCCATGGAGGAATGCGTCACACAATGATGTACATATTGCTGCATTGTCTTTGCGCACAGTTACTGTGTATTTGTGCCAATCAGATTATTAATTTTGTGTTCAAAGGTAACACCGACTGATGATGTGATTTAATGTATTTGACATCACTTGGTGTCAATTTGCGGCAATTCAGCGTAATAACATATGGCACATGTCATGGTGTACCCGCTAAACATAGTTCAGTACTATCTTGGGGTACCTAATTACATTGTAAATGGAATTAAACAATCTGGGCGCAGTTGAACTCAAGTACGTTGCAAAGCAATGGGCTTGTTCAGGGGAGTGTGACACACATTTTCATTCATATGTGTGCAAGGCCTGATTTCAATTATTTTACATGGGGATAAACCCAATCCCTGCAATGGTCACGCTACAGAACAAACTAAAGCCGTTGGACTCCACCCCTGATTGATCAACAGAACTTTCCATTAAAGATTTACTATTTATATGAAAAAATAGTTGTTTTAGTGAACTAAAAGCTACAGTGTCACATCACTCAGAATCAAAAAACTTCTGACCAACAGAACCCAATTTTGTTGTCCTCCTTTTTGTCAATGTTTATGTATTGGAATAAGTAGTATTCTACAATGTACACAATACCAGGAGAGGCCAAGATATCATGTCACTGTCTATTGAAATGTACAGTTGTCCAACCTCTCATAATCCAGTTATCTTCCAAATCAATCCAAACCCGCCAAGAGATGAGAATAGCGATTGTCCAAAGCGGTTCTCCATATGCTAGACTTAATGTTGCCATCGCACCTCGTTATTTAATCAACGTTTCAAAACAGGCATATACACTGACTGACGGTGACATATGGATTGTGTAACAGATATCTTTTATCAGTTAACATCAGCAGGCATTGGTCATCCAATCTGATTTGATTCATAGTTAATGCACCTGTCAATCTTTATCTTTGAACCTAACCCATTCAAGGCTGGTATTATTTGATAGGATGCTTAATGGGTTACCTGTATTGTGTGTAAATGGTCAGTAAGGGAGATCGAGGGTGCTGTGAACTTTGAGGGATTTTTTTTTTATAAGGATTCTGCCTTGATATATATATGTACCACTGAGGGAGTATTAGGATTCAGTGAACATATAATGATATTAAGGGATGTCTCTTCTGATAGCTATCAAATGGTCTATTTCGGAGTGTTGTATAATATTGTATGACTTGATTATTGAATTATAATTTGCCACAAATGATACCATCTGTAAAAAACAAACAAATACAAACAAAACAAAAACAATGTACTATAAAACCACTGCAAAATCAATGTACTAGATAGATAACATTATTGTCTAGTGGGAAATAAAAGGGTATGTTATATTTGGCCCCAAATGCTTAATTTTCCTGTATGTTTTATATTACATGGCAATTGTTTCCCTGTATTAAATGTTGAGATATATAAATACAGTCAATACAATTCAATAATTTCCCCTCTATTTTTTTCCTTCTTTTTTGTCCAGGTTTGCGCTATCGGCCTTGCAGTTTTTTCCTGGAAGGCAACTGTCGACGGGCTGGTTGTCGTTTTGCGCACGACCTGAGCGGTATTCCGTGTCGCTTTTGGGAAGAAGGACAGTGTCTCAAAGAAGAGGATTGTCCCTTTTTACACGGCTATCCAAGGTAAGCTTCCGCTGATTTTTATCGTCAATTCATCAGATGTTTCAAATAATTTCGTTAAAGATATTAATAATAACAATGATTCATTGTACAGCTCAACTATCGCAGTTTCAAACCTTGTTTTTTCTTTTTTAAGTTCCGTAATCTTGTTATTGCCACCTTATACCAAAAGCATGATAGGATAAATCTTATAACTTGTTTGTGTGATAACATTTGCTGAATGTACCTGTAAACAGGAAAACAATATTATAGTTTGACTGTTCCAAATTGCTAAGCCTGCTTTTGACAGCGAATTATTACAGAAGGTTGTGGGCACACATAAACGTAACAAGCCCATCTGGTATAATTTGCATAATGTGTACTTTCAGCCAAAATCATTTGCATATTTCCAAAATTGCGCATGCACGGTTTGATTACGTTTGCACGCAGAGATATAAAAAAGCGCACATTTGTTGCCAATTTGGAACTGATTAAAGTATTTATGCTTGACTGTTTCTGATAATGTGCCAATATATCACATTACGTGTGGAATTTGTTGTTAAATTGTTTGCCCCACAAATGTGTGAATGTTATGATTAGTCTTTTGGCATTTGAACACTTTCTTTAACAGGAAATTGATTTGAATGTGATAAGTATAGTGTTGTAAATTATGTCATATGGAGAATATGGAATGTTGGATGTCTTAGTGTGGGAGTATAAAGTGACGTCATGAGTCAATACTTGGTGCATGCATGAAATTGCTGCACATCACTCATTCAGAAAGCAATTGTAAAAGTACCGATTATGGACTTGATACCCAATGAACTATTCCTGTATTGAAAACTGTAACTTATTCATTTGTCTTATCTCTATGTGTTCGGTTTTCAGTGGATACTCTTCCCAAGAAGACAGTCGACAGGCATCCGAGAGCGAGAAATTGCCTCGTGTAGAAGACGATGGCGATGAACAAATGGTCCCAGAGGTAATTTATGCCAACTCTGTGTATATGAATGAGAGGAATTTGAAACGGGATCATAGAAATACAATGTAGACACCAGACTATGCTGCCATAGCTGTAGGCTGTGGTGCCTATAGTCACTGTCACAATGCTATGGATGAAATTCAAGCTATTTCATGTGAGTGTGTTTTGTTGTTGTTCGCGGAGCTGAGCTGCGTCCAGATGCATAACATGCGCAAACAACTATGCATGCATGCGTGTGACGATTTCATGATTGACGCGAGGTCAGTTTTAGAAAGCGCCCGGTACTCATTTCCAGGTTTATGCACATACGCATGTATGTACCTATGAACAGAAGTATGCACGCTTTGTTGAAATTATGTCCATAGCATTATGACACTGACTATAAAGTAATGTACCCATAGCATGCCTTTGTTGTGCTGAAACATATTTCCTTCAGTTGCCATTGATGTGAATAGGTAAAATATAAACAAGCGTGTAACATGGTATGACCTACACATACACACAGCGTTTCCTCATATCACAATTATTTCACTTGGAGTTCCAGCGCACAGCTGAAGCTATGTATCATGCCATGATTTTTTGATGAAAAACTTTACTGTTCAATCTCAGGAAATGTCAGGAATTGTGAAGATCCACTATTTTTAGATGCCATAACAACGTGGTGAAACAAGGAAGTATAGGAACTGTGTTTTTCTGTGTAATATCTGTGGATTACATTGTTATAGTTTGATCAATACTAATTAGACACATTTATTTTTGTGTGTAGCAGCTCATCAAAGTAACCCCATCTCTCATGGTCTTCTTGTGAAACATGGCTGTCATACACATGACAATTATTGTGCTCTTTACTTGATGTATGACTATCCCTTACAATAATTAACGTCATCGGCTCCCTTTTAGCTGAAGTTAACAAATACGATAATCATGGGCCAATGTTTAGGCTTTGGTTGAGACTTGTACGTCACCAACAGAAGCTCAAAAGGTTAATGAGTTTACAAGTTTACAAGTTCACTTAGCGTGAAGTAGGTCACATGTTATTGTTGATATGTAGCTTGTATGTGTCTACTGATCGTGCCACAAAACTATTTCAATCCCAGGTGCAGGGCTTGAGATCAACAGATAGAGTTTAGATTTGTATCATATCTCTATGAGCGAGTGGTATGTTGAGTATTTGCATTTTTGATACAATTCCCAATTGGGTGGCATATAGAAAAGATGTCATTTGAAGCATTCAAAAAGCTCCTTTTGTTGGTATTAAAATCTCAATTTTTACTTTGCGAGACAACTGCACCCTTATGCCACGGCAGTACACATATATGAATGAATTAATGAGAATTTATTTTTGTGAAATCATAAGGCTTTCATACAGCGCCTATCAATTTTAAATTAGCTCTTCATTGTAAATAGTGGTTTATTAGATTATCTCCGAGAAGTTATAGCTATAAGTCTGATAGGGGTAAGGTAAAACCAATGTCAGCATTAGATTGAATCACTTTTCCTGTATTGTCTCGGTTCATTTCCATTATTGAGTCCAATTTAAACACAGATATAAATGATATGAAGACTTGGATGAACCTGAAGTATTAGGCTAGCTGGATATGGTGACATCAGTTGATATTCACCACAAGTTGAATCAATATCCAAATAGGCAGGCTTCATAACCTTCGGAATTCACAAAGAAATAACATTCCCCAGAATCACTGGTGAAATGTAAGTTGCCCCCCCCCCCCATTAAAACATATGCACTCAGTTGGAATTGAACCAGCAACTTGGGAATCTATAGGGTCATGCTCTTAATTTGGGCTTTTAGGAGAGTTCATTGTGAATTGATTTATTTTATTGTAGGCATAATCAAAAAGAAATATGGAATACAAGCAATATGCTGTAATGCACAATTTTATGCATGAATGAATACAATCTGATCTCCCATGAGATTTGTGTTTAGTACATGATGGTTCGCATAGTATGTAGTATTGCTCGCAGTAGCAATATGAGAGGAGCCATCTGCTTAACCTTAATGCTTGACTTTAAGTACATACATAAATATTTGAAAAGTGTGTAATTCTCTAAATAATATACAAATAAGATCTATTATTGACAGGTCTGATACAATGTCATTCGGTCTCAGGCATATCTGATGTTTATGGTATTCAGGGCTGGAACTTCAGATTATTTTCACTCGCAAAAAAACCTGCCCGCTATGGGCAGGTAGGCGGGTGCTTTTTTCAGGCCTGATGGTATTGGTAACTGTCTACTAGTATTTTGAATTTGTAAACAGTAGTTATATTGATTGGTAAAGAGATGTTTTTGCTTCCATAGTTTAAACATTGTGTGGCTTGTACTTTTGTAAAGAAATTATTTGAGATGAATTCAGCTAATAGCAAAATAGATCAATAACCAAGATGTTATACAATAATTCTATTCGTACAGGGACTCGGCAGCAAACCATTGTCAATAACCAAACCCAAGCCAGCTATATTAACATCTTCTGCCGTGCTACATCATAACAGTCCAGTCAGCACCACAAGCAGCAGCGGAGATTCGACACCGTCTCATCGTAGTAGCAGCAGCTTGCTATTTGGGCCTGCTTTAACTCAGCCAGTGACAATCCCGCCTTCGCATGTTGGCAGCCATTGTATCGGCGACTGTAGCAGCGGCGGCAGTAGTGGCAGCAAGCAACCCCCTAGGTCTCTTCCAATTCGTATCCAAGCCAAAAATAGGTGACGTTGGCCTCATGTCTAGGATGGTAACCCCAATATAGGTTTATAAAATTATTGTCATTTTTTAAAACCAACAATAGATGGGTGTAAAGTGTAACCTGCAAGTGTGATTGGTGCAAAATACTGTTTTGTTTCATTGTCTGTTTACAAATATATGTCTGTGAGCTCCATTTTGACACAAAAATAAAGGGATTCAGGTAAATTTAAAAAAAGTATGCAAAACTGGCTCAAGAGAGGTCCAAAGTTGTTATATGTTTATATTAAACTAAGTATGACGGTTGTACATTCAACATACAGATATTTTCATTTTGAACAGACAGAAATCTTATTAATCCCAGATTCAAAAATTTAACACAACTCATACAACTGAACAGTATTTTGCACTGAAGTGGTAATACTTTATTTTATGTGGGTAAGACGGAAAAGGCTGATTTCACAAAAACATACTCGGGTGATTGAGGATAAGATATGAAAGCCAAGTTACTGACATTGTAACTCATTGATTGAACTTTGGTTATATTCCTAACCCATTCGGATGGTTTGTACGATGCTTCTGTTGGATTTAAGATGGTTAGAGTTTAAAAGGAGATTATTTCAAGGTTGTTCATTTGGATCATAATCCACATGATAATTGATTGACTGGTGATCAATTGCCAGGATTGTCAATAGACAGACATAGCGCCGACCCGATGTTCATGTTTGTACCTCGGACATTATCGTGGGTCATCTTTCAGCTGTTATTAAAAATAGGCAAAAAGGTACATGGCCACTATTTTTGTGCTGATTTAGAAGAAAGAATATGAGAATTAAAGTGTCCAACAACTGTACTTTATTTCAAAACAAAGTTATTAAAGAAAATACAAAAATAGTAAACATTTGTTTCAAAAATTAGTTGTGTGTGAGATTAGCCTTTTCTGTCTTCTGTCCTGGACTTGTAGTGCAAGTGCGTGAATTACCTATTTAGTATAAGCAATATATTTGAAATATTAGAGAAAAAAAAAGTAAATATATATTTTTGATTTTGATGTTGATGTATGTGTACAATTGTAATTAGATTGCATTGTATGTGTATTACTAGTAAAGCTTAGCTTATTGTGTATGTAAAACAATTTGACAAGACCTGTTGTAAACCCGGAAAAGAATAGATATTGTAAGTGGAGATAACATACAATTGCGGTCTCTTATTGAAACCATATTTAAATTTATATGGTGTAAACCCTTTTTACAGTTTGCATTATTCAATTTGGTGTTGGATATACTGTAAAGTGCTACATTTATTGTCACGCTTTTGGCGCTCGACACAGCTACTGTGAAAATGATAACACACAAATATATTTTTTTTGCATATAGGTCTATGTGATGAAGCTACAAATCACGAATTTAAAAACAGGCCAAACAGTTCAAAATCCGCAAAGCGTGACAAATTAATATGGAAACATAATAAAGTTCACTTAAATGATATAATAAAGTTCAATAAGAAAAGGTATATCCAAATGATAAAGATATCAAAACAAAAAGATTTCAACCATAAAAAATAAAATCAAACAAACAAATAATGCAAAATGTCACTATCGATAATTAAGGTGATTCATTTTACAATTGTCATAGTAAATGTATTAATAAAATTTACCATTCTAACTATAACCGTCATGTTTTAAACTTACTGTATCAGTACACAGACACATTTTAAAACGTTAACAGAATGTTAACAAACTTTGTTTTTTGAAGCACAATGGAAGAATCACATTTTAAAGCAATGTACATCAGTTGAAATTTCAGCCTGAAAAATATCTGTAATTGTTTTTCTTCCACTTTAGATCTTATCTTAGTTGACGCTATACCAAGTCTTATTGATGGTGTAGATGGTCTTATCACAAATAGATTCAATATTATGTACTTTGGAGTATTGATAAGAAGTACCGGTGGACAATTGTATGGTAAACATTGATAATTCAATTGCTGCCTTGTAATGTGTAAGCATATTAATGCCTCTTGTGATCGTACTTGGTCACGAAGATGCCAGTGTCTGGAAAGTTCCTCATGTTAAAAGAGGATACAATAATTGAATGCTGTATGGATAATATACAGTGTTCAAATTTTGAAAAATGGTAATATTATCAGACAGCAAAACTGTGATGGACAAGCAGTGACTATTGGATAATTCGCTGTTAAGGGGAACACTAACCAGGGAAATGCAAATAAAAATACTTAATCCTGGTGTGTAGTATCCAAAGATCAAATTGATGATCAGAATTGATTTTGCCATTACTGGCGCATCAGCACCAAATTGGTGTTTTAAATGCCCAATATTGGTGAACAAAATCTGTTTTATCTATTGATATTGTGTTGTATTGCTCTATATATTAGGTCCATTCATTCTTTTGTCAACCTTTAATGCAAGGTGCCGACTACATTTTTGAATTCCCGCCAAATTCACTTTTGGCAATATCAAGTGGGATGCACCCCATCTATGGTTGCTAATGAGAAGTAGAAAGTTGTGAACTTATTGGCAGCAATTAAATTTGAAATGTTTCAAGTACAATCCATACGCTATAGATCTGTTAAATTGTGAATATTTGTGTATCTATCTGTTTGTATCATAAAATGATAATCACTAATCAACTTTAACATTAAATAGGATTCATATCAAATATACGTAGCTAGTTGTATTAACTTTATTAATAAAACATATCAATGCACATCAATCAACTTCATGAAATGGAGTAAGTTACATCATGCACATTAATATTTTGTGTACGTCGTCCTCTTCCATTTTTTTCTCCTGAAATATATGTCAGATTACCCGCTTTTATGGACGTGTATATATAACAATGCCGTGAGTACGTCAAATTGATCATTAGTATTGGAATATATGAGGACAGTGATCATCGGTTACAAATACCAAAATCACTTCTTTTAATTTACCAACAATTTATTTAATTCAATATCTTGTGTCAGAAATGGTAGAATAAGAAGTATACAAAGTATCAAACAATTTGTAGAAATTCCTGGGAATTGCGTTTGATCCAGAACAGTGTTTGCATCATTTTGGACTCTTTGTGATGAATTCCTATCAAATCTTGTCTAGACCCAAGTAATCTAGCATGCTGAATAAAAAGATAGTTTAAATGTGAATTAAAATAGAAGTGATGGATAACCCTTTTGAGGACTATTTTGACTCTCAATTTGAAGGGTCCGAGATTCTCAATCCTATTGTAACCTTAATAAATCTGTCATAAATGCAAATGTTCAAGTAATAAACTCATATGCAATGTTTCTCTCTCAAAAAAGCAAGAACATTTGTAGAAAAAGGTGATCTGTTGTAGTTTAAAAAATACACATAGCTTGTCTAGCTATGTGTCGAAAAAAGATGTTTTATAAATAGATAAATAAATATATAGAGAAGATTATATTAAAGTAAGTGACATGTTACGATAGTCAGCCCGAATACATTTGTTAAACTAAGGGTTGATGCGATATAGTGGGAAGAATAATGCCTTAAACTCTATTCAAAGAGAAATAAGTTGCAAAGTGTAGGAGCTAATAAAATGTGTGGATAGAATCCAATCATTGTATTCCTTGAGCAAGTTTGTATTTGATAAACTGTTATGGAACTTGCTCAGTGTTTTATTAGAAGAACCTAAAGAATGATTGTTTGAGGTGTTGGGAATCCATATAAACACTGTGTAGAAACACTGGATGATGTATATATCCAGAAATGACTATCGGGTAATGTCACTTGAATAAGTGTATCGTAGCGTTAAGGGTTATATATATCTTTAAAAATTGCTACTTTTTGTGTGTATAATTATTGTATGTATATTGTCACATTTTGATATGTGATATGAAGTATAATTCCATACTGTATGTGTGGATTTACTTTCTTTCAAATTCAAGGAAATGATGTCATTTGTGTGGTCCACACAGAGAAAAAGTCCAGATAGAAATACAATATCATAAAATCTTGGATGAAGCATCACCATCTCTGTGAAATTGATAACAGTAACACCCAGGTGAATTGATAACATGTTGCTTTGCTTAGCTCTTGTATAAGTAAAAAGCTGTAGCTGTAACGTAGCAAGATCCATTCTATATTCAGAATTGTCCGGTCTCTACACGATACTGGATAATTATGTTCTAAATGTGATTGTAAATATGTGTCATGGAGCAAAGTACAGGATTTTCAGAGCGAGATGTTCTTTTCGATGAATAACTCGCAAATAAATAATCTGTTTGTTAACCATGGATCAATGATGGCATCGTTTTCTTGGTTTTGATAAGGCTTTTGATGATGTGGATGGATGGATGGAAATTAAAAGCCATGCTGTGTGCAGCAAATCATTGCAAGTTTATGTTAAGCTTGAAGTGAGTACACAACAAAAAAATAACAAAATGAAAACCAACAAAAGAAAAAATAAGAATATGAAAAAAAATTAATAAAAAGATACAAAAAATGTAGAAGTGATATGTGTTCATACAATGTATGACAATGCCACTCTGTCATTGAAGCAAGTGGGAGGTAGATAGAAGTTATAAGATAGAGGTTAGAAGGTGATAGAGGTTAGTAGTGATTTGGAGGGAAATCATTTGTGGCTTAAAGGTACCAAGAAGATTGTTATAAATGAGCAAAAATATTGAAACAAATATTTGCACATTATATAAAAAAATTAAATTAAAAAAAATCCAGAATGAAAACCTCTTATTAAATATACTATTATAGAATTTAGTGTGTAGCCTACCTATATTTTAAAGGTTGCATATTGTAGTGTACTTTTCTTGATTAGCTAGACTTCTAATTAATTAGATAAAATGTAGGTAGAAAATGTTTGTGTAGTTAAAAAAATTTAGGAATTAGAGTCTGGGGTCCTTAGTGGATGTGGAGCCATCATAAGGTGTTGGGTGGGAGGGGGGGGGGGGGGGGGGCGTAGTTATGTAAGGTGACACATGTCTTAGAATTACAAATATGGTCTACTTCTCCCTGTGTAGTTGACATAGAAACTCTGTATATTTTGTTGTAAGTAAAATTAATACAACTTTTATCATATTCAGGTTTTTCAATGTTTCAGGGATGAAGACATTCATGTGCGATTAACTTGTATTTAGAAAGTCACCATTTGTCTTTGCTAGCTGTGATGACTTTCAGATTGTAAAACGATTTTTCATGAATCCTAGTGTAAGAGAAGATGAAGTTGACAGGTATGGTTGATATTTTAACCATGGTTCAAATTGATATAAATAAACCAAAAGAATTGGGTAAAATCTAGCAGGGGTAATGGTGTCAAGCCTTTAAACAGTATAACTAGGTACTCTATAATAGTTGTAGTTGACTAACAATCCATGCATGCATGCTTGTGACTGGGGGGATATATAGTGTAATAGTGTGGTGTATTTTGCACACATATGTGTGGGGGTGTGTAGAATTATTATTATTTAACGCAATGCTTGCAGTGACATTTGCTGTCCACTCACTGTAGGTGCCGTCTAAGAATTGTAAATTCCAACTGGGAAAAAGTCCTCACCCATGGAAACTTTTATCATAGTGAGTGTTTTAAACTATTAAATCTGTACTTTCCTCTAAGTAGTAAAAAGTGTTTCTATACCAATTTTATCTAGGAATGCTATATGAGCTTTGCCACACATGTACTTATTGTTGAACAAGCAAAACAAGTATCAAATGTATTTAGGGCATACTTACAACAATTAACTTGGTGTGAGTTAAGCGCCTAAAATGGTATACGGTAAACGTGGGCATTTTCACGCTACAATAATTTTCACTCTTTTCACGCTCTAAGCAGCAACCACGAAAATAAAAACACACAAACATTTTTATTTTGAATATAAATCCATATAATGACCTTTCAAATCGTGAATTAATAAGCAAGCGAAATGGCTGAAAGTCGGCAAAGTGCGAAAATGTAATCCCGCGAAAATTACCACTTTTACAGTATTGGAAGATACATTTTTGTTAATCTACAAAATGGGTTATGTACATGTTGGAGAACATTAAAGATGTGTTTTTTCGATTACCATTGTAATGGTATTATTGTAAGGTAAATAAATATGATAATTTTGAATGTCAATCTCTAAAATTAATGTTTTCAATGCAACTTTGTGAAGATAAGCCACACCATACATTTCCTATTATTCATAATGTGTTGCCAGTGCACTTCTCATATAAATTTAGAATTGCACACATGATTAGATAAAAAGATACATCACAGAAGCTAAAGGAATGACTCATGTAGAAGAAAAAAAGTCATGTGACATATCTTAACGCTCTAACATTTGAGTTATTTTAAAATCAGACGTGTGTAGACGCATTAAGTAGCAATGACAGTGGAGAATGAATGATGTTGAAATGTTGTGTAAATCAGCCTTTCTGTGACGCAGTATTCTCAAGTTACTATTGGGTATGACTTTTTAGAAGAGACATCAAAATTATTCACATTTGGGTGCTTCTTATGGCGAAATCACATCCAATCTCCCATTTAGTGGCATTGCTTCACCACATTGTGAACAACCAAATTCAGTTCTCCCTGTGGTGCTTCAATCCTAAATATCATATGAAATACAGCCTAGATATGACAATGATAACCTTTTTGTGGCACACAATTCAAGTAACCTGGGTGCAAGCAACGGTGTATGTGATTGATTATTTGAATATAGCAGCTTTTTATCAACTTTTTCTTTCGTAATTTGAAAGTTTAAAAGTGTTCAGTGTGTAGTATGATACACAGTTAGATTAGTGTTATTGGATAGCGGGCATGGAAACTATTAGAGGAGTAATGGTTACAATTACTATGCAAAGATATGTTGTCTTTTTGTTTTTATGTAACTAATAGGAATATGTTATATATGATAGAGATGTAATTATCTATTGTATTATAGATGTATAATTGTTAAGATGTGAACTATATATAGACTATGTGCCTAATTGGTTTTGTTTTTTCGCACTTTTATCTTATCTGTATAGCTGTAGCAAGGATTTATCTGAAAGGGATTGTTTGATGCAGAGTGCTGTAAAAGCTGAGATTTTCGCGGTGGTTTTATTTTTGGCTTTTCGCGGAAAAGATTTTTCCGCCAAAATTATAACACGCGAAAATATTGTTTTGAACATTCATATACAGTGCATCCAGAAGGTCGCCTGCGAAAAAAACAATTTGTGAAATGTCTATGATATCAAAATGCGCGAAAAATATCTGTATGCGAACATATTGGCTTTTACAGTATATTTGAAAGTTGTGAATGGAAAGTAGGGCAGTATCCACTTTGTAAACCTGTGAAGACACTTTGCATAAAGCAGTCCGCTGCATACAAGTTGTTTAAGCTTAGATGGCTAAGGGAGCATTAATGTAGACATTGCCTACAGTTGCGCAGGCCGCAAATTGTATTTGTACAAGAATTTGTGCTATTGGGTTATAATTATAAGTCTACAAAAACCATTTCATCATGCTTATATTGACTGAGTGCAAAGTGTTAGATTGAATAACCCGGGAATCCTTTACACAAATTAAATACATCCACATCCGATGTTCAATCCTATTGTTGGAAGTCGAAATGTCTGTAACAAAAACGTGGAAAAAGCATTAGTATTATTGGTTTGTCATGTGTAATTACATCCGTGGCCATTGTTTGGCATGTGGGTTGTGTGAAGGGGACAGGTGGCTCTCAGATGACGCAGCACATTTAGCACATGTGTTGTATTTCATGTGTCTTTTTGACCATGCAGGTAGGCCAAAAGAGAATCATTTTTGTTGTCCTCCACACTTTTCTAATATGGAAGAGTGGGCAGTGGATGATTGAATTAGGTCTCTTAGGGTCCATGGAGAGGCTCTTATGTAATTCAACTAATTTGGCATGGTCTGTAGAAGTGGCTTGCATTAAACAAGGAGTCCAATGTTATTTTGAGCCTTGGTGTTGCAAATTGGTTGACTTGAATGACTTAAACTGGCAGCCATATATGATATATGCTGATTTGAAATGAGACAATAGTTCTTTGGTATTATTTTTGGTATTATTTTAGCAAATTTGTTACTGATATTTCATCATATTTGTTAAATTTGCAAATTTGCTTTGAACAATGGAAGTTATTATAACAAGAGTTATTGGAAATACAAACCTAGCACATATTAAAGTGATGTATTAATATCATTCTCTTGATAACAAAACTGCCTAGTTAGTTTCAATTATTCCTACTCATATTGTCATATTAGAGAATTGTCATATTACGGAATTGACATGGGCCAACGCAATTCAACATCTTTTGCGAAATACTTGAGACAACAATACAATTGCAATACCCTTCAATATCTGTTCTCCCATTTGTTAATTGCTTTATGTGATTGACTTTTTCTATTTCCATATATTAGTTGTTGATATAGCACTATAATAATAGAGAAATGGGAAAATAATGTGTAACCTTGAGCTTGTTCAGACAATGCACTCTTTCATGTCATTCATCAATAGTACTCTCCATTGTAGACAGTTTTTATTATTAATGAAGAATTAATTTTTTCATTTTTTCCCCATTCCAATTTCCAATACAATTTGTTGTAATAATGTTATTTCCAATGGATCCTAGAATGAATTCTAATTAGCAATTTAATGTGAAGCCTAAAAATAAACCTTGGGAGTTGATCGAGTGAATTAATAATTTACACAAAATAAATTAGAGAATTTTCTTCTTGTTTTCATCGTTTCCAGCGAATATGGATCACCAATTTGATGGGCTTTTTAGTGACATTGACAGATGAGAATCCAACAAGGATGATATTAAAGGGATAACATTCTTGAATGTGGAACTATATTTTTTGCTTTCATTTGCTGTACCCTATTTGTGGCTGTGAGCAGCTGATCTTTGTTATATTTATTACATATCAATATGATTTATTATCCTTTATTTTTTATGTGTATTGTTTTTTGTAAAAACAGAGTGTATATGTTGTGACTATGGTCATTGTTTAATTGTAGATCAGTGGTCAAATAGCAAAGAGGATAAAAGCCTGGTAAAATATTATGGTTTGGTACAGTGTTCCAAAATTTCTGCATGTGGAAGGATATTTTCAGTAGACATTTTAAGTACAGTATTTGTTGAAATACCAAAATAAGCACATTGAAAAGACTATTTTTAGTAACATCTTATAGATAGCTCTTGTATATCTGCAAGGAGAATTGCTATCTGTCAAGTATAGACATAAAAAATAAAGATTTGTTAGTTATTATCTTTAAAATAAATGATCCAGTTTACACACATGCATACCTGTCATTTGGAGCAAGTCTGGTTGATGTGCCATTTTTGTGAAGTTTAGTGATGATCATTATTATTGGCTGAAAGGAATCGCAATGTAAATTATGCATCCCTTGTGACACCTTTCCTTCATCCTGATATTTCATGAAGCACAATTTCGAAGGAAATTACTCATAATTCTCTCTTTTTAAAACCATTCTATTTGTGAAGTTCTCACCAATATACACCATCTTTTTGTTGCACACAATACCAATATTTATACATCACACCTCGTCATAGCTCTAATTTAACCACAATTTGTATTGTAATTTCTGATTTTGCACATTTCTGATTTTGCACATTTCATTGAAAAAACACAATGGCCACTGTTTTATTAAAGTACCATATGGTGGTATTGGTGTATGCATTGACCAATTTATAAGTTATGCAACTCTTCAAGGTCAAACAGATGTTAAAATTGAGAGTAATAAGAGGTAATGTCAGCATAGTTCCATTCAATACTTGTACACAGAATGTGTAACCGTTTCACAGGCATGTCCATTCTCATACAAGTTAACATGTTACTGGTTGCATCCATTTCCAATTTTGCTTTCACATGAAGTGGGTAATTGCAAATACTTAGCTTGCACAAATGTGTCACCTTTTCACATGTACTGTTTTTACAGCTGAACTATTAACAATTTCCACCATGTTTGTACCGTGTTTCGGTTTACACCTTTTCCCACTTCACATACAGTACGTGTATAATTAATTGAACATGATTGCAACCTGTGTGCAGGATTGTCTAACCATTTCTCTGGTTTGAGAACAATTTCTAATCTAATACAATGTTAATGTGTGTACTGTATTCTCTTTGATATGTCAGTCATTGCAGTGCCCAAATGTACAACCTTTTATCACTGGTGTCATTAAAACAGCATATCTATTAGTAAATTTTCATATAGTATATTACCGGTGAAACCTTTTTCTCTCCTTGACATTGCACATTTTTATGTACCAAATGCTCAACCTTTTTACTGGTATCATTATAATAGTATAACATTTCATTTTTGTACATGTTACTGGTTGCACTCATTGTCCTCTGTATAGTGTGCGTACTACTGGTAATTGATCGATCTTGCATTGGCAATATCATAACTAATTACATTAGTTGACATTGAGTATAACCTTGTGATTTATTATCTCATTTGTTATGTAAATCATCCAAGTATATAATTGGAAGGCCAATTGTAACATTGTCCCTCGGTTATTACATCAGTGTAGAGAGTGAATTCATCAACATTGTTCATTTATATAAGTAAATGTTGGGTTAGGTGACAACCCCCAACTCTACCCTGTTCTACGGGCAAACGTACTTCTCGGGTAAGGGTCGATCGGTCGTGCATTTTAAAATAATACAACATTCAAAATGTTTATGAATATTTTGGTGAATTTTCAAAAATGTCAAAACATTTTTATTTTGAAACAAATATTCCACCCACAAAATTGGTCGGTCAGCCCATAGAACAGGGTGTGTTATTTGTTGCCTTACCATCCAGATTATGACAATATCAATATATTTAACATAATACTTTGTAGATCTATCTCTGTGCAGTAATGTCAGAAAGTAGTCTAGTAGACACAGCATATCATGCACATGCTTCTAATGTACTGGTATATTCAACTGCATGATCAAAGATGAATACTGGCGCTAATGCTACTGGTAGACATTGAGAGCATAGATGACCCATACATATGTTGATATTTGTTTGGCTTCCTTTAAATCAGGCAATAACGACAGAAATAGCAAGTATTTGGTAAGATGAACAACTCCTTTCCCTTGCTATTGCAACAAAACATACTCTGTTGGAAGTTAGTTGGTTGAAATTGCCTAATGCCTGCCAGTCTTATTATTTTATGTTTTTCTTTCACTGCATATATTGTACCATTTATGTACATGCATACTTGTTAAATTGGGTTTTACTTAGGAAATTTGTATTGTATGCCGTGACAAGTGGTGCATAAAGTGCACTAACTTGTTGTTGGATTATTATATCGAATTTTCATGTAGTTACTTTGACCCATTGCAGTATGGGTGGAATTTTATGTTTGCAATAAAAACCCAGTGTTAGCCAAAACAAATTTTGATTGATATCTTTTATTCAAATGCGTTGTTTATGAGTAAATAAAATGTCTTGATTTATTTTGCACATTGATCTGGAAGTAATTGCTCACTGTACCAGCACCAGCAAAAAATTATAAGTACCAGCAAAAAAGTCCAGTACATCTACCTCTGCGCAGTGATGTTAGAGGGTATCCTAGTGAGCGCATCTTATTAGGCTAAAAATAAATAAATTAGAGGGTTTCTATGTATATCATCTATTTAAACAAGGTGAAAATATTGAATTTCATTTTTTGAGAAATCTCTCTGTGTCCCTTTAATTAGCCAAAATATAAACAATTTTACGCAATAGTCTGCTGTTTTAAAGACTTCATGTAATTTCCGATTTGTTCATCTGATATGAATATCATGCCTGCACTGTGATTCTAATTCCACATGATCTAATACAAATCCAGCCAAATCCTAAATGTGGCGTCGATCATTGAAATGCGCTTTGACGTTACGTTCAGATGTTGATAAAACAATGTATTATAAACGTTACTGTTAGTATACATATCACATTGAGCAAGGGGTTCTATGTATGGAATTGCATTTGTGGTTCAAGATTGAGAAAATAATTGCACCTCAAATGGTTGAAACCATTTTTGTTTCACAATCATGCAGTTGAAAGCATTCTATTTCAGTACTTGTATATTTCCTGTTATGCAGGAGAAACACTAAAGCCACATCCAAATTCATTACAAAAAAATCACACCAGTAAAAAGGAACAAGCACAAATGATGAGCATACTTTTTGAAATTGTGCCCAGTGTAACAATTTGTTTGGACACCCTATTGCATTCCATAACATTTATTACATGTATGTCATGCTAACACCTAACCCTATTTAAAATCCTACGCAACAAGCGACGTTTCATCATCCAAACTGATAAGTAATGATGGTTCTTTTATTAAAGAAAGATTCACTCTGCCACACAACAATCTAAGTAACCATGGTGGCATGGCAACCAGACAATGTGACTTGATAAACGCTAATAATGGAATATGGTGGCCTGTTATTTCTGTGGCGCGTTTTTATTTTAAAGTGATTTATTGCCATGCCAAATACCCTACGTTCGACAATAAATGACGTTTTTGTGTTATGGTATCAGACCTTGTCTTATTTTCAGTCAATGTCTGCATTTTGTGTGGGTTCAGCGGGTTTGGAGGGTGATTACGATAGGCACTTTCAGTAGGCGAAGCTATAATAACTCATTCTAAAATTCTGAGGGAAATGTGACAAGGTCAGTACGAGTTGGTGTAAAAAAAGTTACAACTTTGTAAATTGAGAGAAAATTCACCAATTTGGATTCAAATCCACATAACTTTTATTGTATACATCTGATCTACACTACGAGTAATAATATTTGGAAAGCTATCCCTACGGGGATACCAGATGTAAATACCAAGTGATATTAAACAGAGTGTGTATTAATTATACAGGGTGAAACATAAGAAAAAAACATTTTTTTACTAGTTTTGATACTTATACCCAGGTTATTTTTTTCTCTGAAGTATTAAATTACAAACAAGTGTGGTAGTAAGAAGGCATGATAGGGCTTTCAGTTGAAAAAAAAGTAAAACGACCCATCATCCTCCGTTAAATTATATAGAGTGGCCAAAATCATGTATATTAAATGATAGAAAACAATGCTTTAGAGTCAAAACTAAGTTCTATTTTGAGTTTTGTGGCAGTAATTATGTTTTGAACCATTGGTTTAGAGACCTAGATGAAGAAAGACCATTATAGCAGAATTGATGACAACAAATGAATATATAGGGTGATCAAAATTAGGCAAGGAGGATCAGATTTTATCAGTTCATAGAGGTACTACCAGCTATTTTGATAATAAATTAATAGAAAACTCGTCCCTCCGTATCTCAGTAGAGTCTGCAATGGTTGGGGTGTGTACAAATATTTATTTCTAGCTAATTTGCATGAAATTTGCATAATTTTTGGTCCAACACCAGAATTTCTCATTGTTGTTATAAAATAAAAGGTAGAATAAGTACTGATGCCAGATTTGGGCAAAAGTTAGTACACCCCAGTCAGACATTTACACATCTGAGCCATACAAATTAAAACAAAACAAAACAAAAGGATTAATAAAGCTTAATTTATACAAGTATTTTAATTTGGACAGTTTCACCATTTTTCGTTTCGTTTAAAATATTAATATACCCATGCTGGAAACAACATTTGCATGTTATGCATAGAAAATATTGTTGCGCTTCAATTGTGAACATTTGAAATCCCTAGCGGAATCAATATTATAATTATGTAGCGATTAGTAATTATATTGACTAGCGGGCATCCGCGCTTCGCGCGGAACCCGCTAGAAGATAACGGGGAGGTTAATAAACAAAGCGTAAGAACATTTGGTACAATACAAAGAACATGCCCTTTACATAATCCAGACGGGCCCTCAATAATCTGAATATCGCAGGTGCATTTGACAATCCAGGTATATGTGATGTGCCTTAATCCAGGTAGGCCTATAATACCCTTTGTGTTTTTTAATATCCAGATACTCCAGGTACCTCAGGATGTAGGCCTCCCATGTGACCTGAAATGCAGGTACCCCATAGGCCTTATCCCTACTCTCTAAATGTAATAGAGTGGTTTTCCACTTTTTCAAGGAGTTAAACGCAGGACAACACGTTTTTGAGTGGAAAAACACTCTAAAAGGAGTGAAAGGGGATTTTATATGACAATGTTCCACTTTATTGAGTGGACATTTTCCACTCTAAAACGGGTTGTCCTGTGTTTCACTCCCTTCACTCCTTTTCGAGTGAATTTCCACTCTTTCCACTCGTTTTGTATTTAGAGAGTACCCCTAATCCAGTTACCACAGGTGCCCTTAATATTGCATCGGGTATCACATGATCTAGGTACTGTATGTGCCGTTATAATACCCTTGTGCCCTTACTTGATCATATTCAAGTAAATTAAACGCGGGTGCCGAAGATAGCGGGCAGTTAGTCATATCAAAATAGACAGAGGTGAGTAATTTCAAAGCGTTATAAATGTTTATATAAATATCAAGAACATGTCCTTAAATAATGCAGGTACCTAAGGTGCCCTTAATATAATGTAAGTGGCATGGTGCCCTTAATACACCATGAGCGTATAGGCCCAATGTGCTCTTAAATAATACATGTTCCTAATCCAAGTACTTCACGTTTAGACTCAACCCCTCACAGGTGGCCTTAATAACCCAGGTACCGCACGTGCCGGCGTTATATCCATACCAATGTGCCTGTACTATTATCCAATTTATAATGGAAAGCGCAGGTATAGGTGCCGAAGCTATAGTGGGCGGTTAGTCATATCAAAACGTAGGATGAGGGTATTGTAAAACAGCAAGAGTATGTCGTTGATACTCCATGTAGGCCTACCCTGTGCCCTTAATACTGACATTGGTGCCACAGTGCCCTTAATCCATTTATAAAACATGGTGCCCTTGATTATCCAGGTACCCCCCCCCCCCCCCCCCATGTACTTTAATAACCAAGATACTCCATGTCCTTAAGTGATCCAATATAGGACCTCCCTGGACTATTTGGTATATCTTGAATCGAATATTAAGGGCATCCGTGATAACTTGTTATGCGGTTATTAGGGCCTACGTGGATTAATAAGAATACTTTGTAGAATATTAAGAGTATCTGGATTGCCTTAATATAAGTATAGGCCACATCTGGGTGGGTACCCCATGTGACCTTAGGTAGACCTACCTCATGTGCAGTGGCGGCACTACCGGGTGGCGATCTTTTTTTTTCGTACATGAGTTTAACCAAATTTATTTATTCCGTTTTAATACGAAATAAAGCAAAATTCACTGAATAAAATGATTTTTTTTAAACAAATGAACTGATAAACTCATGTACGAAAAAGATAATCACTACCGGGGGTGGGGGATGCCACCAGTCGTGACCTCTCCCACAGTTTAAGTCCCTACGCATTTTGTACCCCAAATAATAATAAAAAGTTCAATTTTAATGTCAAAATTCAAAGTTATATTAGCTTTAAATTGGTCCAAAATGTCTGATTTAGAATAAATTAATCTAATTTCAGGAATGTTTACAATAAAAGCCAAAAGGCTTGAATTTTCCACCCAAGTGTTTTGTCTTGCCCCCCCTCCAGATTGTTTTATTGTCCCCCACTCCACCCCCGTTTTCCCCTTTAAAATGTTGATGGTGGTGCCGCCGTAGGACCTGCGTTCTGAGCGTTTAGTGGGTTCTAGTTCTATCGTCGGTTATTTAGTGTTATCAAATTCATATTTATGAATAGTCGGCGGAGTCTATCTTTCAAGATCACTTGTACCATTCCATATTGTATTTGAGCACTTTCGGGCCAATTTACATTAAATACATTAGTCCCCCAATAGGCATGTAGGGCCGCGCTTAAACGTATGTAATCCCTTTGTCATGTTTGTTGTGTTCTAAATGAGGCCTGACCATAATATACCGCACGCTCCGTTTACCAAGATACCATTAGCATGATTAGTGCCCTTACTATATTCAGATTATCAAGTAAGGGAAGTGCGCTTGCATCTGTGCATGGTGGCTTTAAGGCCTATTAGGGTATGATGGGGCAATACCGCACGTTCCGTTTATCCAGATACCCCATGTGGCCTTACTGTATCCATATTATCAAGTAAGTAAAGGGAAGTGCGGGGGAGGAGGGGGTGGGGGGGGGGGGGGGCTTAGGCCTATAGGGTATGATGAGACAATCCCGTAATTTCCGTGCTATATAAGCTTCACGGCGTATAAGCCGCAGCACCTTATTATTGAATTCATAAAGTAAGATTCAGACCTCATCATAGTAGAGGCTATAAGCCGCTCCGCACCGCACCGCTGTATAAATCGCACGAAGACAATGAAATGGGTGTGAGGGGGGGGGGGGGGGGGGGGGGGTGCCGACCTTGATCCACACCCAAAGCTTCATGACCAGCCATGCCTTGCGCGGCGGTATCGGCCAAATTTACACATAACTAATTTTAGGTGATAACTGCTCAATTTGCGTAAACAAAGTACAACGCCACAAACGCGTACACAATTTGTCTGCGTCGTTACGTGTACGCCGTATTGCGTGCGCCATGTCAAACGCGAACGCGCAGCAACAACATACGGTTGGCATGGTACTGCCAGTTTCTTTATCGGTATCAAACGTCGCGTTCGCCTATAGTAACCAATGTGAAAGTGTCACTTTAAGATCTGTGTAAGAGTTTGTTGTTTACATTTAGAAAATTTCGTGAAATATTGTTATTTGTCGGACGTATAGTCCGTATAAATGCTTGTTACTATGCGATCTTTAAGAATAACAAACAGCCGCATAGGCCTATACAGAAATGTAGCTATATCCCTGAAGAAAATATTTTGGGTGAAGACCATATGTCATCACTCACTCTGAAAACCACAATTTGTGTCCGAACAGTAGCCTACCCGAGTAAAAGAAATTAAACATTTCGGATTTTCACATGTGATCCTTTCTGCGCATGCCTGAAAACGGGAAAAAACGGGCATTGAACTATCTAATTAGCTCGTGTATTAGAGGCGCAATTGCCACGCTTTTTCAGTTCAAGAGGGACGCGAGTGTAAAATTATTATTGAACTATCTAATCAGGCGAGGGACCGAAAATTAGTATAGACTAGCGGGCACCAGCGCTTCGCGCTGGACCCGCTAGAAGATTTCACGGGGAATAAGTAAACAAAGCGTAAGAAAATTTGATACAATAATATCAAGAACATGTCCTACATATGTATACATAATGCAGACAGGGCCCTATAAATAATCCGAATAGCGCAGGTGCTTTTGATAATCCAGGTATACATGTGCCTTTTACTCATGTTAATCTAGGTAGGCCTACGTTTGTGTTTCCAGATACCTATGTATAGGCCTCCCATGAGACCTGAAATGCAGGTAGGCCTACCCGTTGTCCCATTATATCCAGGGACCCCATAGGCCTAAGCCCTACCCCCTAATCCAGGTACCCCTGGTGCCCTTAATAATGCACCGAATACCACATAATCAAGGTAGGCCTACTGCAGTGTGCCGTTATCTCGAGATACCCAGGTGCCCTTACTTTATCATAGTCAAGTAGGCCTAAATTAAACGCGGGTGCCGAAGATAGCGGGCAGTAAAAGTCATAGGCCTATCACATAGGCAGAGGTGAGTATATCATAGCGTTATAAATGTTTATATAAATATCAAGAGTATGTCCTTAAATAATTCAGGTACTAAAGTGCCCTTGATATCATGTAAGTGACATGGTGCCCTTAATACACCATGAGCCTAGGCCCAATGTGCTCTTAAATAATACAGATACCCATTTTCCTAATCCAAGTAGGCCTACTCCATCAACATGTTCTTAATACCCAGTTAGTACCTCCTGTCAGCGCATGTCTCTACCTATTTTGTACCCCAAATAATAAAAACTTGAATTTTAATGTCAAAATTGAAAGTTACTTAAAATTTAGATTTTAAATGTCTCCCCCGATTCTTTTATTGCCCCACCACACCGTTTTCCTCCTTTAACATTTTGGTGCTGGTGTCGCCACTTCCCATATGCATGCACATACTGTATCCACGGTAATTCAGTAGGCCTACGTTCTGAGCGTTATAGTTTTATAGTCGGTCGTTTAGTTTTATGGTCGGCCGATTCTATCATCAAGATCACTTGTACCATTCCACGCTTGTACTTTACACAATGTGTGCCATCCGGGTTTTGTTTGGCCTATTTACATTAAATACATTATTCCTCCAATAGGCATGTGGGGCCTTAACGTATAGTATGTAGTCCCTTTGTCATGTTTGCTGTGTTCTATAAAGCCTCCCGAGATACTATCTGAGTGTACACCCATAAAATGCAGTTATCACAGGTGGCCCACCTGTGCATAGTATTAGTATCCAGGTAATTTGAGACTCGTTTTATAGTGAACCCCGTAATCCAGATACCACAGATGCCCTTAATAATCCAGACACTCTATAATAATCATGATAATGTACCACACAAAAAACCACGTTCCGTTTATCCAGATGCCCCATGTCCCCTTATAGCCAAGTGCGGAGAGGAGGAGGTGGCTTTAGGGTACACTATTAGAAAAAAGGGTGCTTCAGAGGGGTTCTTGGCTGTCCCGTATATGGTTTAAAGGTTCTTTGATTTTAAAGGCCCCAAAAAGGTTCTGTAGAGAACCTTTAGCGGTTCTAAAGACCAATGTTTGCCCATATTTTGCCCACTTTGAACCTTAAAATGGTTCTTTTTGGAACCTTTTAAGGTGATAAGGGTTCCATACGGGACAGCCAAGAACCCCTGAAGCCTGAAGCATCCTTTTTCTTAGAGTGTACGGACTGCCTGCTTTTACCCTGCCACGTTACAATGTGCAGTTTGCGCCACAAACGCGTATACACTTTGTATGCGTCATTACGTGTGCGCTGAATCGCGCGCACCATGATAAACGCGGTCGCGCAGCTTCAACATAGGAACTGTTGTTATGGTACCGCCACAGTTTCTTTATCGTTAGCAAACTACGCGTTCATCTATGTTACTAATGCGAGAGTGTCACTTTAAGATCTGTGTAAGAGTTTTTATTTACATTTAGAAAATGTCGTAAAATAATTTTATTTGTCGGACGGATAGTCACGTATAAATGCTTGTACTCATGCGATCTTTAAGAATAACAAACGGCCGCATATACAGAAATGTAGCTATATCCCTGATGAAAATATTTTGGGCGAAGACCATATGTCATCACTCACTCCGAAAACCACAATTTTTGCCCGAACAGTAGCTATCCGAGTAAAATAAATTCAACATTTCGGATTATCATCTGTGATCCTTTCTGCGCATGTCTGAAAACGGGAAAATACTGGCATTGAACTATCTAATTAGCTCGTCTATTAGAGGCGCAATTACCACGCTTTTTCAGTTGAAGAGGGACGCGAGTGTAAAATTATTATTGAACTATCTAATCAGGCGAGGGACCGAAAATTAGTATATAGATTATACAAATATCAGTCTTTTTAACAAGTCGCGCTGTGGATCAGAAATGCACATGGAACCAATCCGAGTTCGGTACTTATGCTTGCATCCGTATATGGCAGGCCCTATGTCCATTAACTCGAAAAACCAAGTTTTTCGGCGAAAAACTTGGTTTATCGATAGAAAATCCAAGTTTTTCAAGTGAAAATCCAAGTTTTACTCGAAAAACTTTGGTTAATCAATTAAAAAAAACCAAGTTTTTCGAACAGCTAGGCGAAGAAAAAAAAAAGTTTTTTCAAATGAAAAACCAAGTTTATCGATTTGAAAAACCAAGATTTTCAGTTGGCTGGAGAAAATCTTGGTTTTTCGATCGAAAAATCAAGTTTATCAAAGTGTAATGTCCAATAATTCGAAAAACTTGGTTTATCAATTGAAAAACTAAGTTTTTCGACGCCTAGGTGAAAATCTTGGTTTTTCAAATTGATAATCTTGGTTTTTCAAATGATAAACCAAGTTTTTCGAATTATTGGACATTAGGCATCGAAAAACTTGGTTTTACAATTGATAAACCAAGTTTTTTTGAATTATTTTACATTCCGCGTTGAAAAACCAAGTTTTTCGATCGAAAAACTTGGTTTTTCAAAATGATAAACCAAGTTTTTCGAATTATTGGACATTAGGCGTCAAAAAACTTGGTTTTTCAATTGATAAACCAAGTTTTTTGAATTATCTTACATTCTGCGTTGAAAAAACAAGTTTTTGGTTTTTCAAAATGATAAACCAAGTTTTTCGAATTAATGGCCATAATAGGCGTCGAAAAACTTGGTTTTTCAATTGAAAATCCAAGTTTTCGAAAAACTTGGATTTTCAATCGATAAACCAAGTTTTTCGATCGAAAAACTTGGTTTTTCAAAATGATAAACCAAGTTTTTCGAATTATTTTACATTCCGCGATAAACCAAGTTTTTCGAATTAATGGACATAAGGCGTCGAAAAACTTGGTTTTTCAATTGATAATCCAAGTTTTTCGAGAAAAACTTGGATTTTCACTTGAAAAACTTGGATTTTCAATTTCGAGTTACTGGACATTTGGCCATAGACATTACACTTTGATAAACTTGGTTTTTCGATCGAAAAACCAAGTTTATCAAAGTGTAATGTCTAATAATTCGAAAAACTTGGTTTTATCAATTTGATAAACGCAAGTTTTTCTAATTATTTCACGTTCCGTGTTGAAAAACTTTTCGATCAAAAAACTTGGTTTATCATTTTGATAAACCAAGTTTATCTAATTATTTTACGTTCCGCTTGGAAAAACCAAGATTTTCTCCAGCCAACTGAAAATCTTGGTTTTTCAAATCGATAAAACTTGGTTTTTCAATTGATAAACCAAGTTTTTCGATAAAAACTTGGTTTTCCACTTGAAAAACTTGGATTTTCATTCGATAAACCAAGTTTTTCGAGAAAAACTTGTTTTTTCGAGTTACTGGACATTGGGCCTGCCATATCCGTACACACGTGCTATATCAATCCCAATCAATTTCGGTGGTTACCGTTGTCTTTCATTCCGTAATTGAATCTAGGGCAGGATAGAGGCTTAATATCGTTCCGGGTTCCTTGATCACAGTTGATTAATTACCTTTTTGAAAACTATAACAATTTTCTTGTATTTTGAAAAGGAATAATAATGATGTATTATTTAAACATAGCTTAAAAACTATATTCAATGGAGCATGATTTCAGTTTATAATTAATTTCCAATTTTACATTGCAATTACGCCTATATTCAATATATCTTGAGGAATTAATTCATCATGATTTCACTAACAATATTACACATAATGATGACCAGCATTTTACAAATTTTACAGAGTCCACAGTATCAGAAAACATTGGAAACATAGTAAAGTCTGATATGTTCACTTGATAGTATATAGGCCTATACGAATGTTAATTCCAAACAATTTGCGTAAATTCACATACTTTTAGTCGCGCATCCGATATCAATATTTCCAAAGGAAAACTGGTCTAGGTGTGTAATCTGGTTTTGACATAATCTGAAACAATATATTATGTGAAATCAGCCATTACATTAACTTTGAAAAGATATACACCTATGCTGTTAAATTATGAGATTGATAAAGCTGAATATTTAACATGACCGTGTATTTTATAGTGTAATACATTTAACATCTCAATAAATTACAACATTTAAGGATTAAAATACGCTGTATTAAATTGTTACTGGTTTTTCTTGTTTACTTACCGTGCTCTTAGTTCCATCAACATTATAGAGCCATTTTTCAATATAATAACCATTTAAACAGCAAACAAGCAAACAACAAGTAGGCCTACACAAAGGAAACTAGAGAAATAGACATCTTTTTTAGTTGGGGTTTCCAAGGCTGGCAGGGGCGACGGAAGTAAACATAATTCGGAAGGAGGAGGAGCGAGTCCAACTTTTGTTTTATAATGTATTTTCATCAACAGGCATTCTCTCTAAATTGTTAATCGGAGTAATATCTGATATTTACACAAATTTTCATCCAAGGATGGTAATGCATTTTTCAATCAACAGGCCTTCTCTCTAAATTGTTAATTGGAGTAAAATCCACTCTTAATGTTAATTGGAGTGAAAATACGCGAGTGAATTCACAGAATGAGAGTGCTTTGTGTGAGCACTATATCAGATTGGATCATGGTTTTGCCACTCCAGGACTAATTGGACTAAATTAAAAATGTAAGAAAAAGTGATATTCCTCACTCTTTAATTTTGCTGCGGTGATTTTTCACTCTTTTGGGTGGCTCTCCCAAGTCACTCTCGAGAGAGAAAGATTTTCACTCTCTTTATAAAGAGAGTCGTATGAAACTACAATAAAACATCATTAAGTCATATCCTGTCGGCGTAATTGCAAAGTTTGTTTCAAATTCTGCCAAACATAGTCATAATCTCATATTTTAAAAGTAGACAAGATACAATTATAGAAGACGCAAAATGTATGAAACTTATAAAATACCCGCTTATTTTCATAGTGACATCATCGCGATAATATTACAACAAGCGTTGCACATTATCGTTTTATCCAATTTCATTCATGTTGTTCTTGCAACAAAGCAAAGGGTATTATAAAAATCAGGTTTTATTGGAAATTTAATAATAAACATGTTCACTCCCTTACATTTAAGAGTGAAACTATAATAAAACAACACATTGAGAGACTTCGAATCATACATCTTGCCAGCATATAGGCCTACTTCTGAGATATAGAGCAAACTAGTTTGTAAAATTTATTATCGCAAATTTTTGCAAAAGTATACACCTCCAATTTCGTGTAATGGGACCATTTGAAAGATTGTTTCATATTCTGTCAAACATTGTCAAAATCTCATATTTTTAAAAGTAATAATACTCTGTGACATGATGCATCACATGAAAAACGGTGTAAGCTCATGAGAGTGCACAAGAAGGCACTTTGACAATTATTGGACAATTAAAAGATATTGATAAGACTTCGTAATAAATATTTCATTTATTATCATCACCAGATCTATGGAGAATTAGTTGCTGTTTTACGTCCCTTATAAAAGCCTCAAAGAATGAGCAGTTTTTATTTTCTTCTTGGTTTTCTCAAATATGATTCACATAACTTGTATACACATTTTGAGACTGTTCTAAGTTTATCTATATTTGCCTGTTGTTGTTTTTAATCATTGATTACTAATGTCATAATAATTAGAGTGTCGAATTTGAGAGAGTAATTAGAACGACATTACATGCACAATATTGAGCTCTATCGGGATTGAGCTATTATGACAAAATCGCACAAATATTCATACTAATTGCTTGCTAAGTTATAAAGCAAGAACTGTTTTAAAGAAATGAGATCTGTCAGTTCTTCTCTCGAACCAAGTAAGTTTAAAATGATAATTTCCAAATATTTTGGTCAACATTATTTGAGCATTAGCTCAATATTGCTTGTTACGTCCCTTACTGACCGAGAACGATTGAAATTTAACATAGCATTGTACACCAAACGAATTCTTGGCAATCAAGCAATGTGAATGATGAGTTATGTGTAAATCAGGCACTCTTTTCTCTTATCAAATTAAGTAAACTAATGTTTTCAAAACTTTTTGATCGCACATATCTCAACAAATGAAGGATTTTCGTCTCATATGTCATATATATGTGTGATGGTCTAGAATTGGATTCAATATGTCCAGCTCTTCCTTCAACATGTTCAACTTGTGATCCACCTAATCAGCACAAATCTTTACTTTCATAACAATTCCTTACTTGGAAGATGTTGGAACAGATTGAATTTCACAGAATTTAGGAGAGAGCTCATATCATTCGTTTGGCATAACCAATTTGAACGAAATTAAATTTAGGTTATAACTAGAACCATGTGTTCTTGCTGTGCATTTCATTAAACATTATTATACATTTTTGTATTTGCACTCGTTTAAGAAATCAGTGAAATCGGAACCTGAATATTTTGACTCACCCTGTATATATGCGGGTATGATTATATTGATTTAATGTAGGCCTTCTTTCCGCTCCGAGATTTAAAAAAAAAATATGGCACTTAGGAAAAACGCAATATATCTGGTATTGCGTAGTAGCTTCTGATTGGATTAATCAAGTTTTTGATTGATCCATTATCATTGAGGGGTTAAAACTATAAGATTTGTAAGGGGTTGGCATTTGTGGATGGGTACATATGTGGTTATTGGTGTTGGGTTAGGCCTATGTGTGTAATGCCTTGGATAATGGAAGGGCGGTAGGAGATGGAGGATTGACAAATATGATATTTTGGTGGTTCCCAGTGTCATTTTGGTTGTTCCCAGTGTCTCAAACACTAGGAACCACCAAGATGTCACTGGGAACTATCAAAAAAATGCAATTTTGTCAACCAACCCCCTTTTTATTCATCTCAACACCCCCCCCCCCCCCACAACCCCCGCACTTAAACAACTCGGAACCCAAAACACTGGGAACCACCAAAATGGGCCATTTTGACAATCTATCCCCTCCTCATTCACCACATCCCAGCCTAATCCAACAAATATATTTATTGAGCACTTACACAAAATGACAACTGGAACCACCAAAAAGACAGGTCAACCCCCACTCCCCACCCCCTTCCCCTCGCACCCATGATAACCCAACATCTACGGCCACCCTATCCATCACCACCGCCACCAACCCCTAAAAATGATAATGGATCAACCCAAATCTCTATTTAACCAATCAGAGTTGTTATTCAACCAACAACGCAATACCAAACATATTGCATTGTTGGAACAGCTGATTACAACGCAATACGCTTATATATTGCGTGGTTGCTAAATGGCTATGTACCAATCAGATTACAGCATTTGCATCTATTTATAACTACTAAGTGATAAGAATATGTATCAACCCCAAGAAGAAATTATGTATTTATGTTTCGCTATTGCTATTGTGTGTATCGCTTTGATGGCGTATTTTGAAACACCGAATTAACATTGTAAAATAATCGCGAGATTTCTAGAGCTTTCATGGTTACCGCCCTATTCTTTTTAGGTTTTTTGTTTGCTATTCAATTATTTAAAAAGGTGGTATTTTAATTTTTTCAGGATTTCTATTATTCCTTACTTAAAGATCCGTATAAATGTTGTACAAATATCGACATGTCGGTTTGTCTTTACTGTAGCACCATAGCTTAATTTGCATGTTTAATACGACGCCCTGTTAATAGGACCACTAAATTAATACATCACATTTACCCCATATTTGATAATTATTTGTTTGCAGGAATAGTTTTGAACAGTTAATGGATAGCTGGTTGACCCATCACCGTAACCATGTTAAACGAATTGAATTTGATATGGACGTGAGATGGAATATTTTGAAATACCATGAACGTGATGAAAACCAACAGTTTCATCTGAAAACACACATGTAGGAGTAGTGAGAATATTCCTCACAAATATTATTCATTTTGTGTCACATATCGTACTGTCATGAAATTGTTGTTGAGGGAAGTTGAATACGTGTATGGTCGCTCTCCCAGGTATAGGGTACATTAGACCTTTAGGAAGTTGATCAAATGTTATACCTTTGGGATCAGGAACTGGAGTGGCCATCACATAATTATATATAATAAGGTTATTTTGAATCAAATTATACTGAAAACATATTTTCATTCTTTAAGTGTCATCAGATTGTCAAGGTAAAATATGGATCCAGTTTAATTCATACAATGCTTCTAGAAGGCACATTTTCTGGTTTTCAAATTCATTATTATTAGACAAGCACATGTCATCATTGTCATGTTGTATGATGATGGGCGTATTGTAATGCAAGTTGTTTGTTTGATTTAGACATGTTCATATACTGTATTAATACCAAGAAATATATGCTATGATCAAATTTATCGTTTGACTATCATACAAAAACAAAGGTATCACAAATTATTTTTTCTATGAATGTTAAAGTAACTTTGAGGCCCGAGGGCCCGAAAAAAACATGTTCATATCATCATTCCATGATATAATTGTAATGTAACGATCTTTGACACACTTGGGCAGCAGTAAAATCGAAATGCCTGTCGGTTATCATAAGGGAGCAGTTCCATTTATACGCGATAAATTTATCGCGACTGTACCGGGGCCTGATATGTTTTGGACCCGATGTTTTTCAAGTTGATACGCGATAAAATAGACATCAGGCCCCGATAAAATAGCCATCGGGGCCCGATACGAGGCCTCTGCCATACCCTGGGGTATGTTTAGCAAATAGAGCGGGACATTGTTTAGCAAATACACGAGGATAATACAATTTACGTTAAACATCCAAACCCCGCGCCAAGATGTCGCCATGATCAATAAATAACCCGAAGCTCTATTTACATACCGACCACTTATCTTTCGTTATATTTAAACAAGCGGTAATACGCTACTCGATAAATAATCCTTTGCTACTCGCAACTGTACGCGCTAAAAATCTCATCGGGGCCTGATAAAAAACTCATCGGGGCCCGGAACATTCTCGCAATTTTTATCGCGTACAAATGGAACTGTTCCCTAACAATGATGAGGGAGAGTCACGGTCCTTTACGAAGAAAAATAACTGTAATGACTTTAGGCATAAGAGACTTGCAATGAACCGAAGGCATTAACTGACAAGTTACTACGCCTAAATTTAATGAAAGAACAATTCACATACCTAAAGAGTCACCAAACCTGACATATAGCTTCATATGTATTTATGTAGGATAACTCCAAGCATCAATTTAGCCCGTTATTTTTTGTGACAAATGATATATTATCAGATATGTGTGTTATTGATTGTAATATCCATGCAGTTTGAGATGCCTATGAGTTATATTTTTCAATAAGACTTTAAAGAAGACATTGTTTTGACTGATTTGTGTGTAAACTCTATGGCAGCCCCCCCCCCCCCCCCCCCACACACACACACCTGCAGCTCCCCCACCGAGTCCACCCTGACTACCTGCGCATTTAAAAGTCCAGCTCCTTTATTTTTTATCGTAATGAACTGGGGATTTTTATTTATTTAAAAGAGGACACAATAAGCAACAAAATGACACACTACTTAATTCAATAGGTCAAGTACTTTAAAAATAAATTGATATCTTATCACAATTATGTTTGATATGTGTGACAAGTCCACCTTATTTGATACACCAATTCACGACATATGACCACAAACGTATGTAAATCATAACATAACATAATGGGATTTGAAAGAAGCGCGTGATACTTTTTTGACGTTTTTTTAGATGTAACGTATACATATACAGCCGAACGCACTCTTTATTTTTGTAACCCAGCGAGGAATTGTAACACGTGCTAGGTATAGGGCAAAGAAGATTTTAAGGTCTTCCAACAATGCATCGCGAGAATGCCAACCAACTAAAGTTGTTTCACCACGATGCATTTGTCGCGCTCTTAAGTTTACAGAAATAAGAAAAAGGAACACTGATAACTAATTTATTCATTGATGAAAACAAGAACCTAAGAGCTGCAACGATGAACGCGCAATGAAGCCATGATTGTGTGCGTATGGGAACTGAGACAAATTAGAGACCAGAATTAGGGCATTTTGCAAAAACGCAAAGCATTGTGGTGGTGTCTTTAAAATCTTCTTTGGGTATAGTGTTATGTTTAGGCTTAGGGTTAAACTTTCGCTAGGTTACGGGACAAATCGCAAGCCGGTCTGTGAAGCAAATCAAGTGAAGACCGCGAATGATTCGACATTTTGTTGGAATGTTAGCCTTCCTCTTCTCTTCTTTTGCCTAGTTTTCTCAGCTCCATCCGCAGGTTTGCCAATAGACAATGTGAGTCAAGAAGCCCAGAAGGGAAGTTACCCCTGCGCAGCAGACAAAACATCACAGCACCCATACACTGGAAGTCATCAAGAAGGGAAAGACACCCAATTGCAAATGTAACTTCCAAAATAAAAATAAACTGCACCACAAGTAACGGAAAAGAAAACTCTGATCAAGAGAAATCAACAAAGAGAAACGACGTACATGTATTCAAACACCCAAGGCAGACAAGTCTAAATTGTATGTTTACAAATGCGAGGAGCATAATCAAACAGTGGGATGAATTTGAATGCAGGATTACAAATGAAAATCCGGACATCATAGGAATCGTGGAAACATGGCTAGATGATGACATCAAAGATGCAGAAATCCAATTACCAGGATATAAAATATTCAGAACTGACAGAGAGAGAATACAACAACAATAGATGTGGAGGAGCTGCACTTTATATCAAAGCAAGTCTTATTCAAAGAGAAGACTTCAAATTCCGAGAATCTGTATGGTGTGAATTATGTAACATTAAAACTAACAAAACACAACCTACGAGTACGAGAAACAATGCCAATTATAACCAAAACCAACATGCGACAAAAAAAACCTGATAGTGACAAAATCCTGATAGGAGTAGTATACAAAACTCAAGCAACGACAGACAAAGACATGGGGGAAAGCAGGTGAAGAAACGGCTACGTCTACTTTGGTGATGGGCGATTTCAATTTCAGAGAAATAAACTGGGAACTACTCCAATCCTCAACGGCACAAGGAGAAAAATTCCATGAAGTATAGTCACTAGATAATCTGTGGACGCAGCATGTCAAAAAACCAACGCGACAAAAATATATCCTAGACCCTGTGATGACATGATCCAAACATGATCGAGGAACTACAGACTGGATAAATTAGGCACAAGTGATCACCATCATAAGCTACAAACTAATATGCAGTGTAGAAATTGAACCATCAACCTACTCAAGAAATTACAACAGAGGTGACTACCCTGCTATGACAGAGAGTCTGAAACACACAAACTGGAAAGAAAATCTACATGACAAGCTGAACTCCCTAGTTGAAGAATATGTACCAATGAAAAGAAAAGAAACCAGACCAAACAGAAGTGGATGACTGTACTAGAGCAACCATGAAATCAATACGTAGAAAGAAGAAAGCATGGAAAATGTACAAAACATCCGGTCGTGAAGAGGATCTCCAGCGTTATAGATCATTGAGAAACCTGCCAAAAAAAAGAAGATCCGGACCGTTAAATTTAACTATGAGAAAAAGTTAGCAGATGACATGAGCAAAACACAAAGGGGTTCATGCCTATATAAGATCGAAGAGGAAAGTAAAAGACACCGTAGGACCACTGAAAAACGAGACTGGCGAAATCACCCCCCGCCCCCCCCCCCGGAAAGACACAGCAGAGGAACTAAATAAATTCTTCACCTCGGTGTTTACCATGTTTACTGAAGAGATATGATAATCACCACCAGCTAAGACAGTGTTCAAGAATATTAACGATGACCTGAAACTGACCAACATCATTGTCACTACAGAAGCGGTCGAAAAACATCTCCAAGAGCTCAACCCTTCAAAAGCTGCAGGTCCAGATGATATATGTCACCCAAGTTAGGGAACAGTTCCATTTGTACGCGATAAATTTATCGCGACTGTATCGGGGCCTGATATGTTTTGGACGCGATGTTTTTCAAGTTGATTCGCGATAAAATAGTCATCAGGCCCCGATAAAATAGCCATCGGGGCCCGATACGAGGCCTCTGCTAATCCCTGGGGTATGTTTAGCAAATAGAGCGGGACATTGTTTAGCAAATACACGAGGATAATACAATTTACGTTAAACATCCATAATCAATAACATTATCTCTAAAAACATGAAATGCTGAATTTGTACCTTACAACTAGAATAAATAACCCGAAGCTCTATTTACATACCGACCACTTATCTTTCGTTATATTTAAACAAGCGGTAATACGCTTCGCGATAAATAATCCTTTGCTACTCGCAACTGTTCGCGATAAAAATCTCATCAGGGCCTGATAAAAAACTCATCGGGTCGCGGAACATTCTCGCAATTTTTATCGCGTACAAATGGAACTGTTCCCTTACTGAACGAACTAGCTAAAGAACTTGCTGAACCACTAAAAATAGCAGCACTGATCTTTAACAAGTCGCTCCAAGAAGGCCAGGTACCAAACATTTAGAAAACAGCAAATGTAATACCAATCTTCAAAAAAAGGATCACGGTCACAAGCTGGGGCGAATGTACTCTTGCCACACTACAACTACTAATCTATGGTTTGCACTTGCAACGAAGATGAAGAGTGTGGCACTTTAAGTTCAGTAAGTTCATTTGCCGACAGACTGCCAGACCAGGAGGTGCGGGGAGGTTCCCTCTGGATATGTCACTATATCGCTGTAAAACACCTTTGTTTGACAAAAGGGTTTTGGCAGCTATTGGAGGTCACAAGGTGTAACATGTTTAGCGGTTCTGGCGAGAGCCGTGAACATTTCACTGTGTGGTTGATTTACTAGAGAACCGTGTATATTTCACGAAAATGTCTTAGTAGGAAACTACTCTGCAAGGGCTATGAAAGCTAATAATACAAACGCCCTATTTAAATTCACCATGAATAAAGTTATGTGCGCTATCTACTGAAGATAGGTCCATTGCACAAATTTTCTATAGAAATAAAGTTATGTGCGCTATCTACTGAAGATAGGTCCATTGCACAAAATTTACTATAGAAATAAAGTAGTTTTGTTTGTCTCTCAAAGGGGGTCTGTTTTCTCATTGTCAAAAAATGTGTGTAATACGCCTTTTTATTGAAAGATTTTCACTAAACTATGATAACAATCATGACAATGGAAGAACAATTTCCGTGAAGAAAATGTCTTAATTGACAGAAATATGTACCAGGAGAGCTCTCCCTTCAAAACGGCGGAGAACCTACAGCTCCAGGGGTGCTGCCCCTTAACCTCCGTCGGGCTTTGCCCCTGGACCCCACGCCAATTTCGTGCCGGGCCCGGGTAACAAGGCTACTGGCTACGCCCATATAAATAGTTCAGATGATAATAGAATACTTTGCACACTAAAATATTGCACAAATTAAATGTTCTATAGACGCTTTGTTTCATGATATTATTTGCACTAAAAGGGAATCATTGCCATGGAACTTTAGCACTCAGATATTTAGCATTATTATTGTACAGACCACATCCCTGGTTTTTAAAAGCGCCGCGTTAAAAGGGAAGTGTCAACCCTAAATATATGAAATTTACCAAGCACTGTAACTTTTAAACTAATAATGAATGTACATAAAAGTATACAATTTTTCAAATGAAATGAGTCGGAGAATCCATTTTTTGTATTAAATTTCCCCAAAAATAATGATTTCTACATTTTGCCCAAAAATCACTTTTTTGGCGCCAACAATTTTCAGACAACCTAACAAAATCAGTTTTTGATTAAAAATTTCAAAATTTCACCAAAATCATCTAAAGTCAATTATCTAGGAAGCACCTTTTTTTTTGGCTTACAAATTTTTAGTTTTGAAAATATTGACCAAAAAGTGTCAAAAATGTGAGATAAAAAACATTTTTTTGGCACTTTTTCATGACTTGACTCATTTCATTTGAAAAATTGTATACTTGTATGTACATTACATTATTAGTTTAAAATAAAAGTTACAGTGCTTGATAAATTTCATATATTTAGGATTGACACTTCCCTTAAGACCAAATCGGCTTCGGAAAAAAAATCAACTGTATGCACGTCGCCATTTTGATTGAAGCTATGACTAAATAGATTTCCAAATCAGTTTCATGTATTGATATTTTCGATTTATGCATTGAATACCTGTGTGATTACTTGCAGCGACCTGTTGCTGATGAGGCGGTTTTAGCAACGATGACGTCACAATATTGGGTATGGCTATCAGCATTTTCGACACAGACAACCGGGCGCGAATTTCAAATAATCACAGGTTGGGGATGTGCAGTTTAAATTCGTTTTATTAAACATTATAGTTCTGTGTTCAATTAAACTAGTTAATATACATTAGATAATGATTTTCCTACCAAATAATATTGACCTTAGAGTGTAGGCTACTAGAAGACGTCTCAGAATATTGTGAGGCTTCATAGCAGTGTTTATCCCTTGCAAAAACTGAAAAAGACGTATGTTGGTGAGACCTCTCGACTTTTCGGAGTGAGTCCGCTTAGCAGAACAATAAAATGAGACAACCGAGAAACACACTAGATCAGAGAGAAAGGATTCAGAGCCAGAAGAGACACAATCAGCAATTTCGGACTATGCAGTTATACTGGCAATCCATATACTAAACTGGGATGAGACCACCATATTATAATAGGTCGAGAACACAGCAGAAAATACAGAGAGATACGCGAGAGGCGATGCAAATCAAAAAGAAAGGGGTCCAGACGCAGTTATTCGCATATTTTACTCCAGCTACAATACCAAAAGGCGCGGCCATAATTAACATTACGTCATCGTATAGGCTCGATGGCGTACAGTCAGTCATTCGCCTCAACGGTTATCTCACCATAAATCTGCGTATACTATAAAGTATAAACCAGGTGATGTGCATTGTTTAGATTTGGCCCATAACATAGCGCACTCTATAACCATAACAGTTGCGACACGCGAATAAGCAATCATAGTTGGGGCTGTTAGAGCATCACAGGGAGGTTTGGTTCACATTAATTCTAAAAGCACACAATTTGGACCATACGAGGTTGCTCATCCCATACTCTTTTGATTTTTGATGGATACAAAAATTGGAGCCTTCTGGGACGGCCATATTGGCCAATTCCAATATGGCCGCCATACTGGGGGATCACAAATTTAAATTGCTTCAATTAAGCTGACAAGCATATCAAATTGTTTGTCATTTTTTGGCATCCATCAAAAAATCAAAAGAGTATGGTATGAGCAACAATATATGGGTCCAAGTTGGTGCTTTTAGAAGAATGTGAACCAAATAATCCTTAGCCCCCCAACATTTGGAAATGATAGCGCGCCACCTAGACCAGTTGCGACAAACTATTAAGGTCAAGAGAATCGGGGTTGTGTCTTGGGAGTTTCTTATCCCATAACTATTATAATCCCTGTATAAACCAACAAGTATAGATGAGGTGACATTTGTTGACATTTAGGACGCCCTCTGTTGGTTTGAGACAAAACACACCGGGCAAGAGTTCCTATAGTTTACATAGGCCAGATCAGGTTTTCTAACTAGATTGTGGCGTCACAGCAAATTGTTATCAAAACTGTCGAATCCTATAAGCTATCGCATTTCACAAAAAAACTAAAACTAAATGAGTTTTACAATTCATTAGAAAGAAATTTCATGTTGTCTTCATTAACTTTACTGTATATTCTGCCTGGAGGGAAACAACAGAGGGTGTCCCATTTGTAAATACATGACATCATAGGTCACCTCATCTATAACCATGGCAGATTACCTGCCATGGTATAACAATAGCGTAATTGAGGTAGACTGGACTCCAGGCATCATAAAGGCTGTTAGACCTGAACTTCGGTTTAACGCCCAAGTTTAAATTATTTCAAATTATACCGCATGAGTAAGGTACTATCCATTCAACGCCGAATGTCAACAATCATAACAAATCAGATTTATCTTATTTCAAATTTAATTCACCACTTCCTTCGTCGACTCTCTTCAGGTCATCAACATGATGTGTACATGTACATTTGATTTCATTCATAGATATTAATCATAAAGTTCATACCAAATTATAACATTCCATTAAAAGTTAATTCCATTGTATCTGTATGTGGATGGCTTCCCAGGCGTAGCTGGGATTTTTTTCAGGGGGGGGCAAGATTTCTGAAATTTTCGTAAAAGGTTGCCCCAAATTTTTTCCAAGTCACCAACTCGTGATTTTCACGTAAGTGGGGGGTGGGGGGGGGGGGGGGGGGGGGGGGGGGGGGGGGGTGGGGGGGGGAGGGGGGTTAGGTCAAACAAATTCGCACGGTCAAAAAAAATCGCACAGTGCATGTACTATATGTACAATTTTGCCTTATATTTGACTAATTGGGCTGAATATGCCCACACAAAACAAGTACCCCGCACGCAATCTCGGTTTTTTCCCCTATTTTCTTTTTTTCCAATTAATATTTTTTTTTAGAGGGGCTGGGGCGGGGGCACAAATGGGTTTTGGGGGCGGGGGCACAAATGGGTTTTTCGCGTCAGGGGGGGGGGGGGGCATTTGCCCCACCCCCACCTGCGCCCCCCTGAGCTACGCCACTGCGTCAGTCCATTATATGGATGGCTTATCCCCACAAAGAAGCGTAGCGAGCCATAACTAGGATATATGCTGCCTGGTTACGCATCAGTCACCACCAGCCAAACATCAGGATGGATTAGTAATGGTGCATGGTATTTGAGCCACAATAGTATCAGCAAGAATCGCTAACAGCCAACGAACTGTAACAATAAATTGAAATCAAGACCTTGCAAATAATATTTTGTATTTGCGAATAAAATTGGTATCCATCTTGGATTCAAGTTCAACAAATAATTCTTTTGAGGCCGTACTAAAGACGGCGGATCAAAATAAATTAATCCCTGACATTCAACTGATGTAATAGGAAATATTGTGGTTATATTTTTCACCACATGAATTCATTTCAACATATCATAAATCATATTTATTTCGCGGGAGAAATCATGATTGTATGCTAATTTGCATAACGTTACATAATACCAGCGAGTTCATGAGTTCGCCCGCTTTCGATACATTGTTGAAACATATATAATATTGGGTGGGGAAAATCATGATTATTATGCTAATTTGCATAATGCCACGTAATACCAAGAAGTCATGATTTTGACCTTTATTCCCAGTACTCATTTCATACGGATAAAATTGTATATAAAATATATTTACACATTTAGGACAGTATAAAATGTGCGGAAAGAAACCTACTATTATCCCATTTCAGTTCTATTCCAAAATAAATCAAAAGAGTATTGTTTTCGTTTCCTCGTCCAAACTTCATTACTCGTGATGAGACCAAACTAAACTAATACGGACATTTTTGTTTACTTAATTTTCACAAGTACACTTAACGCCGAATATCCGTAATTTTCACGGAGTTAGATTTTTATACTCTAATTGATACTCAACTTGAGTATACGGTTGGGACCGTGTAATATCATGAAATGAAAATTAGACGTATTTTCATTGAACCAATATACAACAACAACAACAACAAACGGGTATTTAGGACGCTATTTACATAAGTACCATAGCGTTTACAAGAAAATAAAGATTAAAATAAATAAGTCTTAAGATTACTTTTAAAAGTCTCCGTTGACTGAGCAGTTCTGAGGTGTATTGGGAGGGAGTTCCAGGCCTTTGCAGCAGTAACCTTGAAACTGCGATCACCTATAGTAAGGTTATATAGCACGCATACGCCTATAAATGATACACATTTTATTTACACTTATTTACAAACTTACGTTAAGATTCCTGGATATGATGTCCTTTACTCCCGCACTCGACGGCATGATAACACTACTTGAGTTGTCATGACGGTCGTCGATTTAACAGTATAACGCCGACTGAAAAGTAGGATACATTCTACGCAATATATTGTATTGATGCCACAGAATCACCTAAACGATGGGTTTGCAATACGCAAACTTTCCCCCATGAAGCAACGTAAATCAGGCTCAGAATCCCTGAGCTTTACCCTGATATAGATGCTGGTATTTCGTCAGCAACCAAAAGATATCCGTTCGATCAGGACATCATACCAAGGAATGATTTTATTAGCCACGCCACAAATACAAATCTTTCGTATAGCGCGGGAAAATGTAATCATGTGTTATAAAACAAGCCATAAAGCCCGCCAGCTATCGCTATTCGCGGCAGCTATCGCTATTCGCGCCAGCTAGTGTCGTACCTAACATGCCTAATCAAAATTAGTAATAATCTCCAAGATCCACGTAACAAAGGCACTAAGTACAAATTAATATAAAGCTCATTCCATGGTCCCTGCCTGGTCATCAAGATACATAAAAAGATATCCAATGACATGCCCGACGGTAACGTGATGTCGTGCTGGTTGAGATCTGATTTTATCTGCAATTCCCGTCTGATTTACTTTTCCGAACGGGACTACATGTTTGTTTTTGCTGCGACTATCGTCTTTTATCAGGGGCTATGAACATGATGAATACAACTCTTCTTTGTATTTGAAACTCTCGGGTTTTAAATGAGATTTTAAATGAGATTTAAAAAATTAATTTGACTTTTACCCTCACTTAGCATTTCGTAGAAAGCTCCCAAAATGGGTTCTTTAATTTTAAAAGGCATAACTCCCATGGCAATGATCAATTTCCCATTTCCCAGTGATTCTTTTTTCATATGAGCGGAAGAATAGGCTCTTTGAATACGGGCTTCCGATTGGGGGCAAACTGCCGAATCTGGAAACAGTGCCAAATCAGTCAAAATTGCTTTTTTTTGCAATTGGTTATTTTTGTGGATTGAAAAACCAATTTTGCATGTTCAGTTATAAAGTGGTTACTTAATTTAATAAAGTCAAAATCATAACCACTTATAATAAAACATAAATTGCAAAATGTGTGGAATTTATTTTTGTGACTTTGAGCCTGCAATATATTCGCGAAAGTAAATAGATCTTATTGGTTTGTTTGCCGGAACTACTACCATTACACAACGAGAAGTGATTTAGTAGCCTATTGTGCGCCCATATATTAACGGTTTCGTTCCGAGACAAGTTTCATTGTTTGTGCGTTGTTCCTTTATCATATGGTCGGAGATTGGTTCCCGGGGATTGGTTATTTACTATTATAGTGGAAATATCAGTAAAATACAGGTATTTATCGAATTTGTTATCAAATAAAAATAGTGACGAAGTGGTATTTCCGTCGAAAGTCACATTTTTCTTTTTATTTGATAAGATAATACTTTAATGTAACTAAGGCAATCCCGCGCAAATTTATACAAGTCATAATTAGGCTATGAAAGATTTAGGTTGACAAAGTTAGCCATAAAATTACATGAAATTATTGAAATTGTCCGAGATTTTCAAGGTGCGAAATTATTTTAAAATCCAATCATTATCATTGATATACAGATTGGTATTAAAATATCAAATATACAGAAAGCGTTCATGGTTGTGGAAGCCTGGGTTTCCCGCATGTACTTAACGGCGATCCCTATAGCCAAAATGCACAGCACATTTAGCGTTGGTATTAACTTTCATTCTTCCTGTACAACCAGATTTAGTTGGTAGCGTAGCACTGGTAGTTGGCAATTGCGACACCACGGATAAATAAGAATTATCCGTTTGCGAAATACGGTTTTAATTTCAACACAATTTATTAGATTGTTCTGTCCTGATTCTAGTGCTGTAGTAGTTAACTTGAATTTGACACCCGACTTGAATCCCTGACTGATCCTCCCTGACTGATCTTCCTTTTTTCGTGTAGATATCGGAAGATCATGCATGAAAATAAAGAATTAGAAAAAATGTTACTTAAATAAGTGTACTAAAAATTTGGAATTATATCATAACAAAAGGTTTGGGTCAAATAATTTAAACATAAGAAATTTTATATTTAAATATGCATGTAAATATTATGAGCATTCGGCTAAAGATACAAAATTATAATTGGGTAGGTCGAGAGAGAACGTTGATACCGATTCGTGAACGTTGTTATACGGACGCATCTACAGACAGGACTTGAACCCACTAGAAACAACGTTCTGAACTTCAAGCCAGCCCACCAGGGGCGGACTGGGACCTGAAAGCGGCCGTGGCAAAATTATTAAAGCGGCCCTTTTTGACCATGTCAGGCAGAAGTATGTCGTCCCGGTAGTGAGGGGGGGGGGGGGGGGGGGGGGGGGGGGGGGGGGGTAAGGTCAAAAAAAATTCGCACGGTCTAAAAATTTCGCACGGTCACAAAATTTCGCACAGTCGCCGTTTGGCATCAAGGTTCAGCTTATTCTCAACAATGCTGTGTACAAGTTCTTCCTCTTCACCTCTGCATCTTCAGTTTGAATGCTCGTTGCATTCTAATGATCAAGCACGTTTGAACTTGATGTTATATCTGTTGATATCTGTTGAACCATTTAAATGATTGCCTAAGCGCTTACTTTGCATTGGATCAAAACATTTTCTACTGCTTTGACATTTTTTTAATACTTTGCTATTATTTGCTGTATTTTGTTGGCTAGTTTCACAACTTAGTATATGCCGAGTTGGACACATTGGCTTTTGTTCGCATTTTCTCCGGTACCTGTCGCCTGTTCAGTCATGCACGATTTCTTTTCTTTAAATGCCTCCATTCAGTTCCCTCTGTGTTTGACTCTCGTCTCATCAGCTTTTTGTTGTTGTTGTGCATAATATCTATTCGGAAAATGCTTTCCAAACAGTGGGTCAAGGGTCATATATAATGTCATAAGTTGGTGTAAAAAAAGTTACACTCTGTAAATTGAGATTCAAATCCACATAACTTTTACTAGTATATCCGATCTACACGGAGTAAAGCTATTTGGGAAGCCAGGGGCGTAGCAAGGTACCAAAAAGTGGGGCGGCCATTCTCAATTCCCCCGACGTACCAAACAAAAAATAGTAAAAGGTAGTACCAATTTTTTTTGCAGTCACCTCGTGAATTTCACGTTTAAGTGTGTAGTGGTAGGGGGCTTTGTGGGAAGCTATTACTACAAGGATACCATATACCAAGTGATATTATACAGGGTGTGCATTAATTATACAGGGTGTAACATAAAAAAACACATTTTTTTACTAGTTTTGATATACCCAGGTTATTTGTTTTGCTAAAGTATTACATTAAAAACAAGAAGAAGGCAGGATATAAGGCTTTCAGTAAAAAATAGGTAATCGACTTATCGTCCTCCGTTAAAATAAAAGGGTGGCCAAAATCATAATGGAAAACAATGATTTATAGAGACAAAATAAATTCGATTTTGTGTTTTGCGGGAGTAACTATGTTTTGAATCATAGGGTTAGATACCTAGATGAAGAAAGACAATAGCAGAATTTAGTTGACAACAATTTAATATACAGGGTGATCAAAATGTAGAGTGGGACAATTCAAAGAGAAGAAACCTCTAAAGTCTCAGTATACATAATCTTAGACGGTTGATAACCGCATGATCGCTGTGCTGGAGTAGACTACATGTACACATTTCAGGTCATAACATCAAGCTGGATACCATCTTATTATATTATTCAGGGCGTCAATAAAAACTAAATGGCCAATTTTATGATTTTTAATCATTTCCTATAATTTGCACACATTCTGAAAACCAAAATTCTGTGGATACCCATAGTACAAATTATGAGAGTCGTAATTGCCGCAATTTAAAGGAATCAGGAATAATAACTGCACCTTGCATCAAGTAAGTTTCTAATCATACATGTATACAAAATTACATGGTAACCATCGCAACTTTGGCAGTATATCAATTAGTCTTGATTTAATTAATTAATTAATTAATCAATAGTGATAATTAATAAGAATACAATATAATTGTTGCATTCAATTATACTTAGTTCAGAAACAACATTGATGTGGAATAATATTACTTAAATACATTTTAACACACAGAAACCTGTTAAATACACTTTCAAAACTGAACTAATTAGCACTTAAAATGACACAAAGTAGTGTTGAAGATTTAAAAAAAAAGAGTTCAGAATTCAAGATGATCGTTAAAAATTACCATTATTGTTGTTTCTACTCACAAAAACACAGCAACACTTGATTAAAACAATACCATCGCTATATATTGAACCTTTTCTTTATAAAGCCCTCTATGTAAATATGGTTCGCGTTATGTATCACGCGTGCTGCAAGGGACACTGCCTGACGTAAAATGCTGATCGCGGCTCGATCAGCATTTTTGAATCGACGTTTGGTTGTACAAAGTGTAAGTTCATACATGTAATACAATTGTAAACAATACCAATCCCAGTTTTTATCATAATTGAGGGCGCAGCCTCCAACACATCTCTTAGTGTCCCTTTAATTAAGCAATTAATTAATTCGATTTTTGGTGACAAATTATATATTATCAGATATGTGTGTTATTGATTGTAATAGTGAGCAGTCCACTCCGACTACCTGCGCATTTAACGTTCCAACTCCTTTATTTTTTTATCGTAATGATCTGGGATTTTTTATTTAAAAGAGGACATAATTAGTTCAATAGGTTAGAGGCGTTGAAAACTGCAATTTTCCAACTAATTATTTGCCTGTCTTCCTTTCTCCTTTCTGTCACTTCCTTAACATAACATAACAATTAATATTTATATGGCGCTATTCCATCTAGATCATAGTGCATGTAACACATCATAACACAAATTACCATGGAAAAAGGTGAGTCTTAAGAATACAACGAAAATGAGAGATATTGTCAGTTTCTCTCATGGTACGAGGGAGATTGTTCCATGACCGTGAACCAGCTACACTGAAACATTTCTGACCTAAGATTTCTTTCCCTTTCCTTCCCATTTTGTCTCCTCTTCTCCCTCTCTTTCCCCTCCTTTGCCTTCCCGATTTACGTTGCCTTCCCGATTTCCAGGTCAAATTTTTCCGGGGGGGGGGGGGGGGGGCACTCTGCCTACGCTACTGACCACATCCACAACATCAACCCAACACCAAGAAGAATCGCTTTCGATTAACAGACTGGACTCCAACATCGCCAATAATAGCAACTGTCTTACCCGCAGTGTTTTATCAAGTTACAGTTAAGCGCCATGATAACCTTATTGAGCTGAGGAATCATACGTCGGACTCACAGAAAACCCGTTTTCAATAGACACACCTCAAACTTTAAGAATAAAGAACACCGTAATGCAATAACCCTACGTGAATATATTTGGAAGCTAAAGGACATAATAATACAACATTCTATTACATGGAATATAATGTGCAGAGTCAAGCCATACTCTACAACTACGTAGTCAATCTTGTAACCTACGCCTCGAAGAGAAATTCTACATATGGCCGTGTGTTTTGAACTCGCCACCCTTTAATACCGTTGCATGTCCAGATTTTTACATTTTACACCATCTGTGATTCGAATTAGCATATCGCAATAACTGTTTATTCTACCCCATAAAAAGTATGTATTTTCTGAACGGTAATCATACAAGGAATCCAAATAGGCTATTGGAATTTAGATAAGACCTAATGGTAACATGTTGTGATTAAGAATGTTCAAAAGATATCGATTTTTTTCGTATTTTGATTTAAGCTCAATAATAATTTGATACCTATCCCAATCATAATTTTACTGTGCATATTTAAGTTCCGAATGCAACTACCTATCAGAACATAATGGTTGTTAGTGGTAAACGTGTTGAAATATACTATATCGAGAAGTAAATGAGCACAAACGTTTAAATTTCATAATTATTAGAGTTTACAAGTATATATTTTTTTGGTATGCACCCTATCCTGATTTAAACGGCATTTTTGAATTCCCCTATTTGAGAGCTTTCCAAAAATGTATAATTTTGCTATCATCTGTTAAATATTTCTTTTGTTATAGTCATGTATGTAAAACCGATGAATTAGGGCAAGTTCACTGTGTAGCGAATAGGGAAAAAGCCAAGGACAACGCAATCGATTCATGATTACAATTGTTCCACAATAGTTGTCACATTTGTTGAAACAGAATCTTATAGAATATAAAATAATCTATAAAATGAGAGCAAAATCATGTTTGTACCATACAGGAATGAGGAGTTACAGTAAATTGAACGTAGAATTGGGAACATTTTCTATATTCCCCATAGAGATTGCACACAGAGCCGCCGCCACCGCCACCACCCCTGACTTTCACAACATAATCAATCATATCTCCTGTATATTTGTATTTATAAATAACTGTTTCTGTATATGTTTACCGAGATGAAAACAAATAAAACTGAAACTGAAACTGATATCTCAGCCAAACATTTATAGAAATACCTGATTTATTAACACAATGTAGCTAGATAAATAGGCATATAGGCAACCATAGCTCTACCACATTTAGTTGTTGAGTTAATAGAGAGAGATGGATGATTCGTCACCAAAAATGCAACGCCGCCACCCTTTTTGGGTGGTGAGTTCAAAACACATGGCCATATACATGTATACATAAACCACACCTCTCTTCGCTCAACAAAAGAAATGAACTCACCCGTACATGTCGACACAGGAAAAACACTTGATGAGCAATTACACCAATAGATGAATATAACCATCCATGGTTTTATTTTAATCTCATCTTTTTTTTCTTCTCTTTACTGTTTTTATTTCGCTAAAAAAAACCAAAAACATATAAACAAATCACATACAGTTACAATACGGTAATAGAAAGATAACAACATACAGTATACACACCTGGGTTACATGAATAAGCACATCAATAAGTATAAAATAAAGCTTAAAAATAAAGCATATACAATTATTATTATTATTTTTGTTTATACTCCTCACAAAACTTTTCTAATTTTGTCCATTTATCAATGAATTTATACATTGTGTTGTTGCTGGTAGAGATCTGTTTCTCAAGTTTATAATGAAACTTAATTAAATACTTAAATGCAAGAATTGAAGGTATTCGATTTTGATATCTGCTATCATAGATAACCTTTTTGATAAGTATTAGGCATAAGTTAATTAATGCACTACAGTCTCCTCCTTTGCCAATGCCAACCAGTATTTTCTTGTAATCAAGAACAATATTAAAATTCATGTTGAAATCAAACCATATTTTAAATTCGTCCCAGATGTTAATGGCATGAGCACAATCCCCAAAAATATGCTTTAAAGTCTCAGGGAAGTTACTGCATAAAGTACAATTCACATTATCAACAATTTTCATCCTAAATAATCTACTTTATATTAATCATTAAGCAATTCAAATTAATCTTGTATTGGAAAATTCTTGTCCTAACATCATGACATGCCTTAAACGGCATAAGGTAAATACTACTCCATTCATTGTCAAACACATTAAGCTCATTTTTGTATTTCACCTGGGATGTAGGAGGTTCCTGAATTCTCTGGACTAGAATACGATAGATGATTTTGGATGTCATATTGTCAATGTGAGACTCATTATTCTCGTGCGTCAATATGAAACCTTTTTTTTACAAAGGTCCCGTTTAAACCCAATTTTAAAATCTTACTTCCAAGAAGCTGGAATAGCATCAACAATGCTTCTCCAATTCATGTAATATTTATTAGCAACCCCACGTTTAGTCCAAACATCAAAGGGAATAATTTTACCATTTGTATTATATAAATCAGAGATCATACAGGGTGTATCAGAAAGAACTGTACCGAGGCAATATGATTTATTACGGTATGAATTCGATTGATATTGTTCAAACTGTTTTTACATTTGTCTTGCGCAAACCCCCAGCTTTCATAAGAATTTTAAATTTTGAAAATCGGACTTTTCTGATGGAAAATACAGACTTTCGAAATGATCAATTTAAAATACTGTGAAATTACTAGCCCTACCTGAGATATCCATCTGTCCATATGGTCGCCATATCTCAACTTTTCACATCACTTGTATAACTATGTATTATTTGCATTCTTTTGTGGGTGAAATTTGGAGATAAATTTTGATTTTTAATCCGCAAATAAACCAGGATTTGCTCTGCTTGAGTGGTTTTAACTTTCTTTTCTTTGGCGGGAGCTTTGAATATTGCTTATGTGGTGTGGGCTACATTGTTTGAAATGTTGGGTAAGTGGTAGTGAGGATTGATTGAAATTGAAATACGTTTTTCATCGATTTTCGATTATGTCTTGCCACACGAGAACAAAAAGAGATATCTCAATAAAATTAACATATAACATAGGTAACATGTTCACCTTTATATTGCAGGTAATTAAATTTAAAACAATAATCACTTTGAATTTTTATGTATTTTAGAAACACGGTACAGTTCTTTCTGATACACCCTGTATTCATACCACACCTGGTAAAATGCTTATAGTAAAAAGGCTTATGATTGATACAAATATATTGGTTATTCCATACACATTGTTGAAGATGACCATTTTTGTCAGGCATAATAAAATCAAAATACGACTTCAGCATATCCTTATAAAATATTGGAATATTATTATTCAATAACATACTTTAAAACCAAGATGGCCACCAAAATTGCCGCTGTCAATATAAAAATAGTCTACATGAGTGTATGATAATTCGAAATAGATATTGTCAGAGTGTATACATACACTGTTATACTGTACACAGCGCCCTACATCGGACATTAACGGTACAGTGCATTCAATTGCATCGTGGTTCAGAAGTCACGTATAAATGTTGGTCTCGTGCATCAGAAGAGCAAAATCCGAGCACGTTAAAGGTCACAGACTCCTTCGCAAAGAGTAGGGGATCATCCCGGTCTGTGTACACAAAAATTCATGTCCCTAGGTTTCAGGGGCACTGTACCGTTAATGTCCGATGTAGGGCGCTGTGTACAGTATAACAGTTTATATGTACAAGTATGTATACACTCTGACAATATCTATTTCGAATTATCATACACTCATGTAGACTATTTTTATATTGACAGCGGCAATTTTGGTGGCCATCTTGGTTTTAAAGTATGTTATTGCAATGCAAATATACTGGATATGAGTTACTAGTTGTCTATTACATACCCCCAATGTTCAAACTATACTTGCATCATATATTTTGGTTGATATCATCACATTTTATGGAATTCAAACAATTTGTTCAGTAATTTTGAGACCCATTATGGGGGCCATTTTGGATTTTAAAGTATGTTAACAAAGCAAAAATACTAGATATGAGTTACTATTGGTCTAAAACATACATTAAAACTATATTTTCATCATACATTTAGGTTGATATTATCCCATTTAATGGAATTTGACAATTTTTGCAGCAACCTCGGTAACCATTTTAGGGGCCATTTTGGCATCCATTTTGGATTTTGAACTATGTTAAAAAAAATTAAAAAAACTGGGTATGAGTTATTAGTGGTCTAATACATACATCCCACCATTAAAACTAAATTTTCATCGTAAATTTAGGTTGATATTATCCCATTTTATGGAATTTGACTAATTTTCAGCCACTTCGGGAACCATTTTGGGGGCCATCTTGGATTTAGAACTGTGTTAACAAAACAAAAATACTGGAAATGAGCTACTAGTGGTCTGACACATGCATCCCATCGTTAAAATTATATTTTTATCATACATTTCAGTTGATATTAGCCTATTTCATGGAATTTTGACCACTTTTGACCAATTTTCGCCATTCATTTGGCGGCCATTTTGATTTTAAAATATGTGAACAAAGTAAAAATACTAGGTATGAGTTTCTAGTGGTCTAACACATACACCCATTGTTAAAACTTTACTCTGATCATACATGTTGGTTTATATATGCCAATATATGGAATTTTACCATTTTTGGCGGCCATTTTGGTGGCCATCTTGGATTTAGGTGTGTTAACAAAGCAAAACTTCTAAATATGAGGGTCTAGTGGTCTAATACATACATCCCACTATTACAACTATACTTTCACCATACAATTTGATTGCTATATGTCATTTTATGAGATTTAGCCTGTTTTGGCAGCTGTTTTGGCGGCCATTTTGGACGCCATCTTGGATATCTGGAGAGCATCCCATTTTGTTTCACTGCTAACATCTAAAATGTGTTTAAGGACCATAAAAGACACCTAAACAGTTGGTTTGGTTTAGTACTGGGGGTGCACGTGCACACCCCTGTACATACCCGACTAATATACGAAATCAAATTATCTGAATATAGCAGTGTTGCCGAACTGTGAACTTTCTGGCAACAAGAGTAGAAGTATATGCCCTATATTACCACCTGCTTTACTTAACGGGTATCTATTGAAGTCCCTGGAACATCTGGTATATACTAAATCCAATTTGTCGTAATAAAATGGCTTCAGTATCAAAATGAATGTCATTATTTGTAACAAACGAAATATTGTAATTTTTCCAAAATGCGTCATTATCTGGCAACACTACCGTTAAAGTATATAATACCCCAAGCTGTTTTCATCAGATATGAGTAGGGTAAAGTCATCCCTTCCTCCTCCTATGCGGACAATATCCTGAGTGCCCTGGCAAGTAGTTTTTACGAGATGCAAAGATAGGCTAAAATATCAATTTTCTTAATATGTCAAAACTAGCAGTGTTGCCAGGTCAGAAAATACATCAAAACTATTTTTATTTTTTATATTTTTTATTTGTGTCTAAAGTATAAAGATGTGTTTTATCAAGTAATAGCTACTTTTGAAAAAAATATCTTGCATATTGCTGCAATAAGATAACGAATGTGCGGTAAATTTCGACTATTTTTAACTGATATTGACCAAAAATGGCTAAAATCTAAATTGGGCTGTTGCCATGGCAACGAGTAAAAGATTAACAAACTAATCTCGTTTTTCTGATATGCTACCAAAGTACTTCAACCTGACCAGGAAAAAAAAAAATCGGCGAGCTTTGCCACCTATACTCGATATTTACCTGAGATGACTCTTAAACCACCTTCATCAATATCACCGATAAGTGTACGCCTCTTTATAAGACCTTTACCACCTTTCCACAGAAATTCATATATGATTTTATCTATTTGCTGTATTATATAATCTGGAATATGACAAACGGAGGCCAAATATATAAACTTGGAGAGAGCAAAAGTCTGGATCAAAATAATTTTACCAGCAATTGTTAACCTTCTACCTTTCCATATATTAAGAATGGTTTTACCTGCTTTAATTTTGGGCCAAAATTCATGTCCTCAGCTGCCTTTTCATCATATGAGAAAAATACACCCAAAGCCTTTATCGGTTTTGTTGGCCAATCAATGTTTAGCGGCTTGTCTATACTCATCCTCTTTGAACCAATCCATAGGCCCTTTGATTTACTGACATTCAATTTTAAGCCAGAAACCTTGGTAAAATAATCAAGAAGCTTCAAAAGTGTATTAGCAGAGTCAACCCCATCCATAACACATGTTGTGTCGTCAGCATATTGGATTAATTTCAATTCAATGTTTTAATCTCGTCTTGATATTTCAGCGCGCTTGCGCGATGTATTATAGACCATTACGTTCATATAAATCGTCGCTGTTCTGACATACCGGCACATCACGAAAAACAGCGTTTTGAGAAAATCGTGTTTGAAAATTTACCAATTTTTAAAGACTTGTTAGAGAGCATTTACATCAAATGTCACTATCATTGTCAAAGAACACTAATAGATATATACTTATGTTTGTTATGAGCATGTTACAACAACAAAATGCAAGGAGTAATTATGTCATAAAGTCATGTGCCGGTATGTCGGAACAGTGATACAGTGATATGCCGGTATATCAGAACTGCAGTTACACGGTGGTCTATGGCAGAATATTGTGATGTGCCGGTATGTCAGAATACAAAATGAGGTTTTCATGCCGGTATTATGTTCAAACCCTGGCATATCACACTAATTAGTGCGGTATCTCATTAATTAATTACCTTTTTGTCTCAATTTTTTGGGAGAATAAAGAGTTTCATTTGTAGATCATAAAATGCATCTTAACTCATTTTGCCCAAACTGGCACATGTGCCGGTATGTCAGAACAGCGACGAAATGATCCACAACTATACTGGTGCATGTACATTATTCTCGTTGCTAGCAAGGTCACATCATGGATACAGTGTGCAGTTGGAACTTTGCAAAGAGCATAGTGTTTGATGAGGCCAGCCAAAACGCCAAGTAAGCTATGTTTCATTTCGTTCATAGCAAGCCACCACACATTATTGACACAACCCTGTCATCCAATCACAGCATATCTGTTATGGGTAAATATCCAATCCATAAAATCACTGACAGTCATTCAAATGAACAGTATATAATTTTCTCTGCTCTGCGCACCCATTGTAGTTCCATTACAGCATGGCACGGCCATCTAAGATCATAGTTAATAAATTCTTAAGAAGTTTAAAAAAAGAAGAAAAAAAGTCGCTAACTCATATATCAACACACTGTTTTTAAATAACATATCAAATTTGGTCTGACGGAAATGAGAGCACACCAATGATGACTGATGGACAGGTCATGACTGATGTAGACATGAGCTATACAACATTTGTCGATGTACAAATGTATACGGTATATTGCCGTTTTGTTCTAATTATCATAATTCTCATAACTTAATACTGGACCGTTTTTCCTCGTTCGACCTGTTTTCTGATGTGACATAACCATATTTCTCCCATTTTGGACCTAAAATAATGACTGCCCAACAAAAATGATATTATCAAATTATGGACACTTATACTAAAAAAACATCGCTGCCTCATGTCTAGAAAGACATAAATTTGCAGTAGATCGCAATCCCAAGCTAAAAGGGTGGCGGGCCAAACAACAACATACTTTTGTTACCATTAACCCTAACCCTGCCAAGAAAGAGCCGATTTTAGTGACCATGCCACTTAACCGTCAACAAATAATAGCTGTTACCAATACAAATATAGAAACAAATAGCTCCCATAAGATTTGACATGCTGACCCTTTTTTCTTTTTGGTGTATGATATGCCCTTAGTTGACACTTTATCCAAAACAAATCCCTCCACAACATATTAGAAGCTCATGCAGGGCGTGCCACAAAGATTTATACCCTGTTTGAAAATTAATAACAATATGAAAACAGCATTGCAGTCCAAGTCAAATGCCTTCGATATAATGGGGAACATGTTTGGAATTTCATCAATATATCTTTATCCATTCCGATATGGTATGACTAAGAGAAAATGGGTGAAACCAGTTTTTCACCCATTCAAGTATTGCTTCATAAAACATCACCGACAGTTGATATATTAAGTTTGTAGTGAAATTCAGAAGACGACAAGGAAAATTACCTGTATATCATTTAAATTGAGCTTTTTGCCAAACATGGTCAATTATGTCATGAGTTTTAGGTGGTTTTTTTTTCAAACTTGGAATTTACCATTTTTACAAAAGAGTCCATATTCTCTGTCACAAAAGTCTCATTTTTAACATTCAAAATTCCTCACATAAGCACTTTGACCGACAACAATGGTATTCATGGCTTAATAAATGCACCTTTCCCGGTGTAAATCATTATGGGACACATGTACACATGTCATCACTCAATTCTAAATCCTTTACCGGAAGATAGTCTATTTTGAGGACTGTTTGTTACTAATAAGTTCAGAGTAAATTCTAAAACAAACACGGGTCAACAAGAAGAATAAAATCTCAGTGTATTCTATTTATCCAACCTACATTTTATTATTTTAAATAAATGTCATACCAACAACTTCTTGTTCCTACTACAACAACATTCTACGACACGTGTTGCCAAAACTTCCGTTCAATACTGTTATATTACTGATCCAAATACTCGTGTGTGCAATTTCCAGCTTATATAAATTAGGGTATTTTAAAGTCTGTCTTAATCCCAAAGCATGTCTTAATCTCAAAGCATGGCACCAACGGGTTATTCCACATTCCGTCAAAATGCAGACCATCATGGCATCATCGTTCCTGAATTCCCACTATAATGTGTATTTCTCCTCTTTAGCTATGTTCAACGCTAACATTTCTTGAGAACCTGTTAGCCCATTTGTAAAATAATAATAATAATTTAACAAATACCGTATTATATCATAATTAATTTTAACATTTATTTGTTTACAACTTTAATACCGTAGTGTTTTTTACTCAACGCTAGCGACTAAGAAGCAATAAGTTATACTAACAAAACAATGCCTGTTCTGTTCTTCAGATTTTAACTCCTTCGTTCCGTTCACATGTCCCAGGAATTGCAGCCACAGAGCATTTATCGTGGGTGACCCACTCAAATTCACATGTTCCCATAAATTAATACGTTGGGTGCTAGATACAATATTTTCCAAAATGTACATAGGATGAAAGTTGCTCCATATACAAGTTGTTAATGCAGTAATCATTTCCCGTTAGGTACAGAAAATCCATTATTATGTCAACAATTATGTGACAAAGAAATACTGACATCTGATCATCCACCTGTGATTGCACTTTTGTCACAAATATTGTGTCCCTACCTGTCTACTGCAAATAAACTTCAACATGACTGTTACAAAAAATATTTTAATCAAACTTTATAACATTTCGCAAATTTATGATACAAAAGAGAATAACTTTAATCCCTGTGTAATTTGAAATGTGTATTATAAGAGGAAAAAGTAAGGAGAAGCAATTGAATAAAAGGTATACAAATATCAGTATTTCAAATAGCCCATTTTCATTGAAAAATGCCCAGTCAGTGAATCACTAGTAATGCGGAAAATCAAACAATTTAGGAAAAAAAATCAAGCAATAAACTCATTTGGGAGATTCCATAGGATAGTTAACTAACTATCTAAACTTATTCACATGAAACTTACAGAAAATATGCGCATGAGCAGACGGCAGATTATTTTGAACTGGACCAAAAACATTTCAAAGACAATACATCACTTTCAATCTCATGTTTCATTCACCACTCTTTCATCACATTTCCCTCTTCATTCAAATTCGCTGTTTGTCTTTTTTAAGACTCTTCTTGTTTGGCATAACAATTACTTTATTCTACTTGACTTTTGACATAACCATGGATTTATTCTGTACTTGACATTTGAAATTACCATGTACTCAACTTTTTGACATATATAATAATCATTAATCATATTTTGTATTATTAACATTATGTGACACAACCACACACAAACACTTTGAGATTGCCAATTTGTTGATTACATTTTCCAGTTATTTTCGAACCCATGGATTCTGATATGGATGAGAGGAGTAGGCTTGTACAAGATCCCAAGAAGTCTGAGGTCGATGAGAGCAGTAGGCTTCTATCAGCTCCCAATTCCAACAATGATTCCGAAGATAATTCCACAGTGAGTTCTGAAGAGACACGTACCCCTGGAGATAACGTAACGCGAGGTAAATACGAAAAGGCCTTATGAATACTGATATAAAAAAATAAAAATAAAAATAATGTATAGTGTATTGTGTACTCATACTGTCTACTCATACTCATATTGTCTACTCATACTTGTTGATATCTTTTGAAGACAATAAATACTCAGACCTCATCAACATGGATGAGAAAGAAAAGAAGTACTCTATCTTCAGCCACTCACGTCAAATAGGCCTACTACGAGGGGCCGTCATTAAGTAATGAAAGTGATCATGATATGGAATGCATGAGCGATTCTATTGAGTGTTAGTTTGATTAATACAAAGTATGAACCTTTGTTTTTCAAATGTATGAACTATGACGTCATAACATTAGCTTAAAGTTAGTACACTTGGAACACTGCTAAATCAATTATTTGGCGGGAAATTTGAAATTTTTCGCAAATTTATGATACAAAAGAGAATAACTTTAATCCCTGTGTAATTTGAAATGTGTATTATAAGAGGAAAAAGTAAGGAGAAGCAGTTGAATAAAAGGTATACAAATATCAGTATTTCAAATAGCCCATTTTCATTGAAAAATGCCCAGTCAGTGAATCACTAGTAATGCGGAAAATCAAACAATTTAGGATAAAAATCAAGCAATAAACCCATTTGGGAGATTCCATAGGATAGTTAACTAACTATCTAAACTTATTCACATGAAACTTACAGAAAATATGCGCATGAGCAGACGGCAGATTATTTTGAACTGGGCTAAAAATGGCTAAAATCATGAAATTTACCAGATAAAAGCTTGCTGTGCTAATCAGAAATATTGACAAATGCGTTTATCAATGTGTATAATTATTGTGCTAGTCAAAATGAAGATATACATGAATATATCAATCAAAGATGGCTGCCACAACCTCTCATGTTACTGCTATCTTTGGAGCTACTAGATGTGTACTGTTAAAGTAATCGTCACATAATTTCAATGGTTTAAGGACATTTTATGATCAGCTCCTTTTGAAATGCCCACTATTATTGCTTTACATCCCACAACAATGTACCCAATTATAAATCCTCCATTGTTCTTTATCCGTTGTTGTTTTCTAAGGTTTATAGTTGCGGATTTTGCTTAATAAAAGCGTATTTGAGATGGTCCCTTCTTGTTTGTATTAAGAAATTCGGATCTAAAAAAGGGTGTGAAACAGAGATTATTGTGTGTTCTATTAAACTATGCACCAATTGTTATCTGTTTCTATGCTTATTGCTTGCATTGCCGAGATACACGCAAATATTTCAAACAACCCATATTTCAACCTATTACATATCCAGCCAAATATTGACCAATTTCAGGCAGTGTTCCAAGTGTACTTAGTTTACGCTAATGCTATGACGTCATAGTTGATACTTAGAAATCCAAAAGTGTATTGTTTGAAAGACAAGGTTCATACTTTGTATTGATTACATTATCCCTCAATAGAATCACCCATACATCCCATAACTCAATATTGTGCTAAACATCGATTTCGTAAAATGACTTTTTACACATGCAGTAGTTTACTTTTGAAGTCCGAGTCAGATTTACATCCTGGACGTGTAGAAAAGCGTACACCCGGTTTTACACCATGAAAGTGTAAGATTTATCGTAGTCTCGAGTCCAGACTCTATTTTACATGACAGAAAGCTGCGTTACTTTGCAGTATCCAGCCATGCGGACAGAAACATCTAGTGCAGGACTTGACGACCTTTATCTGGCTTTTTGTAGGTAAAATGTGATATGATTTATACATTTATAGTCCTGTTGTGTTAGTGAGGTCGCTTATATATTACGTTACGTACCGGATACAAGGACCAAAGTTTGCACGAATCTTCATTAGGTCAAAACAATTGATTTTGGAAGGGGTGCTCATTTGGCAGATGATTTGAACCTAGTCGGCGGCTAAAAATTAAAATGGCGTTCATTTTAAATGCATTGAACAATATTTGATAAGTGTTAATAGTGTACTAGTGTGATACAAATATAATACGAATGAATACACTATATTTATCATAATTACAATATGGTCGGCAAAATTCAAAATGGCGGCCGCTCAATACCTATTGTATATTTCAATGATATAATTCATATAAAGAGTAACACTTGACAAAAGAAATATTGTAGTCAGATGTGTTATAAATAATAGAAGATAATAGGTAATTATCCAATATGGCCGCCAAAGAAGATAACTATGACTGGTCGGTGATGTAAAAGCGCATTATTTTGTGCCGATATTTCTGAGGATGGTTCATCCACTTAATCATACGCAAAATTAATGAAAACAGTTTACCAATTAACTGGTAGTCATCAGCTTTAAGACATTTTTGCCTACAGGCTGTTCCAAAATGATTAGTATCCATCGATGCCCAAAGTTCGTTCATTTTGTTCATCATCGAAATCAATGGGATTAGGTCCGCTGTTTTTTCATCATCTTTGTCATTCTTTGGGGTGGTACCGTTTCTATTCTTGACCTTGACACTGGAGAAATCCTTTCCCAGAGAGATCTTGGATGATTTTCCATTTGGTGGAATAGTCGACCTTTTAATAAGCCTGTTGAAGATCTTCATTCTGTTTGTTGAGCATATGTATCACAACATCAACCCATAACTAGGAAAAATCGCTTTCGATCCCGTAATATCACATGGTTTAACTCTCCATACAGCGACAATGTAAACACAAACATTGGCCAAAAATTCTTCATCCCCTCGACAAATCTTTCCCACTGGGCATCAATAAAAACTAAGGTACAGCTGTATGCCTAATATTTAACAAACCATATCATCTCACAACAAACATGTTGTTAACAGACTGGACTGAAACATTGCCACTTAAAGACAACTGTCTTACCCTCAGTGTTGTATCAAGCTACAGTGAAGCGCCATGATAACCTTATTGAGGAATCATACGTCGGTCTCATAGAAAACAAATTTAAAACCCGTTTCAATAGACACACCTCAAACTTTAAGAATAAAGAACACCGTAATGCAACAACCCTAAGTGAATATATTTGGAAACTAAAGGACATGAATATACTATCACATGGAATTCTAGCACATGGAATGTAATGAGCAGAGCCAAGCCATACTATACAACTACGAGGGTCATTGAATAACCTCCTCACTCATAACACGAATGTCAGCCTTGTGGCATTTGTCATGGTTATAGCTCTGAATCATAGCTACACATTTATAGAAAATCATAAGTGATATCTTTATCCTTTTGTTATGATGCGGTCAAAGGCAGAGTGAGATTGTGGACAACCATGACAACGGACACGAAAAATTACCTTCAAAGTAAATACGTCGTACATGTTTTTCGGTGATTTTTCGTGTTGTATGGCTAGATATAAGAGCACGATTTAAATACTGACAATGGAAAACAATAGGCCTACATGATATCTGAATATATTACAGTATTATCATGTATAGATAATATTGTAAGCAATATAAACGCTTATGTGTAGGCTTGTAAATAGTGTAATATCGACTCAAATGTATTGCTATGGATTTGGCATACCGGAATACTGCTAATCAGTAAAATTGTCGTTGTTACAAGTGAAGCCACAGTGATGCCTCGTATGTTAAATCTTTAACATGATAGTCTTTTCTTATGTACAACCTTCAAAATAGTCATCAGGTAGTTAATGGTAGAAAATGATCTCTTCGGGAGACGTGCAATCCCTCCATTTAGTCCTACACTGCAAAAAGGTTGCTTAAATATTTACTCAACATTTTACACAACGTTGTTGAAGCATGCAACCGCTTAACAGTTGCGTAAAATTTACCCAACACCGTTGGATAACATGTTTTCACCAACAGTTGAACAATTCCAGTTACTCAGCAGTCGCACAATTTTAATTACACAACAGTTGGGTATTATTAATTAACCATTTGTTGGGCATTTTGTGACTGTTGCTTAATTTGTGAATTGTTTTCATTATATATTGAGCATTTTTGTATAGCAACTGTTGCTTAATTTATCAAATATAGCCATATGTTGGGTATTTTATTTGTGTCAAGTTTTTATTATATATTGAGCATTTTTGGTATAGCAACACGCAGTAGGCAAAATAATGTAAATTCTGGGCGATGCAGCAGAGCTACATACACTATTCCCGTTCGGTAGTGAATCTGTAATTTATTTTAACATGTTATTAAACTATAGGGTTATACATAATATCTGACATCTCTTATCAATGGTGTTTTTACTGTGAACGTTTGCCAAACGTAGTCTTGCTATCTGGGTATGAAGGTATAAATAGTCCATATTATATAATACATAAACATATTTATGTGATTCTTTTGGTGCAAAATAGATCACATGACATGAACTATTCAGTATATGTCAATGTCGTGTATTTTTTGGCTATAAAAATCGACTATTCAATATTCATCGCTAGTGACGTCGCTATAACACCGTTGAACGCCGAACTTGCTACATAATATTGAATGAATTTTAATCAACACGTCAACCAACGGATGATAAAAGTACTTTTAGCAACGTATTTTAAGCAACCTTTTTGCAGTGTATATATTGAAGATCTCTTAGTTCTTATGCAAATCAAATATGACTTTTGCAGACTTTTTAGGGGAGGGGTAAAGTTAATGGTTGTCCTGATCTGGTTCTGGCTAATCAGAGGGCATATTGTTTCCTAATAAATCAGTTCCCTTTATTGTTTATAGTCTGTTTAGATCAACACAATTAATACACTGCAAAAAGGTTGCTTAAAATACGTTGCTAAAAGTACTTTTATCATCCGTTGGTTGACGTGTGGGGTATCAAAAAGTTCTTGACATCACCCAGAAGTGAAGGAGCTATTGACTTTTTATACAGGTAGCGCTAGATACCAAGGCTATGTAAATCAATGACGTCTTCCAACGGTGATGTGTACATGGTAAATTATAATGGGCCAATAACTGATTCTTGTAGGACGCCTTCCAGAAGAATATTAGGCTCAGATTGTTTTTAAATTCGTCATTTGTCACTCGTAGGTCTCAATTTATCTGTAAATGACAACATTTCTAAACCTCATACTCCTCTGGAAGGCTAGCCACAAGGACCCGTTTTTTGGACCATTATCGTTTACCATGTACACAGCACCGTTGGGAGACGTCATTGATTTATATGTCCTTGGCATCTAGCGCCACCTGTATAAAAAGTGAACATACTTATGAGACCATTTTTGCACCATAATGTTTTTAAGGACCAGTGATTACACGGACAAAATTTCATCGATATAGGTCCTTCACTTCTGGGTGATGTCAAGAACTTTTTGATACCCAGGATAGATAATTGGTACCCTGGCTAGTTTGTCCGCTAGAGGGCATGTTTAAAATGGCCGCCAAAATTCAACTTATTAGCTTACTGAGGCTTCAAAAGGCTCTATTAAGACAGAGTTTAATATTTTTCGAATCATTAATGGTTGGTGACGGCTTCGAAACGCCCATAGAATATAAACAAATATTCAAGATTGTTGAAAATGGCCCCAAATGACCAAAATCCAACGTGCAACACTGTTTCCTGATATTAAAGAAATTTAAATGATTAAAAACACATTTTTTAAAGCTCATTATGCTCATTATTCACTATGGAGCCTTAAATAATGTATACGAGAGGCAAAATTGAACCATATTTGGACAAATGTCGATAATTGTGACATGTTGGCAGTTTAATGGCTGTTTGTGCATTATGGCGGCCATTTTGGTTTTGGTTAAACCCGCTATACATCTTTTAGTCCTAGCATCTTTTAAATTACACAAAATGTGTGTTTTTACCATTTGAATAGCCTTTATATATCAGGAAACAATATTGAGCGTTAAATGTTGGTCATTTGGGGGCCATTTTTAACAATTGGTAGCCATCTTGAATATTTTAAACATTTTATGGTGCGTTTTGAAGCCGTGTATACAGTGTAAATAAAGATAAGCATCAGAAGGTTGACGGAAGAAGGGGATTGACAAAATTCACTCATATTCGGTATGTGGCATTCCTATGATATACTCATTCTTCCAGTGCAATAAAAAAATCACAGTGTTTCTAATTTTTGAAAAAAACTTATCACAAAATTTACGTAATTTCACAATTTTTCCTTACTTCAAAATACATATTATTTGATAAATCTGTCCTTTCCTTAACATAACATAACATAACATAACAATTAATATTTATATGGCGCTATTCCATCTAGATCATAGTGCATGTAACACATCAGAACACAAATTAGCATGGAAAAAGGTGAGTCTTAAGACTACAACTAAAATGAGAGATATTGTCAGTTTCTCTCATGATACGAGGGCGATTGTTCCACGACCGTGAACCAGCTACACTGATAAATTTCTGACCTAAGATTTCTTTCCCTTTCCTTCCCATTTTGTCTCCTCTTCTAGTCTTCTCCCTTTCTTTCCCCTCCTTTGCCTACACGATTTACGCTGCCTTCCCGATTTTCCAGGTCAATTTTTTTCCGGGGGGGGGGGGGGGGGGGAGCACTCTGCCCCTCTGCACCCCTGGCTACCACAACATCAACCCAACACCAAGAAGAATCGCTTTCGATCCCGTAATATCACATACAGCGACAATGTAAAAACAAACATTGGCAAAAAAGTCTTCATCCTATTCAACAAACCATATTATCTCACAACAACCATGTTGTTAATAGACTGGACTCCAACATCGCCAATAATGGCAACTGTCTTACCCGCAGTGTTTTTATCAAGCTATCTGTTTGATAACAGCACATCTGTTATTGGTAAATATCCAATATTTAAAACCACTGACAGTCATTCAAATGAACTGTATATAATGTTCTCTGCTCTGCGCACCCATTGTAGTTCCATTACAGCATGGCATGGCCATCTAAGGTCATAGTTAATAAATTCTTAACAAGTTTAAAAAAAAAGAAAAAAAGTCGCTAACTCATATATCGACACACTGTTTTTAAATAATATATCAAATTTGGTCTGACGGAAATGAGAGCACGCCAATGATGACTTATGGACAAGTTTACTGGAAAGTGATAGGAACATAAAAGAGTGATTATAAAAGATATGAGAGTTTATTTTAAAGGGTGTTTAAGGGACATTAAGTGGTGTTGAAAATTTTAAATGTTTAAAAATTTACTTCAGAATTCAAGATGAACATTAAAAACTGCGATTATCGTTGTTTCTACTAACAAAAACACAGCAAAACTTGATTAAAAACAATATCATCGCTATTTATTGAAAAACGCCCTCTATGCAAATATGGTTCGCGTTATGTATCACGCGTACTGCATGGGGATACTGTCGGACGTAAAATGCTCGTCCCGGCTGTACGAGCATTTTTGAATCGACGTTTTCTAGTACAAAGAGAGCTGATTTTTCTTAATCCTTATAGGTGTGAGTTCATACATGTAATACAATTATAAAAATATACTAATCTCAGTTTTTATCATAATTGAGGGCGCAGCCTCCAACAAATCTCTTAGTGCCCCTTTAATCATTAAGGTTGATAAAATGGAAGTACAGTACTAGTATCTGACATATGCCTACATGCCTACTGTTTGATGTAGAGAGACAATCAACTTTTAGAACATGCAGCAAGTCAAATGGAAGGCCAGTTCGTACACAGAAAATATTTGCCGAGTCAATTGACGCATATTGCCTCATTTTAAGTGAGTCACATACACATTGACTCACTTATTGCACTAAGTGTATCATAGTTGACTCACGCATAATCTTTTAATTAGTCAAATTCCGGGTGACTCAGTACAGTATTGCCAGATTGACTCAGGGAAGACGTCAAAACTCGACCGCCCGTTGACCGCCGGTTACGGTCGGTTCCGCCCGGTTCTTTCAGGTCAAATGATTTACTGGTATATGAATATTCACAACCGCCGGTTGACTTAATGCTGTAACCGGATCAATTTACACTATCAATCAGTTACTTTGCGGTCATAATAGCTCTCCCTATAATCGTTCTATAAAAAAAACCCATTCATAGACTTTCGGTATTGATTTAAAAAAGTTAATTGAGCTATAAACAGATTGAAAAAGCCAACCCCAGCGAAAATCAATAGCTGTATTGTACTGGTTGTCAACTGAGACTTGAGAGCCCATTATTTCAAGATTTTATTGCTCACGCGTGTGACGAGGCACTATCAACCGGTCGTGTTCACCAGAGTGTAACTATTTGACCTCATTATGTGTGTATATTATAACAGACGACACGTTTTGTGAGAACCGGGCGGAACCGGCCGTTGCATGGCAGTCGAGTTTTGACGTGATCCCTCACTTGTTAGGGAAAGATGAGTCGAGATCGACTTTTGAGTCAAATACGAAATGAAAGCGAGGCTGTTTTTATTTAGTAGCTCTGCCATTTTGTTTTGCACATTGACTGGTGACTATATAGCGTATGTTCATGATGTTAGTGATTGAAGACACAAATTGTGTCATTTCTTTTGGACTTCTTTGTTATTAAACACTGCATAGACTCATAAGTAATATGTGGAATTTCTGGAGCTGATTAGAACAGTAACCTTTTTGCATTTGGCGGTGTTTTTACCGTCAGTAAGCTTACAGTGTTGTACCTTCGTCGTTACACTGCAGTAAGCTTATGGATGTATTTAACTTCATTATATGGGCAAGTTGGACTTTAATAGTGCCTGCATAATAATGGGCAACATACAGTGTCTACAGAAACTAACACTTTTCGGAGATCACCGCCCATGTTTGTGATATCTTTAATTGTCACAAAACAATGCTATTCTGAGACTCAACTGAAAATTCCAGTCTGAGTCAGTTAACTCATCCAACCTGAGTCAAATGACTCAGTAAAACGACCAAGTGTCTCAGTACACGGACAAACAAAAGACTCATCAAAATGAGTCATTCGACTCAGTTAATATTATCTGTGCATTTTGTTGAGTCAAGTGACTCATTTAAATATGTCAAATGACCCAATTTGATTCATTATTGAGTCCATTGACATGTTACAAGTGAGTCAGGAGGCTCAATTGACTCATTAGTATTGAGTCAGGTGACCCATTACCGAGTCTGTTGAGTCACTAGTGAGTCAATTGACTCATTTTCACGGTGAGTCAGAAGACTCACTAATTGCATTTGTGAGTCAGAAGACTCACTTATTGCATTTGTGAGTCAATTGACTCATTATGGATGAGTCAAGTGACTCAGTTTAACTTCAAAGTGTCTCACTACACGGACAAATGAAAGACTTACCAAAATGAGTCATTTGACTCAGTAATTTTTTTCTGTGTATAAGTGCGCATGAGGACCGGTCAGCAGTATAATTCAATCGATGTGTTTATCATTTTCAGCACTATCTGTGTTTTCACCTACTGCTACACATTTTATATTGTCTTTCCACCATTAAATGCACCTACCATGCTTGATGAATACAACTCCTAACTTGTCACCTTTTATAGCAGTGAAACATAAATAAAAATTCCATTGAAATGGAAAGGGGGCGGTCTAAAGGAAATGTCGATATGAGGCAAATAGAAAGAGCCAAAATAGCAGCATTGGTAAATACCGCTTGTAGTTGCTAACGTTTTGTGGCAGAAGAAGCAATCGCAGGTGATAATTGTGCAAGATTGCGTGGCAAAAGATTTGTTTTCATTGTGCCCAAAGAAATCCGAGAAACAAGATGTTTTAAATTATGCCCCCCCCCAAAAAAAAAATGAACAATTAACAAATATCTTCCGAGAAACAAGGTTTTTTTTTATTATGGCCCAACAAAGTGTTTGAAAAAATTAACAAATATTGTCCGAGAAACGAGATTTTTATTTATTAAGGCCCAACATTGTTTTCAACTTCAGTCTTAAATATAAATTAAGATATCAAACCCAGCCATCAAGTCATTCAAAACCTGAAAATACCACGTACGCATCACCTAGGCATTACAAAAATTAACAAATATAGTCCGAGGTACAAGATTTTGTTTATTATGGCCCAAAAAATGTTTTCAAAAAATATCAAATATTTTCCGAGAAACAAGATATTTTTTATAATGCCCCCCCCCCAAAAAGAATGTTTAACCGAAATTATAGACAATTATCATATTAATAGTACATATCCTAATAATCGCACATGTAGACATGAGCTATACAATATTTGTCGATGTACAAATGTATACGGTATATTGCCGTTTTATTCTAATTATCATAATTCTCATAACTTAATACTGCACCGTTTTCCTCGTTCGACCTGTTTTCTGATGTGCCATAACCATATTTCTCCCATTTTGGACCTAAAATAATGACTGCCCAACAAAAAATATATTATCAAATTATGGACACTTATACTAAAAAACATCGCCGACTCATGTCTAGAAAGACATAAATTTGCAGTAGATCGCAATCCCAAGCTAATAGGGTGGCGGGCTTTGGCCCGCCCCCCAAAAAAACCACATACTTTATGGCACGCCGTTTGGGTCAAAATTAACATTGTTTTTGTATATCAATTTGTGTTTTACATTTTTTTTTGTATATCAATTTGTGTTATATATGGTTTTTTTTAAAATATCAATTTGTGTTTTATACATGTTTTTTTTTGTATATCAATTTGTGTTTATATGTATCGTTTTTTGTACATTAATATGTGTTTTTACCTATTTTTTGTATATCAATTTGTGTTTATATGTGTTGTTTTGTATAGCAATTTGTGTGTGTACATAAACGCAAAACGACTGGTAAATTAATTTAATCAAACACAAAATCGTATAGACACCGCAAAACGACCGGCACAGTAAACCCGAAATGATATAAACACAGAATGATATCAACACAAAACGATTGACAAAAACTTACCTTGCCAAAGAGGTCAAAATCCACGTGACTAGAGTTACGAGCTGTAAATAACAGCAAACCTCAAAATCACAGAATTTAAATTATTTGGGAAAAATATTTTAATTCTCGAACTTTTGAGTTTAATAAGCCTATGTTTGTGAACCAGAATTGCGAGGTGGAGTAGCGGTAGACCAGATGGGCGGTGCAACCATGTGAATTTTGTGATAGGAATTTGGTGTGAGGTGGGGGTAGGGAGGGTGTTTGTGATGGGAAGGGGATGGTGTTTGTGGTTGGGAGGGGGTTAGTGATGAGGAGGGTATTTGTGGTTGGGGAGGGGGTCAGTGTTGGGGGTGTGGGTTGTGGTGGAGGGCAAGGGTTTGTGGTGGGGAAGGGGGATGGTGGCGTGGATGCATGGGATGGGGAAGGGTTAGCCTAGGGGTGAGGTGGGAAGGGTGTTTGTGGTGGGGGTTGTGGTGGCATGGGGTGGGGAGGGTAGCGTTGGGTGGGGAGGGTAGGGTGGGTGGGGAGGGTAGGGGTGGGTAGGGGTGGCGAGGGTGTTTGTGGTGGGGAGGAGTTTTGTGGTGGGGGTGTTTGGGGTGGGGAGGGGGTTTGTGGTGGGGAGGGGGTTTGTGGTGGGGAGGGGAGGTGGTAGGGTTGGTGGTGGTTTGGGTGGGGAGGGGATGTGCAGGGGGCAAGGGGGAGATGGAGTGGGTTTCTGGTGCGGTGGGATGGTAGGGGTTTGTGATGAGGGTGGTAGGGGTTTGTGGTGGGGAAGGGGATTATGTGCTTGGGTGGTTTTTTTTTTGCCAAACATTACTGACATTTAATCTATTTTCCAATAAAACATTTCAAAATATTATAGATCCCCTCCAAAAGTTAGCTTTTTTTCACATTAAATTAAAACGATTTCTTTAATTCACTTAAGATGTGAATGGGGATGTTTGAATATTAAATCACTTCCTGACAGTTTCAAAATATGTTAGTGTATTTCCGAAAAGCAGAATTCTGGAAGGAAAAAACCTAAAGTTTTTTCTGGAATTTCAAAAATTAGGTTCGGTAAAATAAGTATTCATTTGCTTTAGTAAAAGCAAAAAAGACACAACTTTTTGTGTCAGTTTCAAAATTAGGGTCGGTTGTAAGAGGACAATCAAACTATTTCTTTTGGCCTATGTCTGGGACTGAATTGAATATTCAATTATTTGTGCTTCTGTAATTAAACATCTTGAATAATATTTGAATGTTAATAATTATTTATATCAAATTTATATCAACTTAGCGGGCATATTTGCCAGTGCCCTGGCAATTGCCAGGGCTGGATAATTCGTCCACCTACAGGGACTGAGATGGGACTAGTCTTTATACTGCTATAGTACTAGTTAGCAAGGGCGTCCCCAGAGGGGTGTGGGTGGGGTGTGTGTGTGGGGGGGGGGGGGGGGGGGACACCCCCATTCATCAAATCTGTCGGCAAAATCATGGTACACATGAGCTTCCGTCGGTCCATTTGCGATTTTGACCATGCATTTTTTCCGGCAGGTTTTGAGGAAAACGTCATCGCTACCCCTCTACTCTACTTGAGGGGGCACACCACTAAATACGCCCCCCCATTGAAATACACGCGTTTCGGCCCTTTTTCAAGACCGTATTTTTACCCCACGTAACAATGATAGAAGTTTTTATTTCGCATAAATGTATTTAATACATTCATGCGAAATAAAAACTTAAAAATCAAGTTTAAAATAAAATTCAACACATATCTAATAGATATGTGTTGAATTTTATTTTAAACTTGATTTTTCTTGACCCATCTAGATGAAATTTTTCGCTACGGGCACCTAAACAGCGCCCTCACCATTTTAAACCGATATTTTCGCTTCCTCACCGGTTCCGGCAACGATATCCTTCCGCAGCCTAGGCTCCCGTCTGTATTCGATTCCGACGATTTTTGACCACATTAGCAATGCTGAGGTTCTATTCTATCTTTTTCATAAAAAATAAGCAAGATTTACTTCTATTTGGCTTCCCCTGGGACGATGATCAAATTGATATAGGTACTATTTCTCCGAACCATACACCAAACGCGTAAGGATTTAGTGTAGTGCCCCCTTGACGGCTTGACGGAGCATGACGATATTCACAGCACGTATGACTGCTTCGGAACCACGTCACGTGATTTCTGTCCTTCTGACTCATTTCGCGTAGTCGGTTTGTGTTTGTATATGTTTTCAGTGCGCTTGGCGCACTGTATGAAACCATTAATAGTCATAATGAAACAAACCTGTAGTGGTACATGTTCATTACGCTCGTTGCAGAGATCAAGTTAGCAAGGTCACATAATGGATCAGTGCCTGCATTTGGAACCCTGTAAAAAGAATAGTGTGAGATCAGGCCAGCCAAATGTTGAGTAAGCTTTGTTTTAGTTGGTTCCCCCGATGAGTCAATTCTAGTAACACATACACTCTGTCAGCCAATCACAGCAGTTTACATATATATAAAAGGTTTTGGTAAAATGTAAGGAGTTTAGTGCAACAAGGGTCCATCTGCAACAGCTGCCAGATGTTATCATGTGTGGTAGTCTATAATAGCATATACCCTTGATACAAACAAAAAGTAACACATGTCAGCTATAGCAGATAGGACATTTTGCATTGCACTTACATCTCAGTTGTGTGAATTTGCAATATCTATAATAGCTGCCAAATGTTATATATTAGAGGTACTTTAAGTTGTGCCCTTGTGAAAACATAATCTCACAAATGGCACTTATTGCAGATAGGGCTTTGTTACTCTAAACCTGTCAAAGATAGGGTGACCCAACTAAAATTGAACCACGTTTTTAAAATCTTCCATGGTCTCTCACCTGACTATTTAAACTTTAAGTTTACACGTATATCATCTCTACATAACCACAGTACCAGGGGTAGCTCACACAACTTTACCATTCCTAGGATCCAGGGCCAGGCTAAAAACACTTTTTTTTACAGCGGTATCCAACATTGGAACTCCCTGCCTAATTCCATCAAGGAAATCAACAATTATTTCAGATTTAAAAAGGCCATCAAAAAATACCTGGCTGACCAGGCCCTTTTGGCTGAGCAGGATCCATTTGTTGCTTCATAGCTTTGGTACGGGATTTTTAGGGTTCGTTTGTGCAATATTCTTTGGGTTTTGTGTTTTTATATATATATATATATTTAATAAATTATCAAAATGATGCACTGCCCGTATCAAAAGTGCTCAATTCCTAAGAAGAGCGTAATATGATGAAAACAAGCAGTAAATTAAGAATTATTTATACATATTTATTTATTTATTTATTTATTCGGAAAACGCTTTCAAAACAGCGGCACCCACCAACAGATGGTGGTGCATCCAACAAATATAAAGTAAGATACATCAAAGATAGGAAAAAACACTTATACAAACAAGAGAGATAAATCATACACTCATGAAATCATGAGAATTATCATGGCAGGTAATTACCTGCCATGGAATTATATACATTGAGATGGGCTCATCGAGTCCTGACACGTGGAGCTTGATATATTGATTAATGATCATTATTACTTAATAACACCGTCCTACATGACCATGCACGTTTTAAGTATGACTTACAAAAGACATCAAAATGTTTATCGATTAATGCATTGTATGAATAGTTATTTACCAACGGGGTGACAGACAAACAATTACTACTTAAGATTAGACATAGTTTTGTATTATCATCACTTAGATTAAAAAAATTCCATACATAAGAGAGATCTGCTTGACGAAGATTCATTTGTAAATTGTGAAGCTCATTGTCACGGATTGCACGTAATGACTTACATAAAAGCATAAAATGTTTGATATCTTCGCAATCTCTATTACAGAGTAAACATATACCATCATTATCTACATCCCAAGAGCTTAACCTACCATTAAGGGGAAGTGTGTTGGAACGAGCTTTAAACTTCAAACTAGCCCCATAAAAATCAAGCTTGTCTTTCAAATAACTTTCCAAATATGGATGTGTTTTAAACTGAACATAAAAACTTAAAGACGATTTACTACATATATTTTGATACCATCTAGAGTAATTTTGTTGAGCACTGATTCTCTTAAACACTTGGACCCATCGGGGGTTATTAGGTTGCATGCTTGAGAAGTTGAAATCCATGCCATGATCACATAAAATATGTTTAATAGAATCAAGCCATTTCCATCTTAATTGTATATCATAATCATGAATAATAAACATTGCGTTAAGTAATAATTTGGGCCATCTGTGAGGGCCCATATTGTGTAGGCGTGAGTAAAATTTAGCTTTAAGCCTATTATGGGTAGACTCAAGGGTATCCCAACCTAAATCGCCCAAGAGTGACATTGACGGTGTATTACGTGGGGCCTTTAGAATTGATCTTGCCATTTGAAATTGAAGAGATTCAAGTTTTTTGTAGTCACTAGCGCTATAAGTAGTAATCGCGCATGCATAATTTATAGATGGTAGTGCCAGTGACCTCCACAACAAATCTCCATAATACACCCTGTTGAAGTCCTCATGATTATTGATAATGGATTTAATATAGCCAATCAATTTATTACCTTTACAAATGACCTCATTGACGTGAGTATGATCTGACAGATTTCTAGTGATATGAATACCCAAGTATTTATAACTAACCGCCTCTTTAATAACGTCATCCCCTAATTTCCATAATTTGTTTTTGTTGATTTGTTTACCAACAACTAGGACATTCGATTTTGTGTGATTAAATTGAAGTTTCCACCTCTTTGAAAATTCAGCGGCAATGTTAAGCATATGGTTCAAATCAGTATCATTCTCAGCAATAAGTACTACATCATCAGCCCAGAAAAGGCAACTAATATTAACATTACAAATATTTATACCAACATTTTGAGAAGTTAACATTTTTGCTAATTCGTTTGTGTATATGCAGAATAAAACGGGGGACAAAACACAACCTTGCTTCAGTCCTTCATCAATTTCAAAAGAGTCAGTAACAATATCCCCAAATCTAACATTACATAAAACATTATTATATAAGCTATCAATAATATTCCAAACTTTACCGCGAATACCAATATTCCACGCAACTGATAATAGACCATCTCGCCATACTGTATCGAAAGCTTTGCGGAAATCCAAGAAAGCCAGATGGGTAGACTTTTTCTCGGCAAGTCTAATGGCTGTAATGCTTTTAAGCGTGAAAACATGATCTTCGCATCTATGGTCTTTCCTGAACCCCCCTTGGATCTCAGATAATACATTATTATCCTCAATAAAAGTAGTAATGCTATTACAAATTAAGCGGTTGAATATTTTAGAGATACATGATGTTAAAGTTATACCCCTATAATTATTCAAATCATTCTTAGCGCCTTTCTTATAAATTGGGACAATAATTCCCTTATTCCAATCAACAGGGGTGTTCTCGAGAATTAGTAATCTAGTAAACATTTTAGTTAAAGCATTACAAATACTATCCCCTCCATTCTTAATGAGTTCATTCGTTATTGAGTCAATGCCAGGAGACTTATTATTTTTGAGTTTAGAAACTACCTCCTTGACATCAATTGAAGTTATCTGAACATCATTTAAAATTTCAGTAGGTTCAGAACTTAACATCGATTTACCTTGTCTAATATTGGAAATACAATTTTTAACATTAACATAATTACAATCATTAAGTGACATATCCATCTTACCCAAAGTGTTCCAATATTGCTTAATGGTTTGATTCATAACACTTCTATCAGTAGTGACATGTTCTGAATGAGGTAATTTGATGGATGTGGGATTAACTTTCCTTTTATTACCTCTTAAGTTATTCCAAAAGTCCCTACTTGACGGACCCCCTGCCTTAGAAATAGATAAACTCCTATCAAATCTCATTTGCATTATTTTCTGATGAATGAGATTCTTTGCACTTGACTTCTTTGCCTTATAATCCTCCCATAAGGAGTTACCAAGTTCTTTGTCATCTCTATCACCTTTGGACCACTTACGATGTTCCTTACAAGCACGTTTCCTGCTTTGAATAGCCTCGTCAATATCTTTGCACCACCATTGTTTGCCTTTCTTAGAAATCTCTTTACACCCTATAATCTCATCAGCAATTGAGAGGAGATTATTTTTCCAGTCATCCCACAAAGAATTTACATTGTCAAATTGATTGGGATCCCAATTATCAAATTTACTAGAGATAGCATCCTGATATATCGACCAGTCTTGATCATGGGAAATATTCCAAACATTCTGATTTAGAGCATTATTATTATTATTATTATTATATACGGTGTTGTCATTAGTGACAATAAACTTAAGATACATTATTATAACATTATGATCACTACCTAAATGAAAATTTCTATCTTCATCAACTACCATTTTCTGAATGCATTCATCTGTTTTATCTGATGATAAAATATAGTCTATACAAGAGGAAAATGGATGTCTAAACCATGTTATTTTACCATAACATTTACGAGAACAATTCATAATATTTAAATGAGCATCATTGCAAAATTCAATCAAACGGTTTCCATTAGAATTTGAAATGGGATCACCACCAAAGATCTTGTCCCCAATTCTACCGTTGAAGTCACCCAAAATCAAAATATGCGGCTCATCATCTGTATCATTTTCAATTTGAATAACCTCAGAAAGAATTTGATTATAGAGTTCGTTAGTTAAGTCTGAGTTACTACCTTCAACCGGAAAATAGGCAGTGGCAATGTGCAAAATATTATTACCAATTTTAACTTTAATCCAAACTCTTTCAAGATCATCACTTTGTGTATTACATAAATCATCATCTATAATAGTAATTTTATCAGACACAAGTAAGCCAACCCCACCGCCCTTTTTACTAGATCTGTTTTTACCAATCCAGTTATAACCATCGATATCAATTTTCTCATCTGATTCCAAAAATGTTTCAGCAATACCAAAAATGTCCACCTCATGTGCTTTTAGAAAGTGACGAATTTCATACAGTTTCGGTTTCACACGATTAACATTATTAAAGACTACATTGATATTGATGTTATTAGTATTCAATTTACCCTTATTGTAATTACCTCTTCTTGTCCGTTTCTTATCATGCTTATAGGTTGGAGATTTCATTGGAGGTACATTATTAATACATTTATCAGTATACATAGGATTTACATTTGAGACATGAGTATTAGTAGAATCATCACATAAATAATCAAGTTCATCATTTAAAACAAGGAACATATTGTTACTGCAAAATGTCTTTGTACATGTATCCACGATATTGTTATTATCCAGACTTGGCCCATCTCTTTGATCGGCACACACTTGGCCAGTGTTTCAATGGGAATGATAAGGGCGTCTCTCAGATCCAAAAGAGGTCGGACTTGGGTGAAAGTTACGGTTGTTGCCTTTGTGTCCAATCTCTCCGCAGTCGTAGCATCTTATTGGTCTCCCAAAGTAGCAATTGTCCTTTGTGTGGTTTGACCCTCCGCAATAATAGCATCCACGGAATGCAGAACTTGCATGTGTGGGCGTGTATGACCTTCTTCTAGAACCACCATGTTCAGGTCGTTGACTATCGGTCCTGTTGTAACGCGAATGTGAGTTTCTACTAACGTTTTTCCATGAGTGATCGTGATGATAACCCCGCGAATTATCATCCTGTTTGTGCTCATGTTTCTCCCTGCGTTTGACTTTCAGGATAGAGTGTCTTTTCTCAATGTTCTTTATAAGAGTCCTGGTTCCCAGAGACGAGAGGTGTAGACCCCGTCTGTCCATCATTTCGTTAGCAATGCTACCTGCTTCTGATTTGAAAGATTCATCGTTGTCAATAAGCAGACATCCGTTAGAGGAGGCAAGTTCTCTAATCTTAGCATTAAGTTTGTCGACGTTCTCCTGATGTTTAGAATTGTCCGTCCTAGGGCAGACAGTTGATAATCCAATAACTGTATCTGGGGCGCGAGTGTTCAAATCACTGATAATTTCTGAGTATGTATCCTCAGCCGACTGTTCGTCTTCCATGGATGTGCAGTCGTTGGTACCAACATGAATAATAATGGTCGCGAACTTATTAGCTGGTAGCTCTCCCAATTTGGCCTTTATGTCATCGCACTTCTTACCACGCATGCATTCCACGGTTGTGCTATCTAATCCTCTTTGGTTTATGTCCCTAATAATTGAGTCTCCAATTAGTAGTGTGGCAGCGTCAGGTTTAGAATCATTGGATCAGCGCCGTCCTTTTTCAGTGTACCAGGAGTCTCCGTTTCACGCTTGTCATCCAGTTGTTTCTTTAGTTCTGCTATCTCCGATGCTTGCACATCGATGGTCTCTTTAAGCTCTCTTTGTATTTTCTCGTGATCCGACATGGATTGCTGAAGGGCCTTCAGGGAGGCTGGTATCCCTCTGCAAGTGGGGCATACCCAGATAGGTCTTTTACCTGCGGCCGTCACTCCTACACATTGTGGATGAAATTCACGCTGACACATACAGCAGTCTATAGGTTTGCCCTTAGCTTGATGATTGTAGAGGCAGGAATCGCAACAAGCTATCAATGGTTGAGCCGTAACTGTTGGTCTGTTTCTAGCTGGTGTAGCTACAGCTAGAAGTCTCTCTGCAAAACTTGGTACGTCTTTGTATAATGTTAATTTGCGGGCTTCCACTTGTTTTTTCAGTTTGTTTACAATCTCAACGCTTGTGTTGGCAATTGTTGATGGATCATGGTCGATTGGTAAAATGGATGCCAAAGTACCTTGTATCGTTTTCCTCGTTGATTCACCATCAAACGAATTCAAAACATCCAAATTCATTGTATCGATGCATTTCTGATGAGTCAGAGTGACGACTTCTTTGGCACCTTCCATTGAGAGAGTGTTGACTGGAGGTTGTGCGACTTTAGGTTTTGCGACATTAGGTTGTGCGGCAGTAGAACATGTAGCTGGTTTCTTAATTGCTCCTGTTTTTTCAGTCTTTGATGGTGGGTTATAGCTCTTATCTTCAGGCCACCTTTTGCATGCACAGTTATCGCATATTACCAAATCTCCTTGACGAAGTCTGGTGTCGATCTTTGCTTTCTTGCAGTCCCCACAAGACCACAATCTGCCCGGCATATTCTTGAGAAATAGATAACTATCTCAACTATAGACTGGTAAAATTTGGCTGTATATATAGGCGTAGGCTAAGTAGACTGTTGGCGTAGGCTGAAACTTAGTTCACGGTCGGTTACACACAGGAGCAATGGAAAGACACGTCTGCACTCACTGAATACTGCACTCAAACTGGCAGTTTCATCAGGCCCCTGCTACTGAGATTCTCGGCGGCTGTGACTCCGATACAACGTGCAAATCTGATAGAAACCATTCTTAACAAAGACGGGACCGGCTAAATGCCGAGAACAACGTGGAGAAAGCCATTGACTTTCGGCAGCTTAAGAATTACCCTGCATTGTCTTGGTTCCCAATTTGAATACGATTTATACATTCAAAATAAACAATCGGGTTCCAAGCCGTTGGCAATAAGTATGTTGAAAACACCGTGTATACCGCCCTCTAAAGGCGCCAGTCCAATCCAGTTAAGGTTTGTCCGGCAAAAACCTAGACAATCCAAGTGGGCTACACAGAGCTTGGATGGACACAGTTTCGTCCGAGCTTAGCCTCTCAACAAGCTCTTGCATTGTAGTTTTTTTTAAATTTCGCAAGCCAACGCATCACCACACCTATCATTATGACTTTAATGTATATCCAATTAAATAGCTATGCAGTACATGCAGTAGTTGTAATGAAATAATATATTCCATGTGAAGGGGAAATGCAACAAGCACCCACACACACATGAATGAATACACGTTTAACAACTAGCGTAAACAATAACAATATAGCGTAAATAAAGACTTGCATAAGTCTATAGAGGTTAGCAGACGACAGCTCTATTTCGATAGCTTCATATCTCTGTTTCATGTACTGATCTGATAGTTTTGATTCATTTTCAGTTTTTTTGGTTTTTTTTATGCATTGAATCATGTGTGTTAACGTGCAGCACCTGCTGCGAATGAGGTGGTTTTGGGGCTTGTCGCGCTGGGTATAAAATGAGCGGTTTTTAGCGAGTTTTTGAAGTCTTGTCTTGCAAGTGTGGAACGGTAACAGTGTACACTTTAGCATGCTTAAAAGACACGGGCCACTACACTTCCCCGACGGCTTCAGGAAGCACACATTTGCCAGAAGACACAGATTCAGGATAAAAACTGTCTTCAATAGACTAATGGTCGTACATATGCGTGTTATATTACGTGTCTTCGTGGTGATATTTCATCTCGGGGACATCTTGCATTATTGCATATGGCCTTGTGTTATGAAGAACTGTAAATTCTTATAACTTAATTTACAGTCGTATAGGCTTGGTTTGCCATTCTTTGATTGCTCTAACCGGTTTGCCTTGCAAGACATGACTTCAAAAAGTCTGAAAACACCATCAGTACCTCGAGAATAGAATAGAAGAGTAGGCCTATTACATAACCCTAGGTAGAGCCCAAAGTTATCTGCTTTGTAAAGTTCAAATTCTGCTTTGTAAATTCAACTTGCAACCGGGCTTGGGCCTTCTTCAATTTTCAATTGAGCTAAACACACCCCCACCCAGGATAAGCATTTCTTTTAATTTTGAGTATTTTGACCAAGGCATAACGTGGCATAATATAATAACATCATCAAATCATCAAATTGTTTATCATCACTGCACCGCATAGCAGCCTCAGCGTTTATCCCATACTACAAAATATATAATTTATAGGGGCTTTTCTTTTGTTCAGATCCGGTGAGTTAACTATGAACGCTGCAAAAAGGTGTATGTTACAAAAAACAGCCATATATTAATGATATGGTTGGATGAGGAATTGAACCCGGGATTCCTGCGTGGAAGCGCTAGAGCGTGGGCACTACGCTACACTAGACTAACTGTTTTGGCATAGTCGTTGATAAAGATATTATTTAGTATGGAGTGATTCAAGCATCACATTTCGTACGCGTTGATGATCCCCATACTTATTTCAAAATTAAAACAATGAATCGATTAGCATTTTAAACAATGAAAAATAAAATTGTTCATTAGGACTCCGTGTACAATTACGTGACTTCGTTTTCGCGCTGATTTCATTAGACTGATGCAAAGTCTGTTATAACTGTATTGTACCGAACTATTAAAAGAGTAAGACTAATTACCTCTTTTGGATTACGCACAGATATAGTCATACACTTTATACACTAAGTTTCAAGCGGGCCACTGCAACGTAGTCTAATTTAACTGGATTGACCTGGCGGTTTTTGAGGGCGTCCCAGCCCATATCAGTGCGACTTTCAAAAAGAGTGACCCCTCCTTAGTTTAATTCCTCTATGGTTTCATGCACACCAACCACACAGGGTGGTGGCAATCTTCAGTACATCCTGTACATCTAATTATAAAAATGGCCAACAGTAATAATATGGTAATACAGCATATCCAAGTTATTGACATACATAAGTGGAATATCAATAATCCATAATAGGTGTGAAAGTCATTCTCCAGATAGGATAATCCATTATGAGTTGTATAGGTGAAAAGTAAATCACAAGATTAGGTATAGGTAATCCCTGGGGTAATCACTAATCAGTCATAAAGATGGATCATAATAATGAAAAATGAAAAACAATAGTCAATAGAAATATGGCCATCCAGGAAAAAACATTACGTTACGCCAAAAGCATTGAGTTTGTGTTTCCGTTTGTGTCTGCACATAGAGTATAGTTCCGAGCGTTTGTTTAGAGTACATATCCTGGGTGCAGTCATGATGTGAAACTTCTCCGCGATGCATAGGTTGCAGCGCTTTGAGGCCGGGTTGTATGGAGTCGCGTGTTGGATGATGGACCATTTGATGTGGAATGGGTCTTTTTTGCGTTTTAGATTCCAGATGAATTTGGATAGTTCCGATGCAAGAGACTTTGATTCATCCTTAAATGAGTGGGTGTGGTTACCAAGTCTCTCCTTGAAGGTGGTGCTTGTGAGACCGATGTATTCCATTGATGGGGATGACGTGGGTTGGACGGTGGCTTTGTACACAATGTTTTTCACCAGACAATTTCCATCAAGAGGGCAGTTGGCCTTTGCACTCAGTTTCAGTTTCAGTTTCAGTTTTATTTACCAATAATACATATACAATAATTTTAAGTAAATACATTGGTGGGCTGACCAAAATCAGAGCAGAGCTCGCAAATATATTTGGCCACCCTTAATAAATCATAAACGTAACAAATTCGGATACATGTTGTCAGAGGCATGGACATTACTGTATACTGATGATGTACACATTGCAGAATAAAAATATTATTATAATATTACTACATACGGTGAGTTATAACATTAATAGTGGATAATCAAAAACAAACAAAAAAGACAAACAAAAGTGACAGGGAAATGACTGCACGAAATGTATAATTAAATATGGTGGTTGAAACATCATTCATAATATGATAAAAGGTAACCCTTGTATGTTTTGTTAAAACAATTTACGGATTTACATTTCTGAATGTCAGCATCAATGCCATTCCACTCCAGAGGCCCTTGTCTTCTAATGGTGTATCTAGCGAGATCGGTATTAAAATTATGAGATCTATACAAGTTAGAAGATCTGGTTCCATAGGAGTGGATGGCAGTTGATTTCTTGAAATAATTTGAAAATAAATCAAGGAGCATATTATTTGTAAATTTATACATAAATATAGCCTTTTGAAGTCGATGAACATCGTAAATAGTGAGGGTCTTTAAGTTAGCAAACAGAGGGGCAGAATGTGCTAAATAATGTGAGTTTGAACAAAGACGAATGATTTTCTTTGGTTTAACATGAATTGAACGAAGATTACAATTATTGGAATCATCCCAAACAATATTACAATACTGGATATGGGGAAGTACGAGGCTTGAATAGAGGGAAAACAAAATATGAGATGACAGAGAATGTTTTAACCTAAATAAGATTCCAGTATATTTTGAGACGAGATTAGTGATGTGGGCGTTGTGCTGATACCATGATAAAGATTCATCAACTATTATCCCAAGAAATTTGGTACTCGAAACCTTCATGATTGGGATATTTTCAATGTTTATGTCGGGATAATCATGAATACGAGAGTCATATCTATTTCTGAAGTACATGTAAGTAGTTTTGTTAATATTTAGGGATAACTTATTAGCATTTAACCATGTGGTGATTTTTATTAGTTTCTTTTTCGTAATATTAGCAAGCTCGGTGAGGCTTTTATGTGAGGCGAGTAGGTTGGTATCATCAGCAAAAATTACGAATTTAAAGAAATTACTTGAAAATACAATATCATTTATATAGATAATAAACAAAAGGGGTCCCAATATAGAGCCTTGAGGAACACCACAGGTTAATTTTAAGTTAGAGGAGTAATGCAGATTGAAAACCGAATGCTGGGTTCTTTCAGAAAGGTAACTTCTGAACCACTCCAAGGCAATCCCACGCACACCATAGTGCTTTAGTTTTGAAAGAAGAATGTCGTGATTTATTGTATCGAAAGCCTTGGAGAGATCCAGGAAGATACCTAGTGGATATTTTTTGTTATCGAGATCGGTTGCAATTTTATTGTAAGCTTCAAGGATGGCCATGAATGACGAGCGTTTGGAGCGGAAACCGAATTGACAATCATGCAGTAGGTTAAAACGCGAGATGAAATTATACAGTCTCTTATGCATTATGCGTTCAAGAATTTTCGAGAAAGCTGGGAGAACAGAGATGGGTCTATAGTTGCATGGATCCTGACGATCACCCTTTTTGAAAATCGGAACAACTTTGGCAATTTTAAGCTTCGCTGGAACGATACCCGAACTCAATGATAAATTGAAGATATGAGCAAGAGGTGTAGCAATAATATCAATGACAGATTTCATAATATCCGGTTTGATATCATCACAACCGCCACTAGTACCTGATTGTAATGCTTTACATACAGTAATGATTTCAGCATTATCAGTAGGTGACATATAAAGAGAACCACTTGGCGATTTAGCTTTATTCAAATAATGTTGGAATCCTGTATCAGAATGCGGAATTTTATTTGCAAGAGTAGAACCGATATTAACAAAATAAGAATTGAAATGATTTGCGATCTGATAGGGGTCACTGATGGCCATATCATTAATATTAAATGACGTTGGCAGTCTGGGCCTTTTACCACGATTTAGGATACCATTTAATATCGTCCAGGTTCGCTATCGGTAACAAAGCTCCAGTCAACAAGATTGATGTGATAATGAAAACTATGCAATTTATTCTGATTGAATGAACGCGTTTTCATAGACGGACCATTTTGATTGTTGGATCTCGGTTGCACCATTTTAGTGATTTGACATACTAAAATGGTCAGTAAGATCATTTACAAATACACCAGACTTAATTGGGTAGTTGAGAACATTCGTAAAAATATTATCAAGTAATGTGGCTGATTTAGGAGTTATCCTGGTAGGTCTATCGATCAACGGATACATGCCAACATTAAGAAACATGTTTAGGAAATCATTTATAACGTTGACATTAGCATATTGCAATAAATTGAAATTAAAATCACCTGATATATAGCATTGTTTTGGGATTGGCAAAGAATTCTTTAAGCTCGTTGATCGTCATTTCCCAAAGGGTTCACCATTAGCCAAGATCTTTAATCGGAACACGGTGAAACTTAGCTATTCATGCACCGAGAATGTCAAGTCCATCATCACCGCTCATAATAAAAAACTGTTGAAAACACCCGATACGGATTTAAACAACCGCTGCTGTAGTTGCCCCAAGTGCAGACACAAACGGAAACACAAACTCAATGCTTTTGGCGTAACGTAATGTTTTTTCCTGGATGGCCATATTTCTATTGACTATTGTTTTTCATTTTTCATTATTATGATCCATCTTTATGACTGATTAGTGATTACCCCAGGGATTACCTATACCTAATCTTGTGATTTACTTTTCACCTATACAACTCATAATGGATTATCCTATCTGGAGAATGACTTTCACACCTATTATGGATTATTGATATTCCACTTATGTATGTCAATAACTTGGATATGCTGTATTACCATATTATTACTGTTGACCATTTTTATAATTAGATGTACTTCAGTCTGAAGATTGCCACCACCCTGTGTGGTTGGTGTGCATGAAACGGCCAGTTACTATGTATAAATAATTCTTAATTTACTGCTTGTTTTCATCATATATATATATTTATTTATCTGTTTATACCGTAGTCTTGTCACGTGGTACAGTGTAAAACCCGAAAAAAGTGCTTCCCGTAAGACATTCCGTTACCCCTATCATGTTGGAGCATGCGATTGGTATAGACATGTGGGGTATTGTCTCCTCGATAAGAATATCGCTGTTGGTAAATTAAAATCGTGTGCTAATTAGCTTTAATTAACCAAAATAAAGAATCAATGCCTAAATGTAATGCAGTAAATACTGTTTTAGCAACACTACTCTATTGAATTTACAGCGAACTCACTAATATGTGTCTTTGTGCTGCTATTGAATGGAGTTGCCACCTCCAGTTCGGATCCCATTGATCATGAATATTTTTAAGGAAACAAACGCGAGTTCCTTTTAGGAATATTTACTGGTATTGTTCTCAGGTATGCAGCTAATCGCTCGTAAATCCACAGTCATTCGTCTTAGCATACTGTATTCAGCTCTGTGTACTAAAGTGTGACACGGAGGCACTTGATTCTCTGAATCGTCAGATAGCTACGGACGGACGAGTTCGGGACTGACAAGGTTATTTGATTGAATAATTTTAGAAGCATAATCAAAGCTAGCTACTTGGCAATAAGCATGATAAGGATATCGATTTAAAATGATTATGAGTTAACAGTTCCATGTTTGGAAAAGGGACGAGATTTCTATATTTTATTCCTTTATACTGAAACAAGTGATCGCATGCCAATATCGAGGTCCGTATTTAATTATGTTATAACTATTTATACATGATGAATTTCATAAAATCCTAAATAAAAATAAAATAATAAAATATTTTGCATTCTTGTTTTTGGACGCGGGCGGAAAAGAGTACGCCTAAACACAGAAGAGTGAATTATAATTGGCCTAGAATACCTCGAGTCCGACGATTATATTGATCTTATCTTCGGGATTATTCAATTTAAAATAGGCTAATGTATGCTTTTATAAGAGATACAACATAATATGTATATAATTTGTTTCCCGTAAGCCACTCACAGTTTTAGCAATCTCTTTAGCGGCATTTAATTTGTTTGTGGTTTCGGGTTGTTATTTCAGTTGAGGATCTTCAGGAAAACCCATGTTAAATGCTGTGACATTTTCTGCCAAGATCTAGATGGCCTTTTTTTAATGAGGTAACTTGTCTTTAAGATATTTATGCCTTAAATTTCCATTTCAATTGCCCCTGCACCATGCACTTAAAACAGTATTGGTCTAGAATCGATAAACTGTGTGTGTATAATTAATTATCATCAATCGATCACATTTGAATAAAATAAACAAATAAAAACGTAAGACTTAAAAATAAAACCCCTTCTCAGGGACAATTACACCAACTGAAAAGGGGATTAAACTTTTACTTTTTTTCTAGTCATTTGTTTACGTGTTTTGAGTCACTTTCGTGGTCATTTGATACAAAAATGGGTGACTAAAACAAGAAATGTAACTTCATTTAAATTGTAGTTGGTGTATAGTTAGCTCTCAGAGGGGAAAGGGGTTATTTTTTACGAGTGCTCAAGGCAGTCTTCCTACACATGGTGCACATGATAGACGAATTACTCTAGTTCCAGTTCGAGGCCCGCCCATGCAAGGATGACAACTAGGGGTGGAACGGGTTGTCCATATCTTTGAAAAGGCATAGGCCTTTTGTAAATAAACATTATTTATTTTTAATCTTTTGTAAATATGTCGTTTTTTCTCATATATATCCCGACTGGTCCTAATTAAGGTTAGAAACAGCGAGAGGGACCGGGTTCGAGACAGTGTATTTTTAATGCCTTTGTTAATTTAGTTCTCGCCAGTTTGTCCGAGTCTATATATTATTTATACGTCATAGAAACTGTTGCACACCAATAACACTAAAAATAGGTGTAAATTCACTCACGGTGCTGTTTATATGGATATTATACTCAGGTGAAGATAAAAATGTAATACATACTTCATGAATGCTATCTACTGAAGATAGCAATATAGCATATGTTATCTGAAGATAGCAATTTAATATATTAGTATACTATCTACTTAAGATAGCAATAGTTCAAAGTGTTTTATTGATATCACCAAACAAACAGGTATAATCAAAACAAAATACATAAAGCATCAACTTATAGTCATAGTCAGATACACCCATGATTCTCGTGAAAACCTCATTATTAGACATTGAGTCTAAATTATAAATGTCGGAAAGCTTACTTAAGAGATTATTACGTAAAGTAGAGTAAAATGGACATTTCATTATAGAGTGAAATTCATCCTCAACCAAACTCAAATCACATAATTTATAGATTCTGTCCTGAGGTTGGATTGTGGGTGTAACATGTCTACCTTTCTCAATCATTAATGTGTGAGCACTAATTCTTAATTTGGTGAAGACATTTCGAGTAGATCGGTTGAACATAACAATGTAATTCTCAAGAGAAAATGATTTTTTGAATAGACAATAAGACCTCAATTTAGTTTGAAAATTACTAATATTATTAAAACCAAAGATTACTGTAAACAAATTCCAGGTTAAAGGTAATAATTGAATTAAAATTACTTGGTGTAATGCAAAATTAGGTTTATTACATATATCTGATCTATTGATGGGATCAAATATCCCTTTTATACCTGATGGCCAAGAGAAAATACCTGTATCACATAGTTTACGATTATCAAGTAATGCATCTATAGCAATATAACATACGGTTATCAACTGAAGATATAGTAATGTAATATATGGGTAGGCCTACCATCTACTGAAGATAGAAATGCAACGCCGGGTGTTTATCTACTGAAGAAAGCAATACAATTGGGTTATATCTAAGTGATGAATGCAATAATATATGGGTGCTATCTACTGACTTAGCAGACAACCGAGTTGTAATGGTTTCTGTATTTGTTTGTTTGTTTTTTCGCAAATTGCACTACACCTTTGTTAACCAGGCCTCCCATGCAACAACATAACGTTCAGAGATTTGTGTTATTCTCCAAAAGAACTATAATATATGGATTAAAACAGCAACACCCCCTATTCAATTTCCTTTGGTTATCGACGATGTTGACAAATTAGGTGTTATTGTAATGATTGCAGGTATTAAATCGATGTCACTAAAAACGAGTCCCGCTAATACCCGTGATTCCAAAGCTATAAAAGGGCAACCCTATCAGTCCATTTCAATAGCTTCTGTCCACTCAATAGACAAGAGATAAAGCAATCGATTCACAAATGACGGTCATTTGAATGGAAAGTGATGGTACATTGGAATACGCTATAACTAATTTTAGGGACTGCGGTTTTGTTTAGCTTAATTAGGGTACTTAGCACATGTTTTTAATTTACCAACAGCGGTATTCATATCGGGAAGAACAAATACTGCACGACTACATGAATCGCATGCTCCAACACGATAGGGGTAACGGAAATTATGTTAATGAGCTACCTTTTCCTCTACCAACGTTCCTGTCTTTCGCCCTCATGTCTCTCTTTTCCTATAAAAGGACCCCAATGGAAATAAGCTTCCTTTATGGAGGCTTTTTGGGCTATCCTTGGTACTCTCCTGGTATTTTATACATTTTCCCAAACCTGCCGTACTCTAGTAAGCATCTTGCTTTTATGTCTTTTATGTGTGCTTTTATATATACATGTGTATTTTGATATTGTGCAATTGTAATTTGATGAGTACTGAATAAATATGAATGAATGAATGAATGAACCATCGAAATGGCTCCAAATATCGTCCTAATTCTCGGTGGGCTGTCTATTACTGTGTTTATTTGGTTGTGTTGACAAATGATCTTCCCCTGTTGAATTGACCCATTGAGCTCATGGATTTACCGTGTTCAGTTCAACCATCGGAAAAAGTGTACTTCAGGTCCCAGATACTAGTATACCAGTATCGTTAAATACTGGAACATAAAATTTGCCAGTATCGCTCGATACTGGTACGATTTTAATGTTCCAGTATCGGTCGATACTGGAACACCAAATTGTGTTTCAGTATCGAGCGATACTGGAACGTTTTATGTTCCAGTATCGTTCGATTCTGGTACACAGGTTATCAGTAGCAATTTGTCCCAGTATTGAACGATACTGGTACATAATTTTATTCCAGTATTGCCCTATACTGGTACATTTTATATGTGCCAGTATCGGCCGATACTGGAACACTGATTTTGTACCAGTATCGAACGATACTGGGTGTACCAGTATCGAACGATACTAGTACAGTCCAGAATCTGGGACCTAAAGTACACTTTTTTCCTACCATCATGGTTCAACTTGAACTATATTAGTCTAGAGGTTTTTTAACTGTTCAAATGGAATCTAGTTAAAGTGTTTAACTTCTTCGCTAGAAACTGTTTAGGTTATCGTTTCCTGCGTGTAACACTAAATGTAACATTATATTTGGTATAGATAGCGGTTCACCTCTTGAGAAATTGTCGCGTTTCATTAGGGCCAGAGCATTTCCACAGGTATTGCAGCACTACATTGATCTGCTAACTTTTCTGGTTTATGTATTAACAATTTTCGGACGGCCAATAAAGCTACACTTATAAGACTCAGGTTGATTGTTTTGGAATAAACTGGAGCACTTTAATGTCCAATCATTTATCACCATGATTAAGCCTATACGGAAAGATTGGAATCCTCTTCAAGGACTGTTAGTGTTACTAATAAGTTTAGAATATACAGGGTGAGTCAAAATATTCAGGTCCCGTTAAATAAACAGGAAAAATACTTGGTCAATTTCATCATTGTTTATAAGAGTAGGCATACTTCTTCATACTTGGTGATGTTTTCAAGACAATACCATATTCCATGCCAGAACTACAACATATTACGAGAAAAAAAGAGCGCGAAATTCAAAGTGTTCCGAATTAGTGGATTTAACACTACTAATGAGCTATTCATACAACACAACATACTGTATAACTGTTGGAATGGTATAAATAAACCATTTGATAGATAGACCAAAACACTTCCATAATCATTACATTTATTATGAATCATGCTGACGGAATCCTCTGAACATTTGGAAACTGTAAACAGAAGCTCGGTTGGACGTGCAGTTACTTGTCTTTAATATGTAGCTAGATAAAATAAATATTCTCTGCTGAATGGTATGTCCACGAATCATGTTAAAAACATAACCGCAAAGACAATAGAAACTCTTTTCTTATTATAAGTGCTGTGAATACGCGCCTTATCCATAGGGGTCCCTTAGATAAGTTTGAACAGATTTAATTTCACAAAAGTTGGGAACATTTCCATATCTCCTGTTCCGAATAACCAATTTAAAAGAAATAAAATTAAGGTTATAGCTAATAATGCTATCTTGCTAGGCAACACATTGAATATATTCATTTTTGCATTTTAAACTGGTTTAAAAAATTGGTGAATAATTTGACCCACCCTGTATTCTAAATAATAAACACGGGTCAACAAGATAACAGTAATTCTCAGTGTATTACATTGTATCCAACCTACATTCTATATTGTAAATAAGTGTCATACCAACAACTTTGTGTTCCTTCTACAACAACATTCATGTGTTCCTTCCATTCAATACTATTACTGCTCCAAATAAGTACTCATGCAATCAGCATATTTTAAAGCATTTTTATTCTTTAGATTTCAATTCATTTATTCTGTTCACATTTCCCTGGAATTGCAGCCACAAAGCCTTTAACGTGGGTGACCCATTCAAATTTACGTGTTCCCACTAATCAATACTTATGGTGCCAGATACAATATTTTCTACAATGTAGGATGAAAGTTGTTCCCTTAACAACCATCATGCTAATGCAGAATGAATCATTTTTCTTTAGGTATAGGCCATTGAAGCAATACTCACATACTTATCCTATGTGACTGATAACCCCTTTCACCACTGTTCCCCTTAATTCAAATTTACACCTTCTGAGCACTGTTTGTCTTTTTTAAGACTCTTCTTGTTGTGTTTGTACCCCGTTGCGTTGTACACATGCCGTTGCGTTGTACACATGTCGCGGTTTGCTTGAACTAAGTTTCCAAGGCTGGTTTCATTGTGTGTTTGCACATAGTGTTCTATTGGTATTTTGATGTAGAAACACAAATTAATGTACACATCAATGTACACGTCAATTTGATATACAATTATTAATTAAACGACACACATATACAAACTCAAATTGATATACAAAAAAAAACCCGACACGTCAAACACAAATTAATATACATAAAAACGACACGTCAAAACTCAAATTGATATACAAAAAAAACGAAACGTAAAAACACAAATTGCTATACAAAACAAATGACACATATAAACACAAATTGATATACAAAAAATAGGTAAAAACACATATTAATTTAATAAACTTCAACATGACTGTTGCAAAAAACATTTCAATCAAACTGTATAACATTTCAAAGACAATACATCACTTTCAATCTCATGTTTCATTCACCACTCTTACATCACATTTCCCTCTTCATTCAAATTCGCTGTTTGTCTTTTTAAGACTCTTCTTGTTTGGCATAACAATTACTTTATTCTGCTTGACTTTTGACATAATAAAGTTTAAGCCATAAAGCTGTTCCTGGAATTTCTTGGTCTCCAAAAAGAAATCCTTCCCCTCTAGGCCTTTGTTCCTTGATTATCCTAGGCCTTATTTGACTGCGAGTAGCAGTAAAATTGTACTTATTTATATAAGTTGTGTTTTGAGGGAGTAAAATTTGAAGAAACAGGGATTTAAATCCCAATTATTGAATCTTAATATAAGAAATATTTATAAATGGTAAATGAAAGTTTATTATTAGGCCAAATGTAAATTATTACCTCATTGTATAATTGGTAATCTATCAATTAGGCCCACTGGTTTCTACTCATCAAGTAGTTATTTAATCTATTTATCATTCAGGAAATCAATTATTTTGTAAAGTATCACTTGAGGAATTCATCCGTGGTAGATTGGGTTGTCGTATTTCAATTGGCGCATTTACAAAATTAATCAAATTGATTTTGAGAGAAAGCATTCATAATTCAAGGTTAGGACCATCTTTTAAAAATTGAAGCTCTTTATGAGCGTCTCTCTAAAAAGTTTAGGCCTTAGGTATATTCACTCGGACCTTTCCAATTTTATTTGGATAATATTGTAGTCTTTACAAAAAATTAACCTTGACTGTACTTGTCTAGTACGCTAGTAGGACGACCAAAATATGAATATTTATCAATGTATTATATATAAGGTATCATAGTACCCTTGATTATGCGTAATGCATGTCGTGTAAAATTGCGAAATCAAATCGTCTTGGTACGGAGCTGATTTGCTCTTATCCTATTTTGTCTCCTCTGCATATATAATTTCCGATGTCTACGAGTAATCATAGATTTATTCTGTACTTGACATTTGACATAGCCATGTTCTCAATTTTTTGACATATAATAATCACTAATCACATTTTGTATTATTAACATTGTGTGACACTACCACACACAAACACTTTGAGATTGCAAATTTGTTGATTACATTTTCCAGTTATTTTCAAACCCATGGCGTCTGATATGGATGAGAGGAGTAGGCTTCTACCAGATCCCAAGAAGTCTGAGGTCGATGAGAGCAGTAGGCTTCTACCAGCTCCCAATTCCAACAATTATTCCGAAGATAATCCCACAGTGAGTTCTAAAGAGACCCGTACTCCTGGAGATAACGCAACGCGAGGTAAATACGAAAGAAAAGGCCTTATGAATACTGATGTAAAAAAATGAAAATGAAAATAATGTATAGTGTATTGTGTAATTTATACCCTACTCGTACTTGTTGATAGCTTTTAAAAACAATAATAAATGCTCAGACCTCATCAACATGAATGAGCAAGAAAAGAAGTACTCTATCTTCAGCCACTCACGTCAAGAATAGGCCTTACTATGGCCTCATTATAGGTTTGAAAAATAAGACAATAACAACCAAGAAATCTTAATATGACAGTACTAAATGCGATCAAGATTTTTGAGGTATCTTGAAAGTGTTTTCTGTCGTTCCTGCAATTGAGAACCATTTGAATGACAACGTATGCGTTTGAGAATTCATTTTAAGTGTACGCTTAGAAATAGGTGTCAAATTGTCCTGGGTACAAAAGAAATGTGTAGTTTTTAACTCAATATTGTGCTAAACATCAATTTCGTAAAATGACTTTTTACACATGCAGTAGTTACTTTTAAAGTCCGAGTCAGAATTACATTCTGGACGTGTAGAAAAGTGCCCGTAATTGGGTAACACCCGGTTTTACACCATGAAAGTGTAATATTTATCGTAGTCTCGAGTCCAGACTCCATTTCACATGACAGAAAGCTGCGTTACTTTGCACTATCCAGCCATAGCGTACAGAAACCTCTAGTGCAAGACTCGACGACCTTTATCTGGCTTTTTGTAGTTAAAATGTGATATGATTTATACATTTATAGTCCTGTTAGTGAAGTTGCTTATCGAAATTACGTTACATACCGAATACAAGGACTAAAGTTTGCACGAATCTTCATTAGGTCAAAACAATTGATTTGGAAGGGGTGCTCATTTGACAGATGATTGAAACCTAGTCGGCGGCTAAAAATTAAAATGGCGTTCATGTATTACATTTAAATGCATTTAACAATATTTGATTAGTGTTAATAGTGTACTAGGGTGATACAAATATAATACATACGACGTATACACCATATTTATCATAATTACAATAATGGCGGCAAAATTCAAAATGGCGGCCGCTTAATACCTATTGTATATTTCAATGATATAATTTATATAAATAGTAACACTTGACAAAAGAAATGTTGTAGTCAGATGGGTCATAATTAATAGAAGATATTTGAAGATGGTAATTATCCAATATGGCCACCAAAGAAGATATAACTGGTCGGTGATGTAAAACTTGCTATAAAAGCGCATTATTTTGTGCTGATATTTCTGATTATATGGTTCATCCACTTAATCATACGCAAAATTAATTAAAACAGTTATCAATCAACTGATAGTCATCAGCTTTAAGTCATTTCTGCCTACAGGCTGTCCCAAAATGATTAGTACCCATTGATGCCCTAAGTTCGTTCATTTTTTCATCATCGAAATCAATCGGATTAGGTCCGTTGTTCTTATTTGGGGTGGTACCGTGTCTATTCTTGACCTTGACACTGGACTTCCTCTGTCTTTTCTCACAGAGATCATGGATGATTTTCCATGTGGTGGAATAGTCGACCTTTTAATAAGCCTGTTGAAGATCCTCCATCTGTTTGTTGAGCATGTACAACAACATCAACCCACCAACAAGAAAAATCGCTTTCGATCCCGCAACATCACATAGTTCAACCCTCCATACAGCGACAATGTGAAAACAAACATTGGCCAACAATTCTTCATCCTCCTCGACAAATCTTTCCCACCCGGGCATCAATAAAAACTAATCTACTTCTTCCCTAATACGTTGCACTCAAACGGGAAGAAATCATTTTCAATTTCTACCTTAACCTAGGCCCCTGCAAGAAAACACATAATACACATAATACACTTGAATCCGGGGAGCGCCGATCTTCGTTAACACGCACGTGGACAGACTGTCCTCTCCTATGTCAGAGGGGAGGGGATAATAACTATGTCACGAAGGCCTGATATGTTAGGCCTGATATCAAAAAGAGTGGCTTACCTTACCAGGATTCTAATAGAATAGTTTAAACATCACCTTCATTCTTCATTCTTCACTCTTCACTCTTCTTCATCTTCTTCATCTTCTCCTTCCCTCTTCTTACTTGTTGCCTTCTGAAGGCCGTTCTTTTACAGCTTCCTGCTAATAAAAGCTTTGTTATCAATCAAAGGATACGGAATGCTGTTTTTCGGGGGGGTCAAAAAAATTCGCACGGTCACAACATTTCGCAGTACAAAAAGCACAACAGTCAAATGCTTTTTGTACTGCCTGCTTTCTTTCTTTCTTTCCCTTTCTTCTTTTCTTTCTTTCCCCTTTTTTTCTCCTTTTCCTTTTTCCTCCCTTTTTCCTTTCTCTCTCTCTTTTCTTTCCCTTTCCCCCTTCTTTTCCTCTTTTCCCTTCCCCCTATTTTTCCTGGTGGGTAGGTTTGAATTTCCTGCTGAGCACCTTCAGGGGGGGGGGGGGGCACTGTGCCCCCCTGCCCCCCGGCTGTTACGCCACTGAGAGAGAGGTACCTACGTAACATGTTAACTGGACAACACAATGGTACAGTGTAAAACCCGAGAAAAGTGCTTCCCGTAAGACATTTCGTGATACCCATCGTGTTGGAGCATGCGAATGGTATAGACATGTGGGGTATTGTCTCCTCGATAAGAATATCGCTGTTGGCATATTAAAATCGTGTGCTAATTAGCTTTAATTAAGCAAAATAACGTGCAAATACCTAAATTGAGTGCAGTATGTACTATTATAGCAACACTTCTCTATTGAATTCATGGCGAATCCATTAACGCGTGTCTTTGTGTCGTTATTGAATTGAGTTGCCACCTCGAGTTCGATTCCCATTGATCATGACTATTTTTGGAGGAAATAGACGCGAGTCCATTTTAGGAATTTACTCCGGAATGCAGATATTCGCTCGTAAATCCAAAGTCATTAGTCATAGCACGGTATTCAACTATGTGTGCCGAAGTGTGGCACGGAGGGACTGGAGTCTCTGATGAAATGTACGCCAGCTAGTTATGGACGAGATCGGACTGTCATTTGTCTGAATAATTTTAGAAGCCTGATCAAGGCCAGTTGAAATACTGTTTCAAGTTTGAAAAACGGACGGAGTGACATTGAATTAGTTAATAAGTTAATTGTTTAATTATCTTTTATTGCCTTTATTTCAAAACAAGTGGTCGCAACCAATATCACTGCATATCGAGGATTGTGCATTTAATTATTTTATAACATATTATTGTCATATCTAAGTACTAATCCCGGGAAATAATACAATCGTATTCTTTGTTTGTTTATAATCATCTGTTAGAATCAAAGTAATAATGCAAATGAAAGTGGGTGGGAAACAGTACGTATGTCTATAGGTCTAAACTCAAAATTAATTTTAATTGACCTAACACATCATTATATTTATCAAATTTGTTTTAAAATTTGAAATGTGTGTATTTATATTGTTTATACATTATTCGTAGATACGACGGACATCGTTTGGATATTTAAAAATAATTTGTTTCGTGTATGCCACCTATGCATATTTGTAGCAATCTTAGCCACATTATATTAGTTTGTTTGTTGTGGTGTGTTTTTATGTGTGTGTTTTTCAGTTGAAAATCCTAGACAAAAATCTTAAATGCTGTTTTAAGACCAAATATAATGTCGCGACTGACAATTTGTTAAAGAGGTTAACTTGTCTTCAAGATAATTAAAAGAAAAAAGTCAACGTCAATACAATTACTTGATGTGGCAGAGTCCCTAGTGCTAAATCACAACTGCTAAATAAATATAAACATATTTTTTTCACATCGCAGTTTCAGGAAACGTTATATGTGGTAAATAAAACATTTTAATTTTCTGTAAAGTTAAATAACGGTAAATAATTATCTGATGACAATAGTAATATATGGGTGCTATCTACTGAAGAAAGCAATGTATATAGTATATGGGTGCTATCTACTGAAGAAAGCAATGTATATAGTATATGGGTGCTATCTACTGAAGAAAGCAATGTATACAGAGTGAGTCAAAAAATTGTGCACGATTCGAAACCATTATTTTGTCAGTGTAAAGCGGTGTTAATCTAGTTTATCCTCCCAAAAAACAAAAGTAATCGACTGAAGAATAAGCAAACTGTGTCAAGTTTTGTAAAGTGACCGTGTTTTCGCCATTCCTATGGGATTTACACATAAAGACATGAATATTACTGCAGCATGATGGTATGAAGTGAGATTGAGAAACCGCCATCATCCTAAACAAAGGATCCTAAAGTGCTCTGTAACAGGTGATGCTTGTATTCAGATTTGACTTTTTATTAGACAACTCGGTATCAGACGATTAACTACTTATCACAGAGTGAAAGAATGATTTTTTCAGGAACATTTTGACAACTAATATGATTAATGTGAGTGATAATGACCATTTAGCAAAACCAATTTTACTGTGTGTAAATCCCATAGGAATGGCGAAAAACGCGGTCAGTTTACAAAACTTGCCACCGTTTGCGTTTTCTTCTGTCGATTACTTTCTTTTTTGGGGAGGATAAATTAGATTAACAACGCTTTACACTGACAACAAAAAATAATGGTTCAATGCACGCATCAAGGTCAAATGGCCGTTTCAAATCGTGCACAATGTTTTTTGACTCGCCCTGTATAGTATATGGGTGCTATCTACTGAAGAAAGCAATGTAATAGGCCGCTATCTGCTGAAAAAGCAATGTAATTTATGGGTGCTATCTGCCCAAGAAAGCCATGTAATATAAATCTATCAATGAATATCAATGCATACCAACCACTCTCCATACGATTTAGCAGCGTTGCTCCTTACCATGCTTACAGTGTTGCAATGCCAGTTCATGCCCTTTAATTTGCCAGCACTTGCTGCTAAGACAGAAGCTTCGTCCATGCAGCCTGGAACAGTCTTTCAGACAAGTCTTTCAGTCTTTCAGACATGTTGTTGGCAACATCCTAGAGGAAGAACTCCCATCTTTTAAGTGTTGGCTCTCGATGTTAATGATTTCCAGATATTATTTTTCTTCTCTTAATTTTTTGATGTTGTTCTCTATGTTTGGGTTTTTATCTTATTCCTGTCACACGCCACTTGCATTGGGGTTTTTTACCAGCCCAATTGTGTTTTAAAACTTGTATTTTGGTTATTTTCTAAGTTGCAATGAACCAATCGATTAGCCTACCAGAGTTCTCTGTAGAGAGTTACCCAGTTGATTTGTAATCACTCAGTTCGTTGTTCGTTACTTAGGCTATTGTTCACATTTGCTCTTTATATGCACATCAAAAAAGCTATCTGCTGACGAAAGCAATGTAATCCCTACCCTTAAAAAGTACAAAATAAGAAAAATCTGTAAATTATTAGAAGTTCGGCTAATCTTCCTAAATGTAGGCCTCAACAATATCACACAATAAATGGCCGCATTTGTATTTGTCTATTCATTGATATTTGCCACAAGAATTTCTTAAAACTTATAATATACCTACCTGTAAAACTTGGTACCGTACATTATCATCATAACGACAGTGTTATGGCGTAGTTTTAAGCAAATTCGCTCAATAAGGCCTTCATGACATTACCCCCATCTCGAGTCCGTTGTTCATTGACCTCAGCAATGTATTCTTCTTTTATTTAGATGGATATTGTTCTCTATGTCAGTTTTTTCATCTTATTCTTATGTTACTTTCATTGTCACTTTTAACTCATGCCTATTATTTGTGTTTCTTGTATATTTTATTTTGCATGTTTTCTTACAGTTGCATGCACTTGAACCATAGAATAGATTGGCCCATCAGACTCTTTGTTGGGTTACCAGATTGATTTCTATAATATGTCTGTTTGGCTATAACTGTTCACGTTTGCGCTTTTTATACACAAAATACAAAAACAAAAACAAAACACGCAAAGTTATATCACGTTATTATATATAGGCCTGGGTGGATTTTCATTATCCTACAATATGAACTATATGTGGATTCAAAACAGTAACACCCCTATTCAATTCCCTTTTGGTACCGATTCTCCCGCCGATTCTGTTGACATATTTAGGCGTTATTGTATGATTTCAGGTATTAAATCGATTTCTCTAAGAATGTGTTCAGCCAATATCCTTGATTCCAAAGCTATGAAGTGGCAACCCATCATCCCATTTCAATAGTGTCTTTCGAAATAATAGACAACGGATAAAGGAATCGATATACAAATGACGTTCATTGAATGGACAGTGATGCTACATTTGGTATATCCTATAACTAAGTTTAGGGACTGATGTTTTGTTTTACGTAATTAGGGTATTTAGCACACATTTTTAATATGCCAACAGCGGTATTCCTATCGGGGAGGACATATACTACACGATTACCTGAATCGCATGCTCCAACACGATGGGTATCACGGAAATTATGTTAATGAACTACCTTTTCCTGTACCATGGTACAGGAAAAGGTAGCTCATTAACATAATTTCCGTGATACCCATCGTGTTGGAGCATGCGATTCATGTAATCGTGTAGTATTTGTCCTCCCCGATAGGAATACCGCTGTTGGCATATTAAAAATGTGTGCTAAATACCCCAATTACGCAAACAAAACATCAGTCCCTGAACTTAGCTATAGCATATACCAAATGTAGCATCACTGTCCATTCAATGAACGTCATTTGTATATCGATTCCTTTATCCGTTGTCTATTATTTGCAAAGACGCTATTGAAATGGGCAGATGGGTTGCCATTTCGTAGCTTTGGAATCAAGGATATTGGCTGAACACATTCTTAGAGAAATCGATTTAATACCTGAAATCATACAATTACGCCTAAATAGTGAACAGAATCGGTACCAAAAGGGAATTGAATAGGGGGTGTTGCTGTTTTGAATCCACATATAGTCCTAATTGTAGGATAACGAAAATCCACCCAGGCCTATATAATAACGTGATATAACTTTGCTTGTTTTTTTGGTATTTTGTGTATAAAAAGCGCAAACGTGAACAATTATAGCTCAACAGACATCTACGAGGTTAATAAAATGAGTGATTATAGAAATCAATCTGGTAACCCAACAAAGAGTCTGATGGGCCAATTTATTCTATGGTTCAAGTGCATCAACTAAGAAAACATGCAAAATAAAATACAAGAAACACAAATAATAGTTAAAAGTGACAATGAAAGTGACATAAGAATAAGATCTGGCAAATATCAATGATTAGACAAATATAAATGCGGCCATTTATTGTGTGATATTGTTGAGGCCTACATTTAGGAAGATTTTAGCCGAACTTCTAACATTTTACAGATTTCCTTATTTTGTAGGGGTAGGGATTACATTGCTTTCCTCAGCAGATAGCTTTTTGGTGTGTTTAATAAAGAGCAAATGTCAACAATAGCCCAACAAACATTAACAAAGTTAATGAACTGACTGATTACAAATCAAATGGGTAACTCTCTACAGAGAGCTGGGCCAATCGATTGGTTCACTGCAACTCAGAAAATAATCAAAATACAAGTTAACACAATTGGGCTAATAAAAAACCCAATGAAAGTGGCGTGGGACAGGAATAAGATAAAAACCCAAACATAGAGAACAGCATCAAAAAACCTAAGAGAAGAAAAATAATATCTGGAAATCATCCGGGGGGGGGGCAGTCAAACATAATGGTGTACACATGCGGGTTTTTTCAGTGTTGGACGCGTCACGCGCGTGACGCGTTAAGGGTATCAAAAACGCTGATTTTCAAGAAAAAGGGTGGCTTAAAATACAACAAAAAAAAGTTTTTTCAGTGTTGGATGCGTCACGCGCGTGACGCGTTAAGGGTATCAAAAACGTTGATTTTTAAGAAAATGGGTGGCTTAAAATACAGGTCGAACGTGTTTAGGGTAACTTGTTTTGTTCCCCGTTCCCAGAAGAATGTTATCCCCGTTTTTTGCGATTTCTTTTGAGCGTCTCATTTCCAATTTGAGAACGCATGCAAGATCCTCCTTGACAGCATTTAAATGTACATACAAGAAAGAACAATACCCATGAATAAATGTTTGTCATATCTACGGGCATATCTATTCCAGGCAAATAGACAAAGGTTGTTTAGGGGTCAAAATGTCCAAGGAGAGCGCGCTAAAAACTTGTTTAGGGGGGAATTTTGCTTGCAGGGTAAAACTTGTTTAGGGGGTGTCTGGAAAAAATGTGGTCACGCATGTGTACACCATTATGTTTGACTGCCCCCCCCCCCCGGGGAAATCATTTACATCGAGAGAGCTTATAGCCAACATACACCGACTAGTTGGAGAGAAAGTGTCTGTTAACACGACACTTAAAAGATTGGAGTTCTTCCTCTAGGATGTTGCCAAAACACTGTTCCAGGCTGCATGGATGAAGGTTCTGTCTTAGCAGCACGTGCTGGCAGTCGGCATTGAAAGGGCACTGAGCTGGCATTGCAACACTGTAAGCATCGGGGAGCAACGCTGCTAAATCTTGTGGAGAGTGGTTGGTATGCATTGATATTGATAGATCTATATTATATTACATGGCTTTCTTGAGCAGATAGCACCCATAAATTACATTGCTTTCTTCAGCAGATAGCGGCCTATTACATTGCTTTCTTCAGTAGATAGCACCCATATATTATATACATTGCTTTATTCAGTAGATAGCAACCATATTACTATCGTCATCAGATATAACATCCATATCACAATAATTATTTACCGTTACTTAACTTTACAGAAAATTGAAATGTTTTATTTACCAAAATGTATAATGTTACCTGAAACTGCGATGTGAAAAATGATTGTTTTTATATTGTTTATTTAGCAGTTGTGATTTTAGCACTAGAGATCTGCCACATCAAGTAATTTGTATTGACGTTGATTTTTTTCTTTTAGTTATCTAAAGACAAGTTCACCTCTTTAAAAAATTGTCAGTCTTGACATTATATTTCACGCATTATTTGGTCTTAAAACAGCATTTAAGATTTTTGTCTAGGATTTTCAACTGAAAAAACACACATAAAAACACACACCACAACAAACAAACTCATAATGTGGCTAAGTTGCTACAAATACGCATAGGTGGCATACGTGAAACAAATTATTTACTAAATATCAAAACGATGTCGTATCTACTAATAATGTATGAACAATATAAATACAGACATTTCAAATTTTAAAAAAATTGATAAATATAATGAGGTGTTACTAGCTGTTAGATCAATTAATTTTGAGTTTAGACCTATTAGACACTGTTTCCCATCCGCTTTCATTTGCATTATTACTTTGATGTTAATAGATGATAATGAACAAACAAAGAATACGATTGTATTATTACCCCCGGATTATTACTCTTGTGGAACCTTGCCAGAATACGTAAATTTATTGACCATGATGCTTCTTCTAATGCAATGCGGGCTCTTGTTTTATCCAAATTAGACTATGCCAATGCCTTGTTATCTGGTTGCAGAGGCAAAGACATTGTTCGTCTACAACGCCTTCAAAACCGTGCAGCGCGCAGGTTCCACGTCGTCATTCCTCATCTCCTCTGTTGAACTCACTGCACTGGTTGCCAATTGACAAACGTATCAAGTTTAAAACTCTCCTTTATATCTATAAGGCTCTGAATGGTCTATCGCCGATTTACCTGTCCGACTGCATTGCAATTCATGTCTCATCAAGGACAGGTCTGCGCTCCAACCTTGACAAGACCCGTCTCTTTATCCCAAAAACTAAAAGACAAATTGGCGATGGATCGTTCGGAGTCTGTGGCCCAACCCTCTGGAACAAGTTGCCACAATCAATTCGCTTGTCACCTAGTATTAATGCTTTCAAACGCAGCCTCAAAACTCATCTATTTTTGTGATTCCTCTTGCTGATGTTGTATTCTGTATTCTGTATAATTTATTTTGCTTTGTATTATTGTTATCCATTTATATATGTAATTGATGTAAAGCGCAATGATCAATTTTGGAATTGCGCTATATAAGCACCGTTATTATTATTATTATTATTATATGACATTAATAATATGTTATAAAATAATTAAATGCACAATCCTCGATATGTGTTGATATTGGTGGCGACCACTGTTTTGAAATAAAGGCAATAAAAGATAATGATTAACTATAAATGTCAGTCCGCCCCTTTTTCAAACTTGAAACAGTATTTCATCTGTCCTTGATCAGGCTTCTAAAATTATTCAGACAAATGACAGTCCAATCTCGTCCATAACTAGCTGGCGTACAATTCATCAGAGACTACAGTCCCTCCGTGCCACACTTCGGCACACATAGTTGAATACCGTGCTATGACTAATGACTTTGGATTTACGAGCGAATAGCTGCATTCCGGAGTAAATTCCTAAAACGGACTCGCGTCTATTTCCTCCAAAAATAGTCATGATCAATGGGAATCGAACTCGAGGTGGCCACTCAATTCAATAACGACACAAAGACACGCGTTAATGGGTTCGCCATGAATTCAATGGAGAAGTGTTGCTATAATAGTACATACCGCACTCAATTTAGGCATTGGCACTTTATTTTATTTGATTAAAGCTAATTAGCACACGATTTTAATATGCCAATAGCGATATTCTTATCGAGGAGACAATACTCCACATGTCTATACCAATCGCATGCTCCAACACGATGGGTATCACGAAATGTCTTACGGGAAGCCCTTTTCTCGGGTTTTACACCGTACCAAAAGTTATTGATGAGAAGTTTAATCATCTCTGGCGAAACAGGCTCTTTCTTAACAATAGGTTTAGCCAGTATTTTCTTAAGACCGAGCAGAAGATTGGAGAGAAATTTAGAGTCACAGGGGTTCACAGTAACATTAGGTTGACAGTCCAGACGCCACTTGATAGCGTAAAATGTAGACTGGATCCTAGATAATGGGGCTTTGCCATTATAAAGAAAGATAAGATATCTAGCAATATCTTCAGCACTGGCCAAAACAGGAGACATACCATTATCATGAGCCCACTTCTCCCAATAGGAGAGCATTCTATTATATTTATCAGTTGTACTCTCAGCTCTCGATGCTTCTAAAACTGTCTTCATAGTAACTATATAACTATCATCGGGTTGTTTCCATCTGCAAGTGCAATAATAATATTAAATATACATGTTATCAAATTACCTCATACCAGTATTCTTATAATATTCTCAAAGAATCAATAACCAACTGGTTAATGTCAAACATGATTTTGTGATCAAACAGTGTATCAAACACTGTAGCCTTCAGGCTCATTTTGGTCTCGCCAAATTTAGGGCTAGTCAACGGTCTCACCGTTACATATGGCCCGGGTGGCCTTACCCTTATCTCTAGCCCAGTGGCCATGATCATGATGATCATAAAAAATCTATCTCAACACACACACAATCTTAGCCCTCCAACCTTATGCAAAGAATATCACTTCTAAGCAACTTGGATCCAAAAATAGATTTTGTATTACGCCCATGCACAAATATACCGTCAGTGTCAGAAAATCGTATTACATGAGAAACCATAATACCTAAATAAACTATGCTTGGAAAACAAAAGAGGCCAAAACGGCGATGAAGGCCATTCAGGAATTACCAACGTCGCTCGAGCTTTACACACATGTACATGACTAATGACCTGGCTCAATAAACAGATAGGAGCCACAACCCAATTGTTCTCGCCACTCCAATCACATGAGAAAGCATCAACTGATTCTGTACCTGTGCACCAGTATTTGGAATTAAACCTGACTAATTTTGCGTTAGAATCATCTGCAAAACGGTCCACAGAATATGGCCCCCACAATTTGAACATCAATTGAAAAAAGATATTCGAAACACCCCAATCATCAAAATCGATCTCACGACTAAGTTCATCTGCGACTTGGTTTTGATTTCTAGGAATCCATTGTACATCTAATGAGATGTTATGTAATTTACAGAACTCAAACAAACTCACGCTGAGGTTGTGTAATTCAGGCACTCTACTACCTTTAGAAACGATGGCTATTACACCTTTGTTATCAGACAAAACTGGTACACTCTTGGTACTTAATTGTGGCGAGAAAGCTTGAATAGCTAAGGATACACCCTTTAACTTTTCAATTGTTCCTCACCATTCCAAGTCTTGTTAAATTTCATCGTGTTCCCAAACTCAACCGTCCAAGCGCCACATCCAGTTTGACTAGCGTCTGAATACACCAAAAGCTGCGGAACAGAATAATTGAATAGAAAACGATTATTAAGCTGTACTAGGTTGTTTTTCCAGAAAAACAACTCTTCAACCATTTTGCTATCATCACTGACTCTAAACACCTTATCCCATTTTACTCGTTGCAAAATTTCTTGATACATAAACCTCGTTTTCAGTTGAGCAATATGTCCTACTACTGGAATAGTAGAGATTATCTTACAGGCTAAAGCAGCTACCTTCCTGGGAGTTGTCCAGGGTAAAGAATCCTGAAATTCGTCTAAACACTTTTGAATATCAATAATTCGTCTCTGTATCACATATATAGCGCCTTCACGAGCATTCCATGTAATACCCAACCAATCAATCAACTGTGTAGGCTCCCAATGAGACTTCTCAACATTGGGTACAAAACCTGAATCAATAAGGTCTTTTTTAACAATACTTGCGACTCTGGTACATTCTGCCTCTGAGCTTGTTCTACACCATCCATCGTCGATATACAACACCATGAAGAAACCCAAACTGCGCCAATGCTTTACTAGAGGCCTTAAACACTTGGTGAAAATGTAAGGCGCAGTGGCCAATCCAAATGGGAGGCATTGGAAAGTAAAATACTTGACTACACCATTAAACACCCATGAAAATCCAAGAAATTTGGTATGGTCAGGAAATATTTCTATATGATGATAACCTGACTTCAGGTCGTAACTAAACACATAATCTCCTTTACGGAAGTATGTCAGTGCATGGTTCCAGTCTTCGAACTTAATCTTGTCTTTCCAAAGAGAATGGTTAATGTATCTCAGATCCAAAATTAATCTAAGTTTGCCATTGGCTTGGACTGAAACAGAAAGTGGGTTAACAACAAAAGGAATACACAAACACTCATTAACAATAGATTTGTCAACTAATTCTAAAATAGCACTAGAAACAAAGTCCTTAAAATTGTAAGCTGACTTATTGTTCGTGAACACCGCTGTGGAAGGCGTTTCAATGAATGGAAGTTTATAACCATTTTCTATAGTATCAAGAACTACAGAGTTAGCACCAATACTCCTCCAGAAAAGTAAAGCAGATTTAAGTCTTCCTATGAGAACAGGACTTGCTATCCCTTGCTCATAATCAAAATAATTATCAATATAGTTAATATTGTCGTACCCAGAGTTCTGTTCCATATGATTCATATCAGTCTTATCGTCTGCTTTATGAGATACCACCAGAGCACCTATAAAAACAAATACATATAACAACGGTCACTTCATGTCATATAAATAAAACAAGGATGAAAGCACTCAGGCTCGAGGAAACAATATCCGATACCAGTTATCATATTATCATTAATCATAACACATTATGCTAAACATCCATCATCATTATCCCACTCAACGTGGCAACATACAGAACAAAACACAGTCAACTCAACATTAAGTTTGATCGATAATCGATAATATTACATGAACGTATTCTCACCTACTACTGCTGGGTACCACCTTCTTTATTAAAGGTTCTGGCAACTCTGCATGTACTACGCCAATGCCCCAGTTTGCCACATCCAAAACAGATGTCTGTAGGTTTCGGACCTGTCCCGAAGTTTGGGTTCCACCCACCGTAACTAGACCGAGCTGGGTATCTATTGAAGCTCCCAGGGCCACGAAAAAACTCGTCAGAAGTATTAGCTTTACGATCAGACACCTGATCCCGTCTTTGGTATGGTTTGCCTCTCTTAGGTTTAGCGGTCTTTTTCTTTCTAGCTGCTCGTGCCTGGGCTTGACGCATTTTCTTTTCGTCATCTGAGTCGCTTGCAAGATCATCACTCAAGTACTCATCCACTACTGCCCACCCTGTATATCAACAAAAAACAAGAAATAAGCATCATTACACAATGCAGTAAAAAATTATCAACTCAAGCCTATGTAAACATATCACAATCAATATAAACTGCTCACAAAAAGTATCGAAACACTTAGAAATGATCCAATGTATAACGGCTCGAAAGGGTATGCATTAATCGAAGCAAATATCCAAGTGCATAATTTTGTTCTGCGTATTTTGACACCGCGATCGATGAAATACGATGTTGCGGAGCGGAGTTATTGTCATTTCAATGGTCGTGGGTCCAGTTTCAAAAGTGACAATCACCCTATAGAAAGAGGTTTGCATTACTGTTTAGAATGATCAGATTCGTGATTTTCAATAGGGATGAGTGTCACCTTGGAAACTGGACCCACGATCATTGAAATGACAATAACTCCGCTCCGCAACATCGTATCTCAACGATTGAGGTGTCAAAATACGCAGAACAAAATTATGCACTTGGTTATTTGCTTCGATTAATGCATACCTTTTCGAGCCGTTATATATTGGATCATTTCTAAGTGTTTCGATACTTTTTGTGAGCAGTTTATATGCCTGTACCAAGACGCGTGTACCATTATTATGATGATAGGTACTATACAATCAAGTGTGTGAATACAAGAGATTGTACAGACATTAAATTGCATTCGATAAAACATACGTAACAATAACGTAACATCTCCAGGTATTCAACAAGATACATAATCCGGCTTAAGATGAAAAACCGACACAGCTGGTCTCAAGCATAGCAGCTATTGTCCGACACGCATCGGAAAACAAGATAACACCATGTAAATTCGTAATATTATACTAATAGGGTCATGTGTTTTAAGCTCGCCTCCTTTCGCGTTACACACGGATTTTGGCTTTCACGACATGATTTTAACTTTACACATTTATATTTGCTTGTATACCCCCCTGAGGTAGTAAAAGTATATATTTTCTGAAGGGAAATATCATGAGGAAACCAAATATGCCATTAAAATTATAGTACGACTAAGAACTAAAATGGTATGATCGGAAATGTTCGGAAAAATATCAGAGTTTTTAATTTTTAATTCGAGATCCATATATTTTTTATACCTACCCCTATCAATTTTTACTTTACATATTTGAATTCCTCATGAAATTACCCATTAGATGATATATAATTGTTAAAGTTACTACGTCGGTATGGTAATTATACCGGCTAGTGAATATCTCCAATTTTTATTTTATATATTTTTAGAATTTTCAAAAATATTTGTTTAAGGATGAACCCTTTCCTGATATAAACTGCATTTCTGAATTCCTCTAGTTACAAGCTTTCCAAAAATGTATACTTTTGCTATCATAGGTTGAAAACTTTTTCTGTTATTGTCATTTTTATAAATCCGGTAAATTGAGGCTGATTATTCATGTTTACTGTGTAGCGAATAGGAAGAAAGCTGATGTTCATTGTCTTATCCATAATTAATTAGTTGTTACAAATAGTTGACAAGTCTGTTGAACCACATACTTAAAGACTACTAATTATCCTTTAAAATGGGACCAGAATGGTGTTTGTAACATTAGGAGATGACTAGTTATTGTAAAAAGAACAAAACATGGGATTATCCCCATTGAGTTTGTACAGGCGGCACCCCTTCCAGAAACACCCCTTCCAGCACCACCCATGGTCCCCAAACATCAAACAGCTGTATCTCCCATTCTGTATTAGCTATACCAATGCCATTTAGCAGGCAGATAGCTTGTTATTAGGGCTTTAAAATGATACCAAATTTGTTGAGATAGCTTTTGTGGTTTTACAAATATTTGAGGAAAATTACAGCATGAAACTAAAAAATGTAACGGCACCACCCTATTGGGAGGCGAGTTCATAACGCGTGACCCTAGACATCACATACAATAAACATTGGTATAAAAAAACTATTTATACAACAAACTATACAGAACAAACCTCCTTCACTTTTATCTGCTAATCTTATCAGTTTGTTTCGCTTTTTCAGAGCGGCCACTCCCTTTTCCACCTCAGCTTGAACTTCCGAGAAACGTCCGTCCGCTACCAAATCTCCTACCAAGGTGAAATTCTCTAAAACGCCAGAATTAAAGACGTACTGCGTCTTATTCCCTTTTCGATTAAATTGCAACTCAGAAGCTCTTTAAAGCTCAGCCACCTGCTGTGATGTGGTTTGCAATAATTTATCACTTTCGACCTTCTGCTTGTGTAAACTATTATCGAAATACTCTTTCAGGTCACCAAAAGCCTGCTTAATACAATCTCCAACATCAGTTTTAGTGAGATATTCAGATGACGCGGCACCTCTCTGATCATCTGCACTAAACATCACGTTGGAAATCAGACTCGAAAAACCGCGCTAATAATACTAAGAAATAATACGTCTGCGTGGAGTTCATCCTCCGGAAGTTAAGCGTAAACTGTCAATCATTCGTTGTGAATGAATATTCATTCATGACTATTCATGACCCCACACGATGTGATCGTCGCGATCCAGCGTCCTTCCCAACTGATCTGATTACAATATTCATAAAATGCAAATAACGCCACGCCCCTCCTCTGTCACTGTCAGACGAAGCCATCCACAATTTGAAATTCGTATTTTGTTCCACGTGAAAATTAATTTCAAATAACCAATTCTGATTATTTACTAATTCGCACGCTCAACCGTAAATAAATTATTTTCTAATTCGCCTTCATTTGGCGCCACAGCTGAAACATAAACATGTATTCATCACCAAACCATGGGGAACACCGGACTCCGCTGAAGAGCGACGACGGAAGCACACTATGCTTTCCCTATGGAAAGCATACTCATGTCTAAATAACAATTGTAATAATAATAATTGGCAACATACCCACACAGGATCCGAACCTACAAACTCAGTTGTGCACCACTTCTTATCTGTTTTTGATCCACACTGCTTCTCTTCTCTTCTTGTTGTCTCTTTACATTTCCAATATAGCTCATGTTCCATATGTGTTGTATATGACTGAAAAACACTCAAAACACACAAAAAGAAGGTGTTAACACTCGTTGGATTTGAAACAAGACACTATTCAGTAAAAAGTAAAATATAATTGATTCCGTCAATAACAACAAAAATTCAAACCGTCCGCGTCGTTCGAGCGAAAACGGTCAAGTAATTACCATCACATCATCATACCCATAATTCCTTCTTCTAATTTCCCGCCACCACTCACATGTGACCACCAATCCCATAATCCCCTCTACATCCCCTTCTTAACACCGCAAATTCGGCTACAATAGAAAATGGCATTATTAACTAATTCGCACGCTCAACCGTAAATAAATTATTTTCTAATTCGCCTTCATTTGGCGCCACAGCTGAAACATAAACATACATGTATTCATCACCAAACCATGGGGAACACCGGACTCCGCTGAAGAACGACGACGGAAGCACACTATGCTTTCCCTATGTCAATAATAAAGAACGGGCAAGGCGATACACAATCCCATTATATGATTTGTATTTCCAGACAAGCATCATCATGTTCCAAGGTAGACGACAATGACGTCGAAAATGAACCATCCATAATATTTCTCAATAAATTCATTATCTTGTTATACTACCAAACCCAAATTCATGAGACCTGTTCTGGTTCTTCTTCTCTACTTCATAAAATGAAGATAATCACACTCTGTGTATCTTGTAAGGTGTAACCAAGGCATACATACAGATACAGACTCGGGATGATACCCGTCTTTCGCATCTTCTCATCTCAATCCATCATCAACATATCTTTCAACTTTAACAGATACTAAGGTATCTACAACAAGCGTATTTATTACCACTATAATTAAACGACATGGTGTCATGTGACGTGAGTCTGTTTCTTATTTAAAATATTGAACCATATCCTGATTCATCTTCTCATGCGAGTTGTGTTTATATCGTAAGCTACTATAACGATATTAGATTTGTCGTATAACATTCTGAATACTTAGTTATAATATGTGTCAATTAGCTGACGAACCTGTGATCAAAGGTATTCAACCTGTCATATTATCATGCAAAAAATTACCTGTAATATTATTGTTTGATATGAACAACCCATCCCTGTATAATATAAAGAATTCTCAGGTCTGTGTAATTCATTATAAACTAGTATTAGATCCCTATATAGTATAATTCGATCTCATATTGCATCCTTATTAAGCAGCCAACCGTTCTGGTAAAATTGCTGTCAATCACTAAACAAAATGGGATTCGCAAATGCCAAACAACTTGAATTTATGTCTGCGATAATGCAATTAATTAATCACAAAGCTATATATACCAAACAGAATATATAGTTCATTATCTTATGTATGTTTTATGTATTATCATACGTCAATCATTCTATAGTATTTAGTAACAAATGCTGTATAAAATACTGTTAATTATACATGAAATGGTAAGCTGTCAGACGCTTAAAAACTTTGTATTTTTATTGCAATACTGCACATTTTAAATCACAAAATTATAAATACCAAACGGTTTCCATTTATTAATATGTAAACATTCATAATCATAAGCCAACTGTTTAATTATTCATGAAATGGTAAGCTGTCATACGCTTAAAAACTTTGTATTTTTATTGCAATACTACACATTTTAAATCACAAAATATAAATACCAAACAGTTTCCGTTTACCAATATGTAAACATTCATAATCATAAGCCAACTGTTCAAGTGACCAATGCTGTATATAAACAATGTCAATTACTTATTTCACGTGATTCGTAAAATGCCAAATTGCTATGCAATACCCATTATTCTCAAATCAGTATGAATACCAAACGGTTCCATAAAAGCTCTTCTATTACAAGCAATACTGCGTAATAGATCTCTGCTATCACACCAGTGTCCTTCCTGGCGGTCAAACATTTACCATTTATGTAAAGATTCATAATCATAAGCCAATTGTCCCAGCAACCAATGCTGTAAAAATGTATTGCAATACTGCACATTTTTAACCACAAAGCTATAAATATCATCAAACGGTTCGTTTACCAATTATGTAAACAATCATAATCATAAGCCAATTGTTATATAGTGACCATGCTATATATAAAAGATTCGTAAAATGCCATATTGGTATCTGCCTAAGCAATAATACTTGCACGCATTATTCTCAAATCAGTATCGGTTTCTTAAAGCTCTTCTATTATAAAGCAATACTGCGTAATAGATCTCTGCTATCAAAACACAAATTTCCCACTGGTCAAACACTAATGTTTCCCTTTAGTATCGCGAATAGCCATAATGGCGAATAGCCATAATGGCCAAAGGCCATCTGAGATTTTGAGCTAATCTCTAATTGGTCAAAGCTGGACAACAAAAATCTTCTATTCAACAATCAGTTAGCCACAACCAAGGGGTTTGTGATTTACAAATATATAATAAGGTATTATATACCTCCATAATTACTTACTCCTAAATATCTGAATGAGAATATTGCCAGGAGAACTTATTAAAACATCCAGCACCAGTTCTGAAAATCAGACGACTGTAATTCTATCAGAGACGACCAAAGATCAACATTGCATCAAGGTAAACACCGACAACTTTACTGTTCATTTACACCATCCATGATTAGGAGTCGAGTGTGACTAATAAGTCTCAAAAGTCATGACGTGATCTGTAAATCTTAAGATCACTGATAATATCTCTTCTTGATATCAGAAATCAAGTGAAGCAAAGAAAGCTGGAACAAACGACGCCATTGCCCGTTTCGTGATTGCCTCTTCTAAGAACTGAGATCTGAACTCCCAGCCAGCTTATTCATGTCGTTATTTCAAGAAATCATCGAAACGATAAATGGAACTGTAAACAAACACTAATCACTAATTAGTGTCAACAAAAAACGATTAATACGTTTCACGCTTCTCTCACTAATCATGATCCCACAACTTCAAGATTCCTATACGTGAACTGATCAAAGTTAAACTTTGCGTTACTAATTGCCATATCAAGGATCAGCCAACATGTTGCTATTAAATTTATATCTTTCCGCGTCCGAGCCTATTGAAGTACTTGATCATTCGATCGATTATTTGTCTTGCAAGTTGGTTACTTGGTCTCTTCAATAAACCGTCTACACTTTCCATCATTCATCCAATTCTGGAATGTTTCGGATCACCATACTCTACGTCCAATTAGTCAACCAATGGCGATATCATGTTATGTAAATTACATATTCTACATATATTTTACACATGCGTGACATGTGACTTGATTACCAAAAGAAAATTGTTCAAATAACTCGTAGGTACTCTTTATTTCAACATATCATATCATTATGAAACAAATGATCGTTCACTATGCAGATAAGAGTGCAGTTGATAAAACCACAGAATTATGGATAAAACAAACAAACAAACATATGAAAATTGTCTACAATCCGCACAACAGCAACCTCGTCCAAGTCAAACTAACAAACTCTGAAGCAAAATAACCAGCTACTGGAATATCAGCTTTTAAAACAAAGTTATAGTCACATGATCTAAAACGATCTAAAATCAAGGATTGTGATAGCATAGGAACTATGCTATGCCTATACCAAGCAGATGAAGAAAGGCGTATTAGTATATATGTATATTATTGTCAATCAGAACATCGAAATTGACTCAAATTTGTCCGTCAAGTCTCACAAAGTGAAAATCATTAAATCATCATCTTAAAAAAGTGTTTTCATAAAACGCCAACTTCAGCCTACATCGTGCGTACTATTGGTATGATCTGCATCAATTTCTTTCGAGAAAACCATACGAAATTAATCTGATAATATCGACCGCCTTGTTCTCCCCCGTTCAACACATGATGCACTAAAAATTACTCTGCGAGTCATAGGAAATATGTGTATTTCTGAGCACTGAGACCTGCAAATGCCGGTTAATTAAATGACCACAAGCGTGAATATCAATATACACATGTATAAACAATTCTTTCAATAATAACATGAAAATCGAAGGAGGATATTAAAACACTCCGTCAATTATGGTATCCTATAAAATACTAATAGGGAGAATCTGATCTGAACCGATTAATAAACTGTCAATATTTAAATCTCAATCATTATTCCTCTTATAGGAATTATGTTATAAAGATGAAAACTATGAGAAAAACAACTAAACAGTGGGTTAAACCATATTCTATGGAGAGGTTAAAAATCAATATAAAATCAGTGAAATGGATAATCTCAGATATAAACGCATCCGGATAAACATCACAGATAGTCAATGAACTCATGGTAGAACTAAACTGTTGAAGTGGTTAGATCCATGTTAATAGATCGAATTAAATCTAAGGCTGAATGGCTATTAAACAATCACGTACATATGCGTAACAATCATACGGAGCTTAATAGGTCAGGTAATTTGTCAATTGATCTAATGAGAAAAGATGCCATGGCAATAAGTATTTGGAATAAACCATGGGATATAGGTGTGAACACTTTGTCACAATATAGATCGCCCGCTTTGTTCGGCTTTGTATTAAAATCAACATATGAAATACATTTCTCATTGCTCGAATGTCAACACTGATTACTCGATAAAATACCGCAAATACAATGTGTAAATCTATGATTACCTGTGTACATGAAAAAGTCAATATAGACCAAATCGGGCATCAATGAATTTAATCGTGTAAACCTCAACTTATCACTGCATAACTATTAGCAACAGAAGTCAACATGACGCGATTAAAAACGCACAAAGCTCTAAATAAATTTAATATACCACTACCTACTCAATTGAGGCTAAGAGTGTAAAGCTCTTGTAGCTAATGCTAGCATATTAAATCCACTGAATTTTAGTGTTGTACTAATTAAAACTCATGGGAACTTCCAGGCCCCAACATAAACATTATTGTAAACGGATAGACATACCTAATCTTGTTGGATGTGTCGTATTAGCGCAAAGTCTAGCAGCAATTCAACAATCAAAAGGTGATCAATCATCAATTCATCACAAATACATTCCAGGCACTCGCCAATTCCAAAAGCTAGCCATGGCCAATGGCGATGTCGGCAGTCTACACGATGAAAAACCCGTAACAGGTCGACACAGCAGTCGAAATCAGAAGACGAAAACCAAGATAAATCCCACGAAAATTCAAACCGTCCGCGTCGTTCGAGCGAAAACGGTCAAGTAATTACCATCACATCATCATACCCATAATTCCTTCTTCTAATTTCCCGCCACCACTCACATGTGACCACCAATCCCATAATCCCCTCTACATCCCCTTCTTAACACCGCAAATTCGGCTACAATAGAAAATGGCAATGTTACGTGTCATATAAGAACTAAATTCTGCTATCATCAAAGCAAATAAGTTTACTATAAATCACAATCAGCTTTTTTTTACCATTGATGTACTATATTTCTGTGCCACAAATCATGTTTTGAGCCGATAAAATCCACCGTGTCTTAGGTCGTCTGGTTTGTTACGACCATGATAGTGCGCCCCCTCTAAAACTATCATCCGTCAATTTAAGCATTGTAAACGGGGGACTTGGCCTCCGAGATACTTGTCCCATAGTTATAGTCTCTGATGTAGCGCTAAAATACGGGTATATATCGTCTCCCATTTTTTAGCCTGTGAAGCCCTCCCCCCGTGGCTAAGTGGTGTTATATCTCGCCTGTCACGCGGCCGACTCGGGTCCAATTCCCGGGGCCGGCGGACATAATTGTTCCCATTTTTTATTTAACCCCCTGCCACGTTCTAGGGTTAGGGTTAATGGCAACTGTCTTAACCCGCACAGTCAGTATGCAACCACGCGAAAAGTCGTTCCTTTTCTAACCCAGCAAAGCGACCCGGAAGTACTCACCCGTAGCGATATGGCTTCGCAGTCATAGTTGACCTCGTAATAGCACGATGTAAATGAGCTCTTTTCATGATTATAATCACACATTTCAAACACATTTGCCATGAAATTGTATAATAAAAAGGCATATTATACAAATAATATTATCTAATATTATGCAAATAATATTATCTAATATTATCGGTGAATTTCATGACATGTTGTATTTTCGGTGCAATTTATTGCAATTACACAAACCCGAATTCAAGAAAAACTTGACGAAACTAAAGCCAAATCCAAGGTAAAAAAGTCACTTCTGAAGAACTAGGCATCAATGTTATCCATCGTATCATAATATTCATAGTCTTTTGTAACTAGAAACATGCTTACAATTTTATAAAATTATTTAGTCCGGTCAAGTGAATTCTTATAATATAGCTCCTCGAATCTTGTCTCGATCTAACTTCATTTCGTAGCGTCGATGGGTTGTTGATCAATTGTTTAAATTTCACGTTTATATTCAGGTTCGCTGGATAACTCAGATGGTAAAGGTTTTGCTTTGAGAGCGGTAGGTCCGGGGTTCGAAATCGATCCTACTGCTCTGCACAATGTCATATGATTTTTATTTTTACAGAAAGTCTATTCTGGTCAAAATGAATAAACATTTCACAATTTCATCACACAAAATGCATGAATTCGGACGTTTTCATTGGAAAAACGGTATTTTTTTCAAAAATTTCAATAATGAATTCAAACGCGGGCATGAAAATGAAGCGCGGGCGTGTTACGGGAAACTAAAAAGCAAGTTGGCGAGGCCTAACGGGGGGATCGTAAGTTTCGTTTTCTGACCGAAAATCGGTGAAAATCAAACTCGGTTTTTCTTATCAAAAAAGAAGTCGGGCATCAATGTTTTTGATATGAAATTTAAGCTTAAGATTCCGTTAGTACGGAAATTGCTCTTAAAATATCGTACGAATTTTAGTCCGGTCAAGTAAATAGTTACAAAAAGCAAAGTCACGAAAGTTGTTAAATTCTAAAATTAGCGATAAAATCACTGTTTGTGGACCAAATATGTCAGATTTGGCATCATATTATAGAAAAAATTACGAACAATCCACCTACTTCGCCATCATGGCTGCCAGCTAACCATACCTCAATTAATTCAAGGAAAACAAACTTCTAGTCGGGTTTTAGCGCAAGGTTGACATCCTGAAATCGATCTTTGCGTGGGTTAGAAATCGGCAAGGTCACTCATTGAAAGCGATACCTGCGTGCTGACTGCCGCCGTGTTATATCAAGCTAAAGCGAAGCGCTGTGTGGCATGATAACCTTTATGCCCAAAAACAATTGTTTGGTTGTTCTCCACACAGGCTCACAGCTGGGAGATAGGTGTGGGCGGGCGGATTACTTTTTTTTTAATTTCAAGGGAAAAACAAGCAATTAATCATATAAAGTCCCGGGTTAAACAACAGAGACTTCATTTAACATTAAAACACACCTAAATTCAGTAAATTATCACTTAGTAGGCCTATGGCAAGCTATGTATTGCTTGTTACATTATATAACAATAGAATAATAATAAAAAAGATCATGTGATCTGGTAAGGAAAAATGGTTAACCGGTGCATTAAAGATATTGAGATGCATTCAAAAGATGTATTATTATATCCATCATGCTTATATCTATCATCTTTCATTACCAAGTCACATACATAAGAGCTGAAACAGTCATTTTATTTGCTTAAATTTAAAAATAAATGTTTAAAAATAAAAATAAATTTTACAATATTTATAAATATTTCTAATTTTATATCATGCGACATGCAACATTTCTATTGCAATATTTAGTTAACAAGTAAAGTGAACATTGCATTTACTGACGATGTGGTTGCGTTAGAAATAAATTGTATTTTTAACACAAAAAACGGTTCTCAAAAATAATGTTTTTTGTCTTTTTGAATTTCAAAAAACCAAAACAATCAAAATGGGCAGCCCCAAAGTTAGGGGAGGGCGGTCGAGGACAACCAACTTATATGTTTGGCCTTATTGAGGAATCATACGTCGGTCTCACGGAAAACTCATTTAAACACCACTTCAATGGACACACCTTAAAGAATAAAGAACATCGAAATACAACAACCCTAAATGAATATATTATTTGGAAACTAAAAGACAACAATATACAACATTCTATCACATGGAATATAATGAGCAGAGCCAAGCCATACTCTACAACTAGTAATTTTTGTAACCTGCACCTCTAAGAAAAATTCTATATACATACATAAACAACACCTCTCTTCGCTCAACAAAATAAATGAACTCACCAGTGCAAGTCGACACAGGAATAACACTTGTTGAGCAATTACAACAATAGATGAATTTATAACAATGGTTTTATTTTAATCTCATCTTGATTTTTTGGCATAACAATTAATTTATTCTACTTGACTTTTGACAAAACCACAGATTTATTCTGCACTTGAAATTTGACATTACCATGCATTTAACTTTTTTACATAATAATCACTAATCACATTTTGTATTATTAACATTATGTGACACAACCACACACAAAACACTTTGAGATTGCCAATTTGTTGATTACATTTTCCAGTTATTTTCGAACCCATGGATTCTGATATGGATGAGAGGAGTAGGCTTCTACCAGATCCCAAGAAGTCTGAGGCCGATGAGAGCAGTATCCTTCTACCTGATACCAATACCAATAATGATTCCCAAGATAATCTCACACAGAGTTCTGAAGAGACCCGTACTCCTGGAGATAATGCAAAGCGAGGTAAATACGAAAAGGCCTTAATAAATACTGATGTAAAAAATTTAAAATGAAAATAACGTATAGCGTATTGTGTACTTTATACCCTACTCGTATTTGTTGATCAATAATTTTAAATGCTCAGACCTCATCAAAATGGAGGAGCAGGTAAAGTACTCTATCGTCAGCCACCGTCACGCCAATATAAAGATCTGAGCGCAAGAAAGGCCCAAGTCCATTTTGTGGACAAATTGAGTTAAAGGGACACTATGTCATGTTGATTTTTTTAAATTTTAATTAATTTACTTCAGAATTAAAGAGGAACATTAAAAATTGCCATTACTGTTGTTTCTACTAAAAAACCCAGCAAAACTTGATTAAAACAATGTTATAAATATGTTGGAATACCACCCCTAACCATGTAAAATGCTAGTTGCGGCTCTATCAGCATTTTTGAATCGACGTTTTGTAGTATAAAGCGGGCTGACTTGTCTTAATTTTTATAGGTGTAAGTTCATACATGTGATACAATTGTAAAAATATACAAATCCCAGTTTTTATCATACATTTTTGTAATTGAGGACGCTGCCTCCACCACATCTCTTAATGCCCCTTTAAAGGGGCATGAAGAGATGTGTTGGAGGTTGCGCCCTCATTATATGATAAAAACTGGGATTTGTATATTTGTACAATTATACTACGTGTATGAACTTACACCTAAAGGATTAAGAAAAAACAGCCCTCTTTGTACAACAAAACGCTCATTCAAAAATGCTGTTAGAGCTGTAACCAGCATTTTACCGTAGACAGTGTCCACCTGCAGCACGCTTGATAAATAACAGTGAACCATATTGACATAGAGGGCGTTTTCATGAAAAGGTTCAATAAATAGGGATGGTATGGTTTTTATCAAGTGTTGCTGTGTTTTTTGACTAGAAACAACAATAACGGTAATTTGTAATGTTCATCTTAAATTCTGAAGTAAATTAATTTAAAAGAAAAATCTTTAACACTACTTGGTGTCCATTTAAGCTTGATGTTGGTAGCTTTAGTGGTGAGAAATGTGGAAAAATATTGATTTTTGAATTTGAAGTCTTAACAAATATTTTTCAGGGGGTCAAGTTTTGCACTATCACCAATGTGAGCGCAAGAAATACCTAAGTCCATATTGAGATACAGGCATTTAAAGTTTGCAAAATATTGTAGAAAATTACCAAAAGGTGCTATTGGAATGAAAATTGACAATATCATTGGTTTACATGATATATGATTTTGTGACAAAAATGTCGTATTAGGCAAGATAAAATCAAGTTTGTTTCCGGTAGGTGGTCTGAAAACCAAGATGCGCGTGATGCGGTTTTTTCATTTTTTAAATTTGAGGGGGAAGAAGTGCGGTGGGATGAATTTCCAAAGGCAATTTGCCATATCATAGTTACTGGGCTTCACAGAGTAGTCAGATTCACTTGTTTGTGCAAAATGTTAATCTTTCCTACAGTAATTTGTATTTAAATCGCAAAATCGATTTAAATACAAATTACTGTAGGAATAAAAAAATGAAATGCGGTAATTTACGTCGCCAAAACGAAATGCGCGCGGCCTTCTGGAAACAAAATTATTTGTACGTCTTATTAAAGGCATCTTTTCCAGGGGCGCCCTGCCCTATATTCATGATTTTTTTAGAAAGTAGATTTTCTTGCAGATTTACATTCCTTATCATAAATATTTTCTGAGTTACAGATCGATACGATTCCTAATTACTTCAAAATCATGGTTTAAAGAGTTTAAAAATTAACTGTCAGGTCTGCGCGACAACTTATTTTTCACTCTAAAATCACTCTAAAACCATGATTTTGAAGTAATATATTAGTTTTATTAGTTCAAAGGTCAGCACACATTAGCGGTATGGCGTCCTGACCTTTGACTTAATCAAACTAATAGATGCTTAACTTGTATATAGCAAACCATTTTTTGTATGGCTCGTGGCATCCATCTGAACAATTTGAGACCATGTTTATCAAAATCGGAGCAATTTTGAGAATTTGACCTCTGTACAAAGAATTTGAGGCAAAATTTGACCTTTGACCTATTTTGCCCTACATCTCGAAAACTAAGCATCGGGTGGAAATACAATTACATTTTTTTCTCCTTATGATCTCAGGAAGAGTTTGATATCCATTTTAATATAATCAGGCTATTTTTACATTTTGATTCCTATATAACTTTGACCTTCGATAGCGGCCACCCGTACATGCTGCGGCACGGCAGCAACATCAAATATTGACTCTTGGCACCGAACTAAACTAATCTGATTATCAAACCTTTTGTACCTTCTCAGCTGATTAAACCTTCTGGGCTCCCGGCCTAATATAACATCATTTATTCTGTTAAATAATAAAAAAAACCTTTAAAAGAGAAATGCTTGTAAACAAGTGCGAAACATATTAGGGTTTTATGTGAGCAATTCCCATATCATGCATCCCGAAACTCTTTATAATAGGCTAAATATCATATAATGTGCCCTGATTTGCTTTTCAGGATATGATATCACATTTGAAGCTACGTATGATATCTGTGTCACTAATCGGGCAATCCGCAACCAATTTGACGACATAAATGACGTTCGGGTTGAAATCGCAAGGAAAAAAAAGTTTTTTTCCCCTAGCAATTGCAGACAAAATAGGCAAACTATCATATAATGTGCCCTGATTTGCTTTTCAGGATACGATATCACATTTTTAGCTACGTATGATATCAGTGTCACTAATCGTTCAATCCGCAACCAATTTAACGACATAAATGACGTTCACATTGAAATCGCAAGTAAAAATGGTGGTTTTTTCACAACCAATTCCGGACAAAATAGGCAAAATATCAAAAAACTCCCCCATACCTTAAGTACAGAAACAAAGCATTGTCGATTTGAGATAAAACCACTGTTCATATAGTAGAGTCATTATCTTGGATTCCGTGATAGTTTTTACCACCTAGAGTGTCTGCTGTACCTCATAAAGGGGTCAAAAGGTCAGATTCTATATAGTTCAGTGTACCTTGACCTTTTGACCTACACAACATATTCCTGGTGGTAAAGAAACAACTATTTCTGGAATCCTTGTGATCATACGAACAATATGAGATATTGTTTTTCAAAATCGGAGCAAGTTTAAATTTTGACCCCATATGCAAAGGTCAACGACCTTTTTACGTTTTACCCGATAACTCGTTAACCAAACATCGGAAGTATGACAAACTATACTTTTTCGGAATCCTTGTGCTCAGCCGAACAATTTGGTGTGCTTTTTAGCTTAATTAAAGCCATTTCAATTTTTTGGCCCCTCTATGGCGGCCATTTTGGAATTTGCGCTATAAAAGAACATTCCCGTCACTTTTGAGAGGTGCATGGGAGCTCATTTTCTCTTAAAATGGTTCTAGTTGACAAATTCACTAAGAAACTAAGGTAGGAAGAAATTGGTCACGGAATCCAAGAGAATGACTCTACTAATATGCAAATTACTAGGATGGCGAACCTTATTTGGAAACCATAATGCAATGCATGGATGCAAAATTGTAAACAAACACAAAATGTTCGCAAAATGTGTTCATTTTTTCGCCCGTTTTTTCGGCGTATAAATGCATTTCGCAATGCAATCCTCAAAGTTAGCAAACAGCTTTATATACCAAAAAGGAAAATATTTTTGGCAAGGGCCATATGTCACGGCTCAATCCTAAAGCCACAATTTTAGACCGAACGATCGCTACACAGCACAAGAGAATCGCCATTTTGCATCATCGCGCGGTAAAATGACATTCCTTTCATCATATGGACCGTACCACTATTGAGATGGAGGGGTGTGTTTTCATTTAATACAAATATTCTATTAACATGTATCCAGGGGCGTAACAGAGGTTGGTTGTCAGGGGGGGGGGGGGGGGGGGGTGCACAGCCAACAAATTCCCCTGGTTAGAATAATTCCGTCCCGGAATTTTTCGTAAAAGGTTGCCCCAAATGTTTTCCCAGTCAGTCACCTCGTGAATTTCACGTAAGTTGGTGGGGGGGGGGGGGGGGGGGGGGGGGGTAAATGCGCACGGTCACAAAATTGCGCACGGTAACAAAATTTCGCAGTACAAAAAGCAAATTTGTTGACTGTTGTGCTTTTTGTACTGCGAAATTATCTTTCTTTCTTTCTGTCCCTTTCTTCTTTTCTTTCTTTCCCTTTTTTCTCCTTTTCCTTTTTCTTTTTCCTCCCTTTTTCCTTTTTCTCTCTCTTTTCTTTCCCTTTCCCCATTATTTTCCTCTTTTCCCTTTCCCATATTTTTCCTGGTGGGTAGGTTTGAATTTCCTGCTGAGCACCTTCAGGGGGGCACTGTGCCCCCTGCGCCCCCCCCCCCCCCCCCGGCTGTTACGCCACTGCATGTATCAAAATGTGTTCTGTAAAATCAAACGCATTCTTGATTTAATTTGTCTCTGAATGTTAAAGGTGGTGTGTGAATAAAATGCTATTTACAAAATATTTTAAATTTCACAATTACTTGCGAAATAATTTGTCTTCTCTAATGTTTACCTTTTGTAACCCAGCCCATTCAGAAGTTCCCTCGCCCATTTACCGGGAACGGACGATGTCCAAATAAGGGCCTAATTATAATAAAACTTAAACATATTTTTTTTAAAGAGCAGCTATTTTTTTAATGTCAAATTAAGCCTATTAAAACACGTCGATTCAAGATAAACAACTCCGAAACTTGCTTGAACCCCTAAATATCACATTTTGAGCTGTGTATGATATCTGTGTCACTTATCGGTCAATCCGCGACCAATTTGACGACATAAATGACATTCGCTTAGAAATCGCCAGGAAAAACAGGGGTTTTTTCCTAGCAATTGCGGACAAAATAGGCAAAATATCATAATGAGCCCTGATTCGCTTTTTAGGATACGATATCACATTTTTAGCTACATATGATATCGGTGTCATTAATCGGTCAACCCGCAACCAATTTGACGACATAAATGACGTTCACATTGAAGTCGCAAGTAAAAATGGTGGGGTTTTTTCAACCAATTCCGGACAAAATAGACGGATACTTGTTTTATAAGTTTCCATTATTATTATTATATATTATATACTGTGCCCTGATTTGCTTAAGGATACGAAATCACATTTTGAGCTACGTATGATATCGGTGTCACTGATCAGTCAATCAGCAACCAATTTGCCGTTGACATCACAAGGAAAAACTGTTTTTCTTCTACCAATTACGGTCAAAATAGACAAACAACAAAGGGATACAGTGCAACAGAGCATAATAACCAAAAGAGCATGTTATTGAAATTACGCTATAATTCAAAAAGTAACATTTGTAAGACAAGGGCACAATATTATATTATAGAATACAGCTTGGTGATTTATTGTCATAGAAAAAAAGTTTGACCTTATTCGCATATAATTAGCATATTATAATATAGAAATACATTAACATTTTGTTTTTTGTAAACTCCAGCAAAAACTATACATGCTATTAACACCAAATTTACAGGAAATTAAGTTCTCACCATTGTCAACAATTCTGTCTGAAAAAAGGTCACAGTTATCTTTACTTTTTAAAACCCACCAAATTTGTCTTAATTAAGCTTAATGACCAAATTCGTTGGAATTATTAAGTAGTACTGTGCATCCTAACCAGACGTGCAAGGTATTAAAGGTAAGGATGTGTTTAAAACAATGCTCTGAGCAGATAATTAAATATTAGTATTTAAAATATTTTCCTCCAAACATTTGTTATATTTTTAAAAACTACAAATGGTGTTTTTTGTATTTTTCTCATGAATTAAACATGCAATAAACACTAAAATCACCGAGAAAGATGTTTATGGTTAGCCACACAAATATGTGAAACCATTCGTTAACATGATTGCTGTGTACTTAATTTACGCGGGTAATTAATTAATAAATTAGGCGTTTAAATGGAATAATTTTGAACCACCTTTTGTATGCCCAATTAAGTTATGTAAGGTTTCAAATTAATCCTTAAATTATGCTTAATAGAATGGTCAATCCACATTTCTAGATTCATTTGTCTTTTTCTGTAATATTAATCAAAACTTTAGATTCATTAATATTGCAACATTTTCTGACAATAACAATGTAATTCATACAACTGTGCACAGAATTGGCAAAAGTCTATTAATAGTTTGTCCCAGCCATGCACGCAAACAATGGAAGGAATATTCAAGGACATGCCCACGTTAAGGGACCAATGCTTTGAAATTCGCGCTACAAGTTGAAATACCATTCATCAGTGTGCAGTCAAGGGTTTTAAGCATAATGGTGTATGTTACTTTTGGTGACCGTGTGCTGACATGCAAGCCTGTACAAACAGGTACCATGATAAAGTTTAAATAGTCAAGGCCATGAAAGCAAGTAGCCAGAGTTGGTTGGATTGGCGTGTATGGATAATCAAGTATTGGCCAATCCGAAATCAGGTTTAATAAGAAATGTAACAATGCTGATAATCATATAAGGACACAAAGGAGTACCTTAAAACAAAGCTGCTTTGATTATATATGATACACATACTTCGATATACATACTCATGGTTGTACAACACTCAGGAGGCTCTATAGGCCTATTTATAATTCAATATCTGGTAAGTTATGCTCTGTTGAACTGTAGGAAGCAAGGACTCGATCTATTGTTGTTTACCCAGGTGTATCCAAACACGTCTGATCCGGCTGCTGTGCATATTCAACGCCGGCGACGCGCTGTCCGCGTGGGCACACATACAGACTAGGGGGGGGGGGGGGGGGGGGGGGGGGGGGGTGGGGGGGGGGGTACCGCGCCATTTTGCGATATTTTGCGAAAACGATCGTGGTTATCACGTGATATAATACGTATCGTTGAAAACATAATTTACACTGTTTTAACGAAATGCACTGTGGGATTGTGTTACCAGACTAAAATCAAAGAGGTCGCAAACTTGCTTACAATTGTATATTATTAGCCTAGCTATAACAAGCTAAAAGTGACATCTCTGAATGTATTAACAAAGTGTGCAAAGGAGAAATTGTTGGGCACACTGGTAAAATGGTTTTACAACAAGTTTTGCTATCATTAATCAAACTGAACTCAAGTTAAAATCACTTTATCGAGCAATAATATAACTGTTTACGCATTTTAATTGTTTATTTAAGAAATACTATATTATAGTATTTATTAAAGAATATAACACAACCTTCCTTGCGCCTTTGATCTGTCTGCTTCACTAATGCAGCCATCGAGAGTACTACAATAGTTCTATTGTTAACGCCAGATAAGTAGAGAGGTTTCTAGTTAATCACCGATCTTTTTCCGATGCTTTTAACAATAGAACGAAATACCGTTGGAAAAGCGCTTTTAAATCGCTAGAAAAATGCTTTAAAAGCACTGAGAGTTTGGATATGGACCCTTACAGTAGTCATGGCGTGACGTCACAAATGCGTGGATGAGTCTTTCCGTGCTTTCATATCAAGATATTTCCGAATTTGACCAATTTGAGCAATGAGTGACAGACTTGGAACATGTGGAAGGGTCACTGTCTCTTGTTCTTCGGGCATCCGAGACAGCGTCGGCAAATTCAGAAAAACACGCAATCGGTGTGTATTCAACCACTTGATATACGCGAGTTACTTCTAAGCCATGCTCCAAGTGCCACTTAACAAGAGGTGTAGCCAGTAACACCTTCTTTCCAAACATGCTTCCAATCAAACATCTTCTAGGGGTGTTCATGATACCATGTTCTTCACCGTAACCCTTCATATAAGATCCGATATCATCTCGAGATATATCAACATTCTTGAAAATGGGACACATTTCCGAGAAATATGGTTTCAATTCGGCTGGGACACGAATGTCGCACTCGATACAACCAAAAAGACGTCCTGATCTTATCTCATGAATAATTTCATTCAATGATAACATAGGTTTGTGATCTAGGGGTTTCTTCCGGTTGGCAAGAAATTGCTGAAGACTTGGGTTGGTCTTTTGTAAATGATTGAACTGACATTCCCACATTTCAATAAATTCACATCCCAAACCTTCTATGTAATCGCGCTTCTTAATAGTTTTAGCGTACCGCTCGCGCATCTCTTCTTCGTCATGACGGGGGTTCATTTTACAAGGATGGCCGTGGAAGTAACAACCTTGCATTTCGAAAACCTGTTTGGTTTCTGCGCACCAACCATCAACCGGTAACATTCGGGGGCCTAGTCGTTTTTCAGTGTTTTTACCTTCGTGTCTTATCTTTATACCGCGTTCATGAACTTCCCAATCAAGCCACTGTTGGGCCACTATCGAAAAAGGTTTTTTCTCTTTCTTAAATCTAGTTTCAACTTTCCGGCGTGTGGGGTACCCAGTCGGCATTTCTTGTTTAAGAGCCCATAAATACAAGGCATTGGCATCATAACCCTGTATTTTCTCGCACAATTTCCCACCACGTATCCGCGTTTCTCCAGATTCATGGTATCGGTTGAACACGATAGATGGTCCACTGACAAGATTTCCCCTAAAAGTTTGATACAGATCGCTATCCCGTTTACCGAATAAGGAAAAATTGGCCAACGGACTCATCTTAAAAATATACTTCATAGTCAAGCCAGGTACAGAAATGCCGTCTTTGTAGAGATCAAGACCTTTATTCCGATATGTTTTTGCCATTTTCTCTACGGCTTCCACAAAGGGTTTGAGATTGTTGTACCAAACCAAGTAATCTCTAATGGTGATCATACCCTCCTGTTTCCAAACATCTTGACAGTATGTATATTCTTCCTCTGTAAGTGTTGTTCCCTTGAGTTTGCTATCGAAAACCTCTCTAGGTGGCAGGGACGTTTGGTCAAGCTTATTCAAATGCACCCATTCATAGGGAAATATTCCTTTACGCATGGAACAGTCATAGGCGCGAATGAATTGATCATAACTAAAACCAGGCGCGAGAAAGTTGGTTACATCTGTACATCTAAAAAGCGCAAATGATCAGTGTCGATTGACATGTAATTGTTATTTCTCTTGACCAGATGTTTAATTGGATCATTTTCCACCAGGTAAGGGAGCACATACCTTTTCACCAAGTTTACATCATAGTTTCCACTATTGAATCCAAAAACGGGCATTTGTTTCAAATGACTAACGAGTTTGGACAACATATTTTCTAAGAATGTTTTCTGTTTCTTGCTGTTATCGTCCTCCTTTATCCGTTGAATTTTATCCATCAATCCTGAAACCACTTTGTGAAATGTTTCTTGTAATATAGCGTTACAACGTATACTTATTTCATTTAGATATCGTATCATGTCTGCCACTATTTTACTTGGATCACCCTTGCTTTGGAAAAGCGGCTTGCTTGCGTCCTTTCAAAACCTTTTAGAATTTTGAATGTGTCGATTAGGTCTCCTCGTTCTCTTCTCTGCTCTAGGTTGTATAAGTTGAGCGCATACAGTCGGTCTTGGTACGACAGATGTTTAGTTGCAGGCACAAGTTTGGTGGCTCTTCTTTGAATTTTTTCCAACAAGCGGATGTCCTTTTTCAGATCCGGGTTCCATGCCTGGACGCAGTACTCAAGATGAGGTCTGATGTATGTCTTGTAGAGAATAGTAAAGCTGTCTATGGTGATGTATTTGAATGTTCGTTTTATAACTCGCAGGCTGTTCATGGCTTTCTGTGAACCTTTGGTGCACTGGGTGCTTGACTTGCAGTCGTTAGTTATAAAGACGCCCAAGTCCTTTTCCTGGTCAATCTTCTGCAGATTTTTGTCACTCATGTTGTACACTCCTTGGAGCTTGGACAAACCTTGTGGGGGGTTGACAGTAGTGAAGATCTTAATGTCATCAGCAAACGTCTTTATACTAAATTTGACATGGTTGGGTAGGTCGTTGATGTACAGGATGAATAGCAGAGGCTCCAAAACGGATCCCTGCGGGACACCGCTCACAACATCTGCCTTGGCGGAGGATGAATTTCTGACCGAAACTGTCTGTGTTCTTCCTATTAAGAACCCCTTTATCCAGTTTCAAACTTTCTCTTCACATCCGTAAGCTTTTAACTTATTTAGGAGTCTCAGGTGTGGGACGGAGTCGAAGGCTTTGGCGTAGTCTAGAAAGATTACATCTACAGCATTCCCATGATCCAAGTCGCATGTGATCTCTTAAAGTGTCTCCAGAAGGTTGGTCAAGCATGATTTTCCTTTCATAAAGCCATGTTGTTCTCTGACAGAGCGCTGTTGTCTTCGATGTGCTTTAGTAGTCTGTTCTTTATGATTGTTTCCATTATTTTGCATGGGATGCTAGTTAAGCTGACTGGGCGGTAGTTTCCTGGTTTAGACTTTGAGCCCTTTTGAAGATGGGGATGACTCTTGCTGTTTTCCAGTCTTCGGGTAGGATGCCAGAGTCCAGTGACTTCCTGAAAATGATGAACAGGGGTTGTGATATCTCCTGGCTGCATTCCTTGAGGACCCTGGGACGGAATTTGTCAGGTCCTGGGCTTTTGTCGTGGCTTTATTTGTTTAGTTCTTTGGCAACATCTTCTCTCGTAAACTCAACATCTTTCAACTCGTTCGGTATTTGATTGTCTAATTCAGGCGTGTCTCCTTGTGGCTCCTTCGTAAAAATTGATTGGAAAAATTGACTTAGCTCCTCTGCTGCTTCTTGGTCTGTTTCGGTTAACCTCCCGTCTTCTTTTCTGAGCTGTGATATTCCAACTTTTACTTTCTGTTTCCGTCTAAGATAACTGTAGAAAGCCTTTGGTTTGGTTTTGAATTCCTTCATTAACCGTTCTTCATGCTTGGCCTGGGCTTCGCGTACAGTTTTTCTAGTCATGTTACTCTGTTTCTTGTACTCTTCATAGTCTAGTCATGTTACTCTGTTTCATGTACTCTTCATACTGCATACGCTTACACTGAGGGGAATATGGTCATATAACCAAGTTAACTCCACCAGATTCCATAGAAGTCTTCTCCGTATAAGCCTCAAAGTCGAAAACTGCAAAATGAGGAAAATAATCCATTCATGTGGAATTTCGATACCCTCCTCTCTTATCTCGTCAAATATAGTCGGTGAATTAATATATACTAGCGGGCATCCGCGCTTCGCGCGGAACCCGCTAGAAGATAACGGGGAGGTTTGTAAACAAAGCGTAAGAAAATTTGGTACAATATCAAGAACATGCCCTTTACATAATCCAGACGGGCCCTCAATAATCTGAATATCGCAGGTGCATTTGATAATCCAGGATGTGTGATGTGCCTTAATCCAGGTAGGCCTATACCCTTTGTGTTTTTAATATCCAGATACCCAGGTACTTCAGGATGTAGGCCTCCCATGTGACCTGAAATCCAGGTACCCCATAGGCCTAATCTCTACTCTCTAAATGTAAAAGAGTGGTTTTCCACTTTTTCAAGGAGTTAAACGCAGGACAACACGTTTTTGAGTGGAAAAACACTCTAAAAGGAGTGAAAGGGGATTTTATATGACAATGTTCCACTTGATTGAGTTGACATTTTCCACTCTAAAACGGGTTGACCTGTGTTTCACTCCCTTCACTCCTTTTCGAGTGAATTTCCACTCTTTCCACTCGTTTTGTATTTAGAGAGTACCCCTACTCCAGTTACCACAGGTGCCCTTAATATTGCATCGGGTATCACATGATCTAGGTATTGTATGTGCCGTTATAATACCCTTGTGCCCTTACTTGATCATATTCAAGTAAATTAAACGCGGGTGCCGAAGATAGCGGGCAGTTAGTCATATCAAAATAGACAGAGGTGAGTAATTTCAAAGCGTTATAAATGTTTATATAAATATCAAGAACATGTCCTTACATAATGCAGGTACCTAAGGTGCCCTTAATATAATGTAAGTGACATGGTGCCCTTAATACACCATGAGCGTAGGCCCAATGTGCTCTTAAATAATACTTAGACCTAATCCAAGTACTCCATGTTTAGACCCAACCCCTCACCACAGGTGGCCTTAATAACCCAGATACCGCACGTGCCGGCGTTATATCCATACCAATGTGCCTGTACTATTAGCCAATGTATAATGGAAAGCGCAGGTAAAGGTGCCGAAGCTATAATAGTGGGCGGTTAGTCATATCAAAACGTAGGATGAGGGTATTGTAAAACAGCAAGAGTATGTCGTTGATACTCCATGCACCCTGTGCCCTTAATACTGACATTGGTGCCACAGTGCCCTTAATCCATATATACTATATGCCCTTAAGAAATCCAAGTACGCCATTTATAAAACATGGTGACCTTGATTATTCAGGTACCCCCATGTACTTTAATAACCAAGATACTCCATTATGACCTTAAGTGATCCAATATAGGACCTCCCTGGACTATTTGGTATATCTTGAATCGAATATTAAGGGCATCCGTGATAACCTTTTATGCGGTAGGGCCTATACGTGGATTATTAAGAATACTTTAGAATATTAATAGTATCTGGATTGTCTTACTATAAGTATAGGCCAGATCTGGGTGGGTACCCCATGTGACCTTAGGTAGACCTACCCCATGTGCAGTGGCGGCACTACCGTGTGGCGATTCTTTTTTCGTACATGAGTTTAACCACATTTATTTATTCCGTTTTAATACGAAATAAAGCAAAATTCACTGAATAAAATGATTTTTTTTACATTTTGAAACAAATGAACTGATTTTGGTTAAACTCATGTACGAAAAAGATAATCGCTACCGGGGGTGGGGGGGGGGGGGGATGCTACCAGTCGTGACCTCTCCCACAGTTTAAGTCCCTACGCATTTTGTACCCCAAATAATAATAAAAAGTTCAATTTTAATGTCAAAATTCAAAGTTGTATTAGCTTTAAATTGGTCCAAAATGTCTGATTTAGAATATAAATTTATCTAATTTCAGGAATGTTTACAATAAAAGCCAAAAGGCTTGAATTTTCCACCCAAGTGTTTTGTCTTGCCCCCCTCCAAATTGTTTTATTGTCCCCCACTCCACTCCCGTTTTCCCCTTATGTTGATGGGGGTGCCACCGTAGGCATGCGTTCTTAGCGTTTAGTGGGTTCTAGTTCTATAGTCGGTTATTTAGTTTTTTTCAAATTCATATTTATGGTCGGCGGAGTCTATCTTTCAAGATCACTTGTACCATTCCATGATTGTATTTGAGCACTTTGTGTGCCAACCCCGTTTTTTGGGGCCAATTTACATTAAATACATTAGTCCCTCAATAGGCACGTAGGGCTTAAACGTATGAAATCCCTTTGTCATGTTTGTTGTGTTCTAAATGAAAGGCCTGACCATAAAATACCGCACGCTCCGTTTACCAAGATGCATTATGTGCCCTTACTATATCCAAATTATCAAGTAAGGGAAGTGCGCTTGCATGGTGGCTTTAAGGCCTATTAGGGTATAATGGGGCAATACCGCACGTTCCGTTTATCCAGATACCCCATGTGGCCTTACTGTATCCATATTATCAAGTAAGTAAAGGAAAGTGCGGGGAGGGGGGGGGGGGGGTTAGGCCTATAGGGTATGATGAGACAATCCCGTAATTTCCGTGCTATATAAGCCTCACGGCGTATAAGCCGCAGCACTTTATTATTAAATTCATAAAGTAAGATTCAGACCTCATCATAGTAGAGGCTATAAGCCGCACCGCACCGCTGTAAAAGTCGCGCGAAGACAATTAAATGGGTGTGAGGGGGTGGGGGGGGGGGGGGGGGGGGTGCCGACCTTGATCCACCAGCCCAAAGCTTCATGACCCGCCATGCCTTGCGCGTCGGTATCGGCCAAAGTTACACATAACTAATTTTAGGTGATAACTGCTCAATTAATCATTATGTATATAACATGTTTAAGTCAAAACATTCATTTATCATCCATATTTATAATACCGGAAGCCGATGGTTGACTGCATCAAATGGAGTTACTCTGCATGGATGACTCCTCCTATCAAATGGGGTTACCTGTATGTGTAACTCCTTCATCAAATGTGGTGACTTGCAAGGGTGACTTCATCAAATGGGGTTTCGACAACTGCATGAGTAATTCCATCAAATGTATTTTCCTTCAGCCACTTCATGTCACTTTAATTAATACATGTTATCCTGGATACGGTTTGCACCTTGCTCTCAATTTCTTTATTAAAATAAAGGTCTTATATAATGTACCTTGGCTTTATTTTTTGTTTGTGTCTTGCTCCCGTTATCTTGTATGTACGGTATGCACAGCGGAGCAATTACGGACTACCTGCTTTCATCCTGCCCGCGTAAACAAAGTACAACGCCACAAACGCGTACACAATTTGTCTGCGTCATTACGTGAGCGCCGTATTGCGTGCGCCATGTTAAACGCGACGCGCAGCAACAACATACGGTTGGCATGGTACTGCCAGTTTCTTTATCGGTATCAAACGTCGCGTTCACCTATATAACCAATGTGAAAGTGTCACTTTAAGATCTGTGTAAGAGTTTGTTGTTTACATTTAGAAAATGTCGTGAAATATTGATATTTGTCGGACGTATATTCCCGTATAAATGCTTTGTTACTCATGCGATCTTTAAGAATGACAAACGGCCGCACATACAGAAATGTAGCTATATCCCTAATGAAAATATTTTGGGTGAAGACCATAATGTCATTACTCACTCCCAAAACCACAATTTTTGCCCGAACAGTAGCTACCCGAGTAAAAGAAATTCAACATTTCGGATTATCATCTGTGATCCTTTCTGCGCCTGTCTGAAAACGGGAAAATACTGGCATTTAACTATCTAATTAGCTCGTGTATTAGAGGCGCCATTACCACGCTTTTTCAGTTCAAGAGGGACGCGAGTGTAAAATCATTATTGAACTATCTAATAAAGCGAAGGACCGAAAATTAGTATATAGATACACGCCACGAGGAAATACATCGGCTGTACCTATACATTGTAGGTAATAACGAAAATAAAAAGATAAAATTAAATAGATAATAATAGAATATTTATAATGGACAACAAATGTTTCTGCCAACAAATAAGCATCGTATAGATTTAAATAATAGGTCTCAATAACTGTTACAGCTCTTATATATATATCTTATTTATTTAAAATGAAAGAACAGAGGTTGCGTATAAAAAAGTTTATTATTTTGATTTTCTTTTTCAGTATTGAAATTGATTGCTATAGTTTGCTTTGTGAGATATTGTTACAATTTCAAAGATTCAAGGATAATGAAATGAATTTTAAAAACAAGTTTACCAGTTCAAGAATAAGTATTTTTCAAGTCAATGTAAATACCATTATATTGATGAAAGTATTGTGTTTTTTATTTTTTTATTACGTTATTAGATAAATGTGTTGTTATTTAAAAACTTACCTTTGCATTCACAAATGGCTTCATGACGGTGTAGCTGTTTGGCCGTTTTCCACAATTTCAGACACTTGCGACACGAGTAGGAATTGGTGAACCTCTCTATGTTACTGATGTAACTAAAATGCCTATCATAGAGATTGATGTACATGGTAGTTTCAAACTTCTCTAAACTCCGACGAATAAGTCTAGCCGCGATCCATTCATCCTGCTCTGTGCCCTTCAGATGGTCATCAATATCCATGCTATCTAGATTATTCTCTTTCAATCCTACCAGCTCATACACCGCTATGTTAATGTTGAATAATCTTCGATGTCTTGCAGTTGATCAACTTTGACTCCATCAAATTCAGTTTTCGACTTTGAGGCTTATACGGAGAAGACTTCTATGGAATCTGGTGGAGACAAGTTAACTTGGTTATATGACCATATTCCCCTCAGTGTAAGCGTCTGCAGTAACGTTCCGGGGTATACGGAACCCGTTTGTTTCGTAAGCAAGGGTGATCCAAGTGAAATAGTGGCAGACATGATACGATATCTAAATGAAATAAGTTATAGTATACGTTGTAACGCTATATTACAAGAAACATTTCACAAAGTGGTTTCAGGATTGATGGATAAAATTCAACGGATAAAGGAGGAAGATAACAGCAAGAAACAGAAAACATTCTTAGAAAATATGTTGTCCAAATTCGTCAGTCATTTGAAACAAATGCCCGTTTTTGGATTCAATAGTGGAAACTATGATGTAAACTTGGTGAAAAGGTATATGCTCCCTTACCTGGTGGAAAATGATCCAATTAAACATCTGGTCAAGAGAAATAACAATTACATGTCAATCGACATAAGAATAAACATACTGTCAAGATGTTTGGAAACAGGAGGGTATGATCACCATTAGAGATTACTTGGTTTGGTACAACAATCTAGATGTCAAACCCTTTGTGGAAGCCGTAGAGAAAATGGCAAAAACATATCGGAATAAAGGTCTTGATCTCTACAAAGACGGCATTTTTGTACCTGGCTTGACTATGAAGTATCTTTTTAAGATCAGTCCGTTGGCCAATTTTTCCTTATTCGGTAAACGGGATAGCGATCTGTATCAAACTTTTAGGGGAAATCTTGTCGGTGGACCATCTATCGTGTTCAACCGATACCATGAATCTGGAGAAACGCGGATACGTGGTGGGAAATTGTGCGAGAAAATACAGGGTTATGATGCCAATGCCTTGTATTTATGGGCTCTTAAACAAGAAATGCCGACTGGGTACCCCACACGCCGGAAAGTTGAAACTGGATTTAAGAAAGAGAAAAAACCTTTTTCGATAGTGGCCCAACAGTGGCTTAATTGGGAAGTTCATGAACGCGGTATAAAGATAAGACACGAAGGTAACAACACTGAAAAACGACTAGGCCCCCGAATGTTACCGGTTGATGGTTGGTGCGCAGAAACCAAACAGGTTTTCGAAATGCAAGGTTGTTACTTCCACGGCCATCCTTGTAAAATGAACCCCCGTCATGACGAAGAAGAGATGCGCGAGCGGTACGCTAAAACTATTAAGAAGCGCGATTACATAGAAGGTTTGGGATGTGAATTTATTGAAATGTGGGAATGTCAGTTCAATCATTTACAAAAGACCAACCCAAGTCTTCAGCAATTTCTTGCCAACCGGAAGAAACCCCTAGATCACAAACCTATGTTATCATTGATTGAAATTATTCATGAGATAAGATCAGGACGTCTTTTTGGTTGTATCGAGTGCGACATTCGTGTCCCAGCCGAATTGAAACCATATTTCTCGGAAATGTGTCCCATTTTTAAGAATGTTGATATATCTCGAGATGATATCGGATCTTATATGAAGGGTTACGGTGAAGAACATGGTATCATGAACACCCCTAGAAGAAGTTTGATTGGAAGGATGTTTGGAAAGAAGGTGTTACTGGCTACACCTCTTGTTAAGTGGTACTTGGAACATGGCTTAGAAGTAACTCGCGTATATCAAGTGGTTGAATATACACCGATTGCATGTTTTTCTGAATTTGCCGATGCTGTCTCGGATGCCCGAAGAGCAGGAGACAGTGACCCTTCCAAGTCTGTCATTGCCGATACAATGAAATTGATGGGGAACTCTTCATACGGAAAAACTATCACAAACAAATACAGACACAGAAATACCTAGATGGCTGATTCCTCAAAAGCTGGTCAACTTGTCAATGAACTTCTGTTTCGCGACTTAAACCCCATCACTGAAGATTGTTTTGAAGTGGAAATGGCCAAAGCTAAAATCAAACATGATTTGCCGATACAGATCGGATTTTTCGTGTACCAATACGCCAAGCTTAGAATGTTACAATTCTATTTTGACTTTCTAGATGTATTCTTTGATAGATCAGACTTTGAATACGTGCAAATGGACACGGATTCGGCATACTTCGCCAGGGGGCAAAGCGCGGAATCGGCAACCAACCGCGGATTTCGCGTTAAAGATAATAGAGTGCTTACGTACCAACAAGAGCGAGCCGCGTTTACATACTTCTACCCGAAAAGAAAAGTCGTAGAAGATGGTATAACCACTACTTATTTAAACATCTAAAAGTGTTAACCGGATTGTAATCTCTCTTGTCCAATGATACCTGTAGGGAGCAAACCAACATCATGTTTCTGCATTCAACTTAAGATATAAATATCATCCATTTAAGAAGCAAAAGTGGCAAAAGTATTTTAAGCCTATGTATATAATAAAATATTGTAAGAAATAGTTGTATACTTGGATTTATATCGTTGAAAATATTACTGTTAGGGAGCAGTTCCATTTGTACGCGATAAAAATTGCGAGAATGTTCCGGGCCCCGATGAGTTTTTTATCAGGCCCCGATGAGATTTTTATCGCGTACAGTTGCGAGTAGCAAAGAATTATTTATCGAGTAGCGTATTACCGCTTGTTTAAATATAACGAAAGATAAGTGGTCGGTATGTAAATAGAGCTTCGGGTTATTTATTCTAGTTGTAAGGTACAAATTCAGCATTTCATGTTTTTAGAGATAATGTTATTGATTATGGATGTTTAACGTAAATTGTATTATCCTCGTGTATTTGCTAAACAATGTCCCGCTCTATTTGCTAAACATACCCCAGGGTATGGCAGAGGCCTCGTATCGGGCCCCGATGTCTATTTGATCGCGAATCAACTTGAAAAACATCGGGTCCAAAACATATCAGGCCCCGATACAGTCGCGATAAATTTATCGCGTACAAATGGAACTGTTCCCTTAGTAACTATTACTGTTCTAAGATGCGATTACCTCAAGTAAATTATTAAGTATGATAATGTTTGATGAAAATCGCAAAGATTTATGATGTATATAAAGTAACGTGTCATTTTAATAAGGTACTCTATATTTAAACTGTATATATTAGTATTAGTATGTTTAAAACCTACAGTGATCCTACAATCCAGAAATGCGATAATAATGTACACCAATAAAAAAATGTGTTTGCTGCGAGTGCATAATGTAGGTACCGGATAAAACAGGTTGTCTGTACATTTATATTGTTGTAATTCTGATGTTTTGACGGAGTGTCAAATGTTTTTATTAATAAAGTTACAAGAAATCAATCAAATGTGTTGTTTTTAATTTTGTGTCTCTGTATTTATTTATAAGAATACCCTTTATATGCTAAAGAATAACACGTGGTCCTTGATAATGTTACTATTGTTAAATACGGTAATGGATCTTTATACTGTATAATATTTGCCACCAACTGTTAAATTAGAGACGAAATTTAGAACAAAAAACCTATAAAGAAGCCCTATAACAAAACAATATTCTCGATTGATCTGTTGATGAAATGAACCAAACAAAATAAATTAAAAACCCAAAAAATAACAACAAAAACTATGAGGCAATAAAAACGAAATGAAAAAAGAAGAAGAAAAAAAGAAAAGAAATAAAACCCCCAAAAAAGAAGAAGAAAAGAAAAGAAGAAAAAAACCTCGAAAAAAACGAAAGAAAAGAAAATTAAAGTAAAGAAAAGAAGAAAAAAAAAAAAAAAAAAAAAAGAAAGAAAAAAAAGAAGACCAAATAAATAAAAAACAAGATCTCATATAGTAAATATTTCTGATGCCTATTTTCAAATTAGAAAACATTATAGAAACCCTACACGAAATAACTCTTAACGAAAAAAACGTGGTAACAACATTAACTTAGGAAATAAAATTTTCATATTGATGCAAACCCCCTCCCCCCACCAAAAAAACACCCCACTGTAAACCTCATATAATCACTAAAAACACGTTTCTTTTCTATGTCATATCATTACATAGTTGTGGAGCATTCTTTCCATAGCTTGAGCAATCAACTATTTCGCAATATCGGGAAATCCCAAGATGAATCATCGTTCTATAAATAGAACGGCCTGGTACCATGATGTCATATTTCTTGGCTCCTCAAAATCTGCTCCTCAAACCTCCCGGGCAGGTACCTCCTATACTACTTCGGTTTTAGGATTATTTACTGTAGTTATACACAGGCCTGGTTATACATAGAAAAGTGTTTTAAGACTTTTGCGATGGGTATTCGCGATCACGTTTAAGCCAATACAAACTGTCAAAGTTAGGAACTCGTGTCCCGCATCGTCTGCACACCGTATATATAATGCCATGAACGATTTATCGTCTCAAAATGTGACTTTTGGCTTATTTTGTGCATCGATTTACACGAAAAACGTATAATATAAAGTATATAAACTGGAACCAACACATAGTTTGTTTTCAATTACAGACGATGATGTAGTTTTCAATGTTAATTAAGTTTACATTAAAAATTAAAAATAGGCCTGAAATATTGCCTAAAATTGCTCAAATAAAATGGTGGGCATAATGTGGGTTAATTTTAAGGATGACCTTTCATGTAAAATAGAAAACAATAAGTCGAAAATCGGGACAGCAATCAGAACATCTACCTAAAAAAAGACTTAAGTTTGACCTCAAGATCACTTTTGAAAATGACAGCTCAGATTCCGCTGGAGTTTAACTCGGTTTTAGTACCGAAAGTGCTAAATACCATCCCTTACACAGTGGGATGTACAATCCTCAAAATAAGTAATTGACCAGGTAATTACTATGCTCTCAACCCCAGAACTACAGCTTTTACGTAAAAATATTAAATTATTAAGTTGTAATTCTTCGATTTGAGATATTACACGTGAAGATTGAATGAATATCAACTTAGTTATGTGCTCAAAACTAAAACAAGGTCAGTTTTTCAATTTTGTTCGTCGACACGCTTGGACTAGCAACAGGCAGATTATTGATTAACTGGTAGCGATAACTCACGGGTTGACAGTAAGATGAGTATCGGGGATGCTTCAGTTGATCAATGCAGGCCAGTCACGGTCCTGCGTGTTCATAACCCAAGTGTGAAAATGTTGACTGCGCTTTGTTCTATCCTTATCAATGTAGTGTTCTCAATTATTAACCGATCGTCATGAACAATGTCTCAAATTGAAGAAATGAAATTTTCTTACAACTTTATAATTTAATATTTTTACGTAGGACTATGGTTCAGGTTAAGAGTATATTTATTACCTGGTCAGTTACTTATTTTGAGGACGGTATATCCAGTTTGATAAGTCTGATTTCTACGATCTAAATTTCTAATGAAAGATTACAATACTTCAAAGTGGATTAACAGCAACGAACCTAATATCATTGTTCTTGATGATGAGTGAAATTAATGAAATTTGGCATCGATGGGTACTAATCAGTTTGGGACAGCCTGTAGTCTAAAATAAATTTATTTCAGATGTAACTTGCATGTATTTTCTATATGCAAGTCTTGCCAAAACTTAACAGAATCCGAATAAAATTATTTGACAAATTTCATATGTATCTCTTTACATTACAGAGTGGAGTTGTTACGCCATCATTCTACTGCTGATTCAAGGATGCGTCTTCATTCTTCTGTGTTACGACTTCTGTAGGTATCTTCATCTTCTAGGAGATGAAAAACATATTTTGGAACTTGTATTATACCAGGCATTTACATTACAGCTTGTTGTTCCTACTGCAATAATGTTTGTAAGTACAATTATATGGTATGTGCACGTTATCACGACCCCGATTGCAGGAACATCGACATCGACAGCAACCACGGACTCCGATCGCATCAACATTGACAGCGACCACGACTCTGATCGCATCAACATTGACAGCGACCACGACTCTGATCGCATCAACATTGACAGCGACCACGACTCTGATCGCATCAACATTGACAGCGACCACGACTCTGATCGCATCAACATTGACAGCGACTACGCATCAACATTGGCAGCGACCACGACTCCAATCGCATCAACATTGACAGCGACCACGACTCCGATCGCAGGAACCTCAATGAACAGCAACCACGGCTCCGACAGCAATAGCAAACTTGACATCGACCACAGGAACGACATGTTCGATAAGGACCTCGACAGCGACAACCCGCCATGTTTCTGTATTCCTATCAAATTCTACTCTTGCCAATATATCTGTGAAAATCTGTGGTATTCATTCATCTTCTTCACATTGCCTATAGTAAATATAGCACTCATAGGTGTTGTACTTTACTATAATATAATATATGTGTTAGGGGATAACGAATGTGTGGTAACACTAATAGTCTACCGAGCAGCCGAAATTCCCGGATTACTTTGCTATGGTTTGTTTACATTTCAAGTGTTCTCCATAAAAAGGAAATTGCAGGCCGATTTAACCGAAGTAGCGAAAAGTGCATGTGATGGGATTCCAAAGATACAGATTAAGATCAATAAAAAGTGGTTAAATTTGAGAAGATACCGTCAAATAGTAGGCTGGTGGCTTTGTTTCGCTATTACCATCGGGGTTTTATCGTTGGCGTCCGAATGGAAATGGATTTACAGCAAAGAGTATGAAGCTTCCAAGAACGAGGCCGGCGGAAAATGGGTACCCATTGCCATGTCTTGTCAGAATTTAATGCTTTTTATTCAACCACTTTGTGCCATAGGTAGCTATAATGTTGATCACATTTGGAGCGGTTTTCAGGAAGATGTTAAGAAATATTGGAGGGAGTCAGTTGATCCCGACAAATTGTCAAAGGTCATTGCATTTATGCAGCTTATTAGTTCCCGAGGACCCTGGGTATTTACTACAATCATGTTGCCGGTTATATCCGTGTTTGCTGTGTATCAACTTCCTACCCAGTGTGGCAGATTTTGGTTTAGACCACCAGGGTGCACCGACTACATCGACTGCGACCCCGCCAGCACCACAGCTCCACCGACGAGTTGATCGTAAACGTTTTTGTGCAGTGTGTAAGCCCTAGCATGACTATGCTCCGTCTTAGATTGCTTTATACGGTTGTCCTTTTTCACTTTGTCAATGGTCCACTCGGGATAACCGCAAGTTGCAAGGGCTTTCTTGATGTTTTGCTCCTCCAGAATGCGATCTTCCTACTCTGTCTCAATAGACTCACTGCGGTCTAACAAGGTCCTGATCACTCAAAATTTCTGATGTAGAGGATGATGAGATGAAAATTGGAGATATTGGCTTTCACACTGGACAACATCTACGATCACAGACGACGATGGCCACGCGCAGTGGCGTAACTAGACTTTTTCATTGGGGGGGGGGGGCAAGAAGGGGCAGTGACTTGAAATGGGGGGGGGGGGGGATTCCTAGCTCCCGCCCCCTGCCCCCCCCCCCCCCCCCGCTGGTTACGCCACTGGCCACGCGCCTCGGACGACCCAATATGGCACGGGAGTGCACCATTTTGAAATATTTTTAACTGTCATCGCCCGGTTAACGATGAAAATAATTTTTAAAATAGCATCTACAATGGAGTTGGTTAGCCATCTCCAACGGTTTTGGATAGGAAATTTTTTTCTTCTAACCTATGATGAATTTTTCAAAATGATAAGATTAACATTCGCGGTTACGTGTTATTCCAATACGAATTCAAAATTTAGGGTTCGCGTGGCCATCGTCTGTACGATCAACTCGTCCGAACTACGCACTCTACAACGGCAGTTTCCAGCAACATGAAATCCCTAAGTCCTGTTGCCTCCAGACAGAGTTGCCAGTCTGACGAAGCTGCTAGTTTAACAGTGAAACGTAACTAAAATTGTGTGTATCTTATTCACTTTTTATTGGATTTGTTAAAAAAGAAATCAAATCTCAGATGTTCAGTAACAATCCAGATGAGCTTATTCAAAGATTTGTATTGTATGTGGTTTTTATCAATTTGTCATGGTATTTCATCTGTTAACTAATAGTTGTGTCACGTCATTGGTTTAAATTTTTATGATGTTGATGTGTGAATAATGGCACGACCCCGAAGGGGGAGTGCTATTGTGAGCATATCAACATTTGAGCAAGTGCATTGATTTTTCTAATTTTTCGAGAAACAAACATTCATACACGACACTATACAAATAAAAAATCACAATTTAAGCATAATTTTGATCTATGTAAAACCACTAAAAACACTTTAACAAGTTTGCTAACACCCGCAGTGAAAATCGGCGAACCCGCGAATCTTGAACAACGAATCAAAACACAACGCGCACTGCGTGATTTGAACGGCGCACACGCGGAGTGCAGTGGACACTTTCAATGCACTTCGCGTATTTGTAATTCCTGCTTCCTGATTGGTTCAACACTATATAGAGTGTATGAATTAACCTCAATACACAAGTGAACATGCTGGGTGTAAATTATGGCAACACTGATTCCCTTAATTAATCTACACTTCAGCGGAATACCCATTAGCTTGTGAGCCCAAAATGGTGGTTTGGGTGCTTGACTACTCCCAATTACTCAAACACTCTACGTGGCACCTGTTACTACAAAATGTGCCAGTTCTTTCCTTTTTCACAGTTAATTTGATTTACTATCTAATTTGAAACTATTGCTACTGGGTTTTCTAATTAGCTTAAATACAACATATAATTATTCTTAAGCATATAATCTTAAGTTACTAAAACAAGTTCTCAATTTGGAACACTTTTGGTCTTACCTGAAAATAAGCATACATTGAAAAATTAAAGTCTTGACTTGAGGTTTTCATTTTCTCTGCTCGCTGTATGACAAGTTCCTAAAATATGTATGTCAAATCTTTAATTTAGCTCTCAATCTTGAAAACAATTAGTGACAAACTTTTCAGTGGGTTAGAATGGTATGAAATGATAACCTGTACCACTGTTGTTCTAAGCTTATCTCTTGCTTGCAATTGCGTGAATGTGATAATTAGCTAATTTGAATATTTTTGGTAGATGCAATTATTGGCATTAAGGGGGGACTTAAGGGGGCTGTCAAGTGTCATTTCGTATTTTCCAGGAATTTCACTTTTCTTCATTTTTCAAAACTTCAGAGTGTTATCTATCAGTACACGCAAAGAAATTTTCAGTTTTGAAATTCCAAAAGCCTATTTAGAAGGATTTAAATCCCTTATTGTGATCATTGACAAAGTAGAATAGAAAAGTCTGCCCGCAGGGGATCAGAGAAACTCCCATGCGCCGCGTATCCCGTGTTTTGTTTTTCACGCAAATTAGCACGCGCCAGTTCGCTTAAAATACGCGACGCTGTTGTTTCGAAAGCCGTCAGTGCGTGCTGCGTTACCCGCTATGTTTTTGCCGCGTTTGAGGGCTTGTTCATACGCATTGTTTACGCATCGGAGGCCCGACTAATTAAACCGTCATTTTTGCCGGGGTGTGGCTGAGCCTGAAGCAAGTAGGACTAGGCCTATTAGTAAAACAAGGCTTTAGCACAAGCGTTAGTGTCAAGGAGGGGTGACTATAAAACAAAGACCCAAGACCCAAGACCCAAGACCCAAAAACAAAGACACAAGACCACCCAACTATAAAACAAAGACCCCTCAACTATAAAACAAAGACCCCCTCAACTATAAAACAAAGACCCCCTCGACTATAAAACAAAGACCCATCCAACTATAAAACAAAGACCCCCTCAACTATAAAACAAAGACCTCCTCAACTATAAAACAAAGACCCCCTCAACTATAAAACAAAGACCCCCTCAACTATATAACAAAGACCCCCTCAACTATAAAACAAAGACCCCCTCAACTATAAAACAAAAACCCCCTCAACTATAAAACAAAGACCCCCTCAACTATGAAACAAAGACCCCCTCAACTATAAAACAAAGACCCTCTCAACTATAAAACAAAGACCCACCCAACTATAAAACAAAGACCCCCCTTAACTATAAAACAAGACCCCCTTAACTATAAAACAAAGACCCCCTCGACTATAAAACAAAGACCCAGCCCAATTCTGAATAATTAATTCCTTGCATATATAATCTCCATTCCAAATATGTTTACTCGATCCTGAAACGGTGAAGAGATGGCTGTATCGGTTCAAACAAATGATTGGTCAGTATTTAACCCCCCCCCCCCCCCCGCGATGTATTTGCTCTTCATGCATTCGGACGGGGCTCCATAGAGCTCTGTAGTAACGAAATCGAACGAGAGTAGGCTATATTTTCAGTGGAAATGCCTGGTTCGTCAATATTACGCCCAAACCATACCTTGGGCGGCGCACAATATTGCCCGTCGAATATGGAATCGCGCATTACACAGTATTACTGACGCTTCTTTTATCGAAATATAGCCTGTGAAGTAAGCTAAGGGCCAACTAGCCCGACTTCATACTAAGCTGGGCTGAAAGATTCGTACGACCGGTCTCTTTCATCTAAATGGGCAGTTACACGCTAAACAGAATTAGTTTTAAAAATTCTTGATAAGCGGTGTGCAGCTGTAAACAAAGCTTAGTTTATGTGGCAGTTATCTAACCGTTTTTGAATACTGAAAAATGTGTGCAACTGAAATTGTGGTGAGACATGAAGGAATTTCATTTCATATCTTCTGAAGTAAAATGGGCAAGTACGTAAAAGTATATATATATTTGGAATGGAGATTATGCAAGCAATTCATTATTCAGAATTGGGCTGGGTCTTTGTTTTATAGTCGAGGGGGTCTTTGTTTTATAGTTGGGTGGGTCTTTGTTTTATAGTTGAGGGGTCTTTGTTTTATAGTTGAGGGGGTCTTTGTTTTCTAGTTGGGTGGGTCTTTGTTTTCTAGTTGGGTGGGTCTTTGTTTGATAGTTGAGGGGGTCTTTGTTTTATAGTTGAGGGGGTCTTTGTTTTATAGTTAAGGGGGTCTTCGTTTTATAGTTAAGGGGGTCTTTGTTTTATAGTTGAGGGGGTCTTTGTTTTATAGTTGAGGGGGTCTTTGTTTTATAGTTAAGGGGGTCTTCGTTTTATAGTTAAGGGGGTCTTTGTTTTATAGTCGAGGGGGTCTTGGTTTTATAGTTGGGTGGGTCTTTGTTTTATAGTTAAGGGGGTCTTTGTTTTATAGTTGGGTGGGTCTTTGTTTTATAGTTGGGTGGGTCTTTGTTTTATAGTTGGGTGGGTCTTTGTTTTATAGTTGGGTGGGTCTTTGTTTTATAGTTGAGGGGGTCTTTGTTTTATAGTTGAGGGGGTCTTTGTTTTATAGTTAAGGGGGTCTTTGTTTTATAGTTAAGGGGTCTTTGTTTTATAGTTGAGGGGGTCTTTGTTTTATAGTTGGGTGGGTCTTTGTTTTATAGTTAAGGGGGTCTTTGTTTTATAGTTGGGTGGGTCTTTGTTTTATAGTTGGGTGGGTCTTTGTGTTATAGTTGGGTGGGTCTTTGTTTTATAGTTGGGTGGGTCTTTGTTTTATAGTTGGGTGGGTCTTTGTTTTATAGTTGGGTGGGTCTTTATTTTATAGTTGGGTGGGTCTTTGTATTATAGCTGAGGGGGTCTTTGTTTTATAGTTGAGGGGGTCTTTGTTTTATAGTTGAGGGAGTCTTTGTTTTATAGTTGAGGGGGTCTTTGTTTTATAGTTGAGTGGGTCTTTGTTTTATAGTTGGGTGGTCTTGGGTCTTTGTTTTTGGGTCTTGGGTCTTGGGTCTTGGGTCTTTGTTTTATAGTCACCCGTCAAGGAGTTGGAAAGAGAGAAGGAAAAAAGATATAGTCTAAAGGACAGAGAAAGATTTTGAATCCATGATCGGAGTGAAACATTGTAATGTAAGGAGTATCAAAATGACTTACACCGGGTTTTATCCGAAGACGTTAATGTTTTGTTTTTGTTTGGCCTTTCGATGTTGTACAAGTCCGTTCCACCCGCCCTTTCCATCCAATAGGCCTACCTATTTATCTATTTATTTTATTGTCATTACTGAATATGGTAGGCCTATTACTTCGCATCGTTGTTAAGTTAGCTAAGTCTCAATTAGTTCAACTCGGTGTACTAATTTGTCATTCAGTTATATCAAACATAATATCAATTATAAGTGCCATTTTACCTAAGCCTACATGGGCATGATCGGAGAAGCATCCTCGGGCCGATGAGCCGATGCTATCAAATGGTTCACATGGTTATCTCATAGTTATAGTCTAACTTTGTATAGTTATGTGCACACGCGGCAATCAAAAACACGACATGTGGAGTTGGGGGGGGGGGGGGGGGGGTATTAGGGCCATAGAGAGCAGGGATGGACAGCCTCTCCTGGCATGTATTTTAAAATAATATCCATTATAAGCTCATTTATTTCAGTTGCGTTCGGGTTTAAGGCCCCGCTGTTAGGCCTACGGTTTGGTGACATGCCATAATATGAGACAAAATAAGTTCCAAGATAACCAGAAGTAGGCCTATACGGCCAAACAAGTCATGTTTCTAAAAAATTCTCCTAAAATGTCATAGTTAAATTGAATAATATAAAATTCTGGAACATTCCAAATGAAATTCGGACTGATCAAAGAACAGAGATCTTCCCATTTCGATCGCTAAATGGCCCATCATTCATATATTTTTGAATCAATGATATGTCCGAATGTTCTAGACTGAAAGCAAAGGTGAAAGGGATGGGATTATGGTGGGAGAGGATGCTCTATATTTCTGCCCCTCGGACCCACCCCCCAAAAAAAAAATAGGGTAACATCGGTTTGGTTTATCACGAAGTTCAGATGTAAACAATAGGCCTGATTAATTAAATGTGTGGTTGCACCTTTGATATCCTTGTACTTTTGTGTCCTCTCAATGAAAAAAGTGTCAATCTAGGTATAGGTGACAAGGCAATTCATAGGGATAGCCAATAAATAATAAAACCATATGCAGTAATGGAAATACCCACTTGACTGTATATAGGCCTACTAGAGCTAATTGTTAATAATGACCATGTTTTCACCGTTATCATTGTTATCTTCAGTAGATAGCAAACTACTTTTATAAGAGATCCAACCGAAATGCTTAATAGAGCTATTGTTATAACACTGAACAATTACTATTTAATAATTATCTTTGGTAGATAGCAAGCCAATTTTAAAAGGATCCAAGTCCATTCTAATGGAAAATACTCATCATTTAACTACTGTGAAATGTGATCCATTACCCGCCAGTGGCGTATCTGATGAGATCGCTTGTCAGAGAGAAATGGTATCTTCCCGGTAGGCTTTAACTTTACAGGCTGAGGATTGCCGCCGCCGAGTCCGACATTTGAAAACGGGGAGGGTGGGGGTGTTCTCAAAATCCACTCCATCCGACTCAAATTGGGGCCCTTGCTCCCCAACCCACTGTATTTACAGAAAATAAACCTTTTAGCCCGGTAGTTGAGCTGTTCTACCCGGTCAAATCCGTCGAGGGAGGGGGACACTCTGCTGATACGCTACTGTTACTCGTTCGCTTGACAGTTTACCCATAGACAATTCCTATAGTCATTTTACAAACCGTTAATTTTATTTTCCTGCTTCATTAAACATTAGACCTATCGGACATATATTTCAGTTTCTTTTTCAGTGGCGCGCTGGCATAATAACGAGGATCAAGTTCAGGTGGCATGTTGTGGCCTTTTACTATGATGAAATTACAATTCGTGACGTGACTCATATTAATCATGTTAATCAGAAGCTTACCCGATTCCGTCTCTTTTAATATCTGAAGTAAAGGAAGAGAAAACATGTAGGCCTAGGCCTACCAAACGACAGGTCTTAAATTAAATCTTCATCCTCATTTCTCGCTTTCTCTCTAATGTTTCCAATTTTTCTCTCTCCTTTACTAAGTCCTTTATCTAGGATAAGTGTTGATTTTTTACACCCAGACTACTCACTAATCCCGCCACGGTGTATTTTTAAATGATCACATTGATAAAGACTCGACTACACTGGGCCTATAATGATAAACTCTGATAATTAGCCGCAGAGTGTTGCGCACAGAAATTAATACACGAGCGTCTAATCTTTGTCAACCGGTTCAACGCGCACGCGTCACCATTTATTTTGCCAACTCAAAACATTCCACGCGCGTCTGCGCTCATTGTCGATTAACGCACGCGCTTTCATGCGTTACGCTTCCCGGAAATTGTGAACGCACTTCGAATGCGCATGAAATGGTATGGCTTCTTTTTCACACTCGACATCATGAAAAGGTGTTTTTTAACACACATTTGAGGTTATTTTGATACCAAGAAAAGAACGGTTTGTAATGAAACTTTGCACGAAGTTGGGGATTTATATGCTTCCCACAATATCTAAAGAACAGGATTTGAAATACGTGTATTTCCCCGTAAACCATGATCAAACGGCGGTATTGTCACTTTTCACATTCATCGGTTGATTTCTTTATGTTCATTTTTGAGTAAAAATACGATTTACAGACACGATAACTCAATACAAACTGCATCTGATGGACAGCAAGTAAGTTTAACGCAACAACCATGATCTTCGCCAGGTTCCATTTTTTTGTTTTTTGTTTTAGGCCTATTTTCCGATTTGTCGGATCATTTTGTGGAAATTCACGTTTGTTGTATTTAAAAATCCCATTTTGTTGCCTTATTTGGTCAATAAATAAAAAAATATCTCAGATATCAAAAAACCAAAAAAATGGAACCCGGGTAATTTTCTTAAGATTACAAAATCGTAAAAGGACAGATTTTCAGAAAATATTTTTTCGGTTACCTTGTCCGAATTGAAGACTTGTCAAAATTCTCGTTTTTTATGATTTTCTCCAAAATGGTTCTTTTTAGAGCAATTTCATGTTCGTGGTTAGATTTATTGAACCCTTTCCTTCAAAAAAATTTATACTTGTATATAGAATATATGAATAATGACGTAGTTACGGCAGTTTTACGGAAGCTATTTCTGACACTTGACAGCCCCCTTAAGGAAGTCTTTTGTTCAATTTTGTTAGTGCTGTAATTATTGAACCATGATTCAAATGTATATAAAAGTATACCTTTTTGGAAAGGAAATGGATCAGAGAATCCAAATTTGGCATCAATTTTGACCAAAAATGTTTGTTTATTTGAGAAAATCACAACAACAAAAAAATCACTTTTTTGACCCATTTTTTTAACATAGCTAACAAACATAATTTTGAGTTAAAAATGCCCAAATCACTTGATGATGTTGTTAAGACACTAATGAAGGGACAATTTTTTTTTTTTAAACCTAATCCAATATTTTTTGAAATTTTGACAAAAAAACCCAACAATTTTTTTCACGTTTTTTGGCACTTTTTGGTCAACATTTTCAAAAATATTAGATAAGGTTTAAAAAAAAAAAAAAATCGTCCCTTCATTAGTGTCTTAACATCATTATAAAGTGATTTGGTCATTTTTTTACTCAAAATTATTTTTGTTAGCTTTGTTCAAAACAATTTGGGTCAAAAAAGTGAATTTTGTGAATTTCTCAAAAAAATTACTTTTTTGGTCAAAATTGACGCCAAATTTGAATTCTCTGATCCATTTCCTTTCCAAAATGTATACTTTTATATGCATTTGATTAATAGTTCAATAATTACAGCACTCACAAAATTCAAAAAATCAAATCTAAAAGTTCCTTAAGTCCCCCCTTAACTCCTTTATGCAACAACTAATTAAATTAAATTCCATCTGGCACAATAAGTGAATGTTTTAAACTTTACAATGCAAGGATTACTTAACGAGTGTTATCACTGGTCTATGCTAGCACTCATTTATATTAGTACAATTATACTAATGAGCTAATTTTGATTAATTCTTTTATTAAGCTCTATATATTGAAAACAATGAGTGACAAACTTTTAAGTTTGGCTAAAATGGGATGATATCATAACTTGCACCACTGGTTGGATTTTGTAAATGTGATAATTAACTAATTTTAATATATTTGGTAAATGCTATTTTTGGCTACAACACCTTTATGCAACTACTAATTAAATTAATTATAACTGGCATAATAAATGAATGTGTTACCCTTTCATAATATATCACGGTTCTGCATCATTGATGCTCTCGTTTGAAAACGGGACCTAACTATTTTGACTCACCCTGTATTAGCATTTTTATGGTTTGTCTAAAGCTCCTAGAAACTTTTTGTGTTATACGCTATACATTTTTTATATTATTATCAGAGTTCAGAGTTTTTATTCACCAAACATATATAATCAAGCAGTAAATGAAACAAGGAAAATGGTGGGCTGACCAAGTAAGAGCACAGCTCGTGAGGCCTTGGCCACCCTTACAAAAAGAGAGGTGCAGGACAGCTACAACATGAAAGACGTAAGACAAGGTGCAAGACGCAGACAATACAAGGACAAGTGTGGACAAACGACAATGTTGGCAAAGGCAATGCTACATAGTGAATAAGATGTTTAATTCAAAGTCATGAAAGTACATGTTGTATACAATAATAATAATGTTAACACTAACTGTAGACGTAATAACAGCGAGGTAGATTATATAATAGCTATTATGCTGTCCCTGCATGGCATTCTGGGCTTTAACAACAACAGCATGCTGCCCTTGACAGCCAGTATGCAACCACACGAAAAGTCGTTCCTTTTCTAACCCAGCAAAGCGACCAAGAAGTATTCACCCGTAACGATACTGCTTCGCAGTCATAGTTGACCTCGTAATAGCACGATGTAAATGAGCTCTTTTCATGATTATAATCACACATTTCAAACACATTTGCCATGAACTTGTAAAATAAAAAGGCATATTATGCGAATTATATTATCTAATATTAGCTGTGACTTCATGACATGTTGCATTTCCGGTGCAAATTATTGTCATCACACACAGCCAAATTCGAGAAAAACTTGACGAAACTAAAGCCAAATTAACAGTAAATATTCCCTTTTTGAAGAATTAGGCACCAATTGTATTGATGGTATCATATTATTCATAGTCTTTTGTAACTAGAAACATGCTTAAATATTATGAAATTATTTAGTCCAGTCATACAAACAATTTAAATTTACCGCCAAATAACTGATTTAGTAGTGTCCCAAGTGTACTTACTTTGAGACAATGCTATCACGTCATAGTTCACACTTAGAAATCCAAAAGTGTATTGTTTAAAAGACAAAGGTTCATACTTTGTATTGATCATATTATCTCTCAATAGAATCACTCATGCATCCCATACCATGATCACTTTCATTAATTATTGAACGACCCTCGTAAGAACTAAATTCTGTCATCATCAAAGCATATCAGTGCCACTCTAAATTACAATCAGCTTTTTGTTACCATTGATGTACTATTTCTGTGCCACAAATCGTGTTTTGAGCCGATAAAAAACACCACGTCTCATGTCGTCTGGTTTGCTACGAACATGATAGTGCGCCCCCTAACGAACCGTCACATCAATTAACGTATAGATAGGCGGGCTTGACTTTTTCGAGATATTTGTCCCATAGTTATATAGTCCCTGATTCTTGTCTCCTCAAAATCAGAACAGAACCAAAGAGGATTTCTTATGCAATTATACCAGCAGCACGCCTTACTTTCACCCGATGTCCCGTGGTCTCTCCTGGCTTCGAGTATATCGGTTCCTATTGATTTTACATACCAAAAATCAATAAAAGGCTTACTTTGCTAAACGGCTAATTAAGACAATCCTGCAGCAAGATAATCCGATTTAAATCCGTCCTTGTTTGGTTTTCTTAAAGACCCTCTATATTTTAACTTACCTTCTCATAATACTTACTATGTATATAGATTATTATTCAAGATTACGAAAGAAGTTGAGAATTCTTTGGTGTTAGCCAATTTCAAAATATCACCAATTTCTTTTTGTTATAGCGCCTTGGATTATATTTTTGATTCTAGATAAATGGCGCATTACAAGTGCTTAATTATTATTTATTATTAACTACATGTTGAGGGCGCGGACGAACTGAAATATACAAACTGTATCTATAGCCTACTATGCCAGAATAATAGCCAAAATGATGGCGTCTTTGTAGTCCGGCCTCCAACTCAATAAAAAAGTTGGTATTACCACGATCATTTCATCATTTTTTCAAAGCCTCCCTTTGCAAGGATTTTTCATCAATGTTACCTTCCCCTTATTTTTTTGCAAAATTGAGGACAAAATTGGGGTAAAAATACCCCCAAAGATTACCATGTGTTTATGGTCCAATGTTATAATTGGTGTAGGCCTACCCCAAATGTGGATTTGGGTTTTAACACTGTTCTGCACTCTCAGAACAAAGGTTAAAATCTTTAACCATGTTGGTTAAAATTTTAACCAACGGGAGGTTACCAGGTGAACCACACAATTGGTTGGTTAAAACTGTAACCAACAGCTGTTGGTTAAACTTTAACCTGTGGTTGGTTACAAATTTTAATCATTTGTTGGTTAATATGTTTTGACCAACAGTGGTTGGTTAAACTTTAACCTGTGGTTGGTTACAATTTTTAATCTTTGTTGGTTAATATGTTTTAACCAACAGTAGTTGGTTTAAAAATGTTGGTTAAACTTTTATTTTTTTTACTAAACTTAAACCCATACAACATTACAATATTGATGTTTCATTGGCCCGATATTGGCTTTCAATATTGGCGCCAACCCGTGGCCAGGACCAACAAGGGACAGAACAAGGCACAAGATCCTAGCCACGAGGCCGGAAAGCGATAACTTGAAACAGGGGCCGCAATTTTTAGACCACGTCAGAATTTGTATATGAAATCAATCGTGTTATTTATACAAATTCTGACGTGGTCTTAATAATATGCGCAAAATATTTTCCTCGCCAATGAAATTCTTTGACGGGAATCTTGTTATGACCTATTGTTGGTTAAATTTATGATGCCTTAACCAACGTTGAATAAACTAACAATTAATTATATTTTTACTCTTTAACCAACGCAGTATTAAAAATAATTTTTAACCAACGCTTCATTTTTAACCAATGTTGTATACTTTTTAACCAACATTCTTTTAACCCATGATTATTTAATACCTGTTCTGAGAGTGTGATCTGTAATTCCAAAACATGATCATTTTCGGGGGATTTCGTAAATATCACTTTTCCCGAATTTCGCGAAAACTGATATATAAAATACTCCCTATTTTCACGATTTCGCGGTCTGCTCTGGCAACCGAAAATAATCAACTTGATTTAAAATGCTATATTGAAAATGATCATGGTTACAAACTTTTGTGATTGAGTTGCGGGCTTTGTACACTCTCAGAACAAAGGTTAAAATCTTTAACCATGTTGGTTAAAATTTTAACCAACGGGAGGTTACCAGGTGAACCACACAATTGGTTGGTTAAAACTGTAACCAACAGCTGTTGGTTAAACTTTAACCTGTGGTTGGTTACAAATTTTAATCATTTTTTGGTTAATATGTTTTAACCAACAGTGGTTGGTTAAACTTTAACCTGTGGTTGGTTACAATTTTTAATCATTTGTTGGTTAATATGTTTTAACCAACAGTAGTTGGTTAAAAAATGTTGGTTAAACTTTTATTTTAACCCATACAACATTACAATATTGATGTTTCATTGGCCCGATATTGGCTTTCAATATTGGCGCCAACCCGTGGCCAGGACCAACAAGGGACAGGACAAGGCACAAGATCCTAGCCACGAGACCGGGAAGCGATCACTTGAAACAGTGGCCGCAATTTTTAGACCACGTCAGAATATGTATATGAAATCAATCGTGTTATTTTCGCAAAATATTTTCCTCGCCAATGAAATTCTTTGGCGGGAATCTTGTTATGACCTATTGTTGGTTAAAATTATGATGCCCATGATTATTTAATACCTGTTCTGAGAGTGTAGCTTTTGTAAAGAAAATGCAAGACCCATTTATGGAAAGTTTTGTACATCTGTCACAAAAAGACACCTATGTATTTTTTGCAAGAGCTCAGTCGACGAATATCCCACGGCTACGAACATTCCAGCCTTCAATCCGTATCCATTGTATATTTGAGTGTCCTTAGTAGACGCGGGACTTACGGCTAATGCCACTGTTACATTTATCTTATCACTAAGGATATTTTCTTTACAGCAATCACAGCAAAAGGGTCATTATATTATATATTATTTGCACGATTCCAATTTGATCATTAATGACGAAGGACGTAGAATATTTGAAGTAACATGATTCATTTTGAATATAATCAATCAAATATCAAGTCAGCAAGATGATGGTCTGTTTACATCTGCAAAATGAGTGATGACATAAAAGGAAAGCATCATTATATTTATTAACGAGAGATGGCAGCGGTTGGGGCTGGGAGGTTTGAGATTAAAAATCCGTTTTAAAATTCCAGAAAGTAGACAAATCTTTGCCCAATTTAGTATGCATACATAGTACGTGGTCGGATCAAAATATATTGATCTTTTATTTGATTTATTTGTGTGCGGTCTTGTGTCTGTACCTAAACTCAATCACCCCTCCCTTGAAATCTGCTGTTACGTCCCATTATATATTCCGGGAAGAAGAAATAGAAACATGAAATCCGTTTCAATAAATGAGTTATTTATGAATGATATGTTTCGTAGTTTAAAATCATTTCTATCAGCCTCAGGGGTGTAGTCCAAATCGGTGGTGGTTATATAATTGTTTGTTGAGGATGTACTTTTCATTTATTGACAACAAATCGTAGCTTTAGCAATAGTTAAGTACATTTTGTAAACTAATTATCCTTGTATAACTGTTCAAAATATTAAAATATTTAATCCTAGATGCACACTTAATCCATTGATGATCCTAGTTACTAAAACCCGTGTTTTATATTTCGCCTTACTTTTGCCATACACATTATGTACTGTATATTGAGACGGGGTGTACACACAAGTGAATAATAACGATGTGGTTTAGCTTTACAATTAATCTAGATTGAATATTGGCATTTTGGGTGGATTTAGAAAAGAAAACAACGCATTGATTCTTGTTAATGTAATAAACTATAACACTGTCATTTATTTAATTGAATTCGTAGAACTTGCTTAGTCCGATGTATTATTGAATCATAAGTAAATACCTGATCCACAAATGTCTTGTATTATCGTAGTATCTCGGCGTAGTATTGACTTGTCCTCCGATTTCTGACGTTTATACATTGAAACTGGTTGTCCTTTGAACATCTCTCAGGCGTGCTAATTGCGTTATAGGTAGTGGGATGGGTCATGGAATGTGATTAATGGCCTTGCGGGACGACAGCCACTTGGCCAGATGGAAAGGAAATTAAGATGGCTTCTTCTTGTCATTGATGACGTAAACATGGGCCTATTTACAGCTCGTCATCTATCGCGTAACTAATTGCAGAGCTTCGTAGCCTAGATCAGTAGTTTTTAAAAGTAACGATCCAAAATAAAACCATGTGTTATGCCAAGAAGAGGCCAAGTATGAATACATTCATATTTTGGGTTGTTATAGAAAACTACGGATTCATATATATACATCTCTACTTGGTATACATAAATAAAGAATACAAACTGAGTTGAACACATATAGTCTAGACATAGCCTGATATACTGTACCACTGCAGATTTAATTCCATTCAATTACGCGATCCAGCGCGCGATTGGAAATCCAGACATTTGAATGTAAACTGACATATTGAACATAAAAAGTCAAATTAATGAGCATACAAATTTGGGCATCATCGCAAACAAATGTAGGCATTACCGCAAACAAATGTAGGCATTACTCCTGCAATCGGGAAAAACCTAGTAAGTCAAATGTTGGTGAAAATTGAGTTAGACCCATTCAGTTTATCAAGTGTGTGGAACTCTTCCCTGTTGGCATTTTTTTTATCTGGAAGAACCTACAGTGCAACAGAGCATTACTTACCAAATATTGAATTATAAATATAGTGTCTCCTGAGTGTTGTTCAACCATGACAATTTCAATCCTAAGTATGTGTATCATATATAATCAAAACAGCTTTGTTTTAAAGTACTGTTGTGTGTCCTTGTATGTTTATCAGCATTGTTACATTTCTTAGTAAACCTGATTTCGGATTGGCCAATACTTGATTATCCATACACGCTAATCCAACCAGCTACTGGCTTGTATGGCCTTGACTATTTGCTGGGTCTCAACCAGTTATAGTTTTAGCTTGCTCATTCTTCATCAGGATACGACAGGCACATCGAGCCCGAATGCAATGGCTCTATACATGGGTACACGGGCTATGAGTTATGAACTTGCGGTTTGATAACGAGAATACTGTACAAGCGTATATAAAGGAAATGGTTGATCACGTGACTAGGCATTACGACGGACGTATTACTCGGAAACGGACCAGCAGTGCTATCGTGTGCTCATACAGAACCCCGTTGGGGCTGTGAATGGAATACAATGTACTGTGCGTACAGTGTAGCTAGCAATGCAGGCAGAAAATCGAGCAACGAGCAACTGGTGCATATAATACATGTAAATATTGGCCTAGCTGAACCAAGGCATTAAAAGTCTTTGGCTGAACGATAGTTTTTCTTATCATGAACAATGCATTAAAATGATGATACATTTCAGTAAATTTACCGTACTTCGTGTGAACGAAAACCGGTTTCTTTATCGGATATTTCCATCGTGTTTGATGTAAATTCTTTACCGGATATTTCCATCGTGTTTGATGCAAAACATTGCGTGTTTGGTACCCCGGCAAATACGGCGGTGAATGGTTCCATTTGGTGGCAGTATGTGGGCTTGACGATACGGCGGTGAATGGTTCCATTTGGTGGCAGTATGTGGGCATGACGAAAAAGATCGATGATTTATGATGTACAAGAAATAACTCGGAAAACACAACAAGAAATTGTACACGATGCAAAATATATGACACACATTATAACTAACGCAAATATATATTTTCAAAGATCTTCATTCCCATTTTGTTATCTTTTATACCATTCATAGTAATCTTCATTCCCATTTTGTTATCTTTTATGCCATTCATAGTACAATAAAATACGGGTCTCCATTCTGTTCAGGGAAGTTGGCCTTCGCTGCTCCATTATAAATATTCATAACTAACTACCTCCAAATTCCTCTGGCCAAATTCCAATATTTTATTACTTTTGGTGAAAAAAGCTCCAATTGTTCAAAAACAAAACACACTTTTCGTCCGATATCTCACCTAAAAACATCCAATCTGTCCACACACACAAATGCCACCCACTCCCTCCTCTAAGCCATCCTTTTCCCAGCTTTTTCATTATGGTTTCAGTATAGTTTCATTTTGACAAGAATCCGCCCGGCGTTTTAGTATTACAATGCCCACGAATGCAATGGCTCAGGGCTAAACATACACCTATGAACATTGAATCCGGTTAATTCGAGATTGGATCGATGCAGTCAGATCAGGGGTGTGCCACTGAGCTTGCCGATCGGAGGCCACTTTTAAATTAAAATTGGGTCGGCATAGAACTGGTGGCGCTATACCGATCAGGCGTGATTGTAGCAGACGACACGACGCTGGCCACGCGTCTCTCAGACGACCCAATATGGCAACGGAAGTGCACTATTTTGAATTATTTTTAACAGTTATCGCTCGGTTAACGATGAAAATTCTTTTAATTATGATGAATTTGTCAAAATGATAAGATTAACATTCGCGATTACGTGTTATTCACTACGAATTCAAAATTTAGATTTCGCGTGGCCACCGTCGTCTGTGTAAATCCACAGCGCCCCCAAACCTATGCCGGCCAAATATTACGTTAAACCTGGTTAAACATTGTTAAACGCGTTAATTTATGGAAACGGAACCCTTTTCGCTACGTGCGTTAGTATAGGACTTTCCTATCCCAAAATTAATAGTATCCCTGGTCAGATGCCTGCCAAGAAAATAACGTGTTTGTTTGTGCACTGTTGGCCCACACGTCGTATACCGACATTTTAAGAAAATAAATAAAAATAGAGTAATTTGCAATTCGCCATTGTGGTTGATTGCCTGCACCAATCTTAATAAACTTAGGCTCATTTTGAAGGGGAGGTCCCCGACATGTCGCGGTTTTAATACCATTGTAATACATGCTACTACAAGACACGATAATATTGAAGACTGGGGGATGTAATCTATAAAATCATTGCCAAAGTTGGCCACATATGGCGTTAGTTCGTGTTGAGTGGCAGGCATCCGCGCGCGCTATCATGTTCATGAATGACGACGCTATTTCGAACATAGAGTGCATATAGGTATGTTCATAAAATTTTGAAAATAAAATTATCTCTTTGAAAATGGAATACATGGAAACAAAGTACTTTACAATAAAACAAATGATGGTTCAACCAACCCTACACTACAGGCTGAATAATAAACAAGTTATAACCATACTAGTAGTTTGCCTCATATTGCTGAAAACTGGGCAAATCATGCACATTTTAAACCATTTTAGGTAAAAAAAGGTTTACTTTCATGATGTCTAGTTGCTTGTGCGGGGCTATATAGACATCAGTGAATACATCCTAGCCACATCGTACTACATCGCTGTCCCGGGATCGCTGTATTCATCTAGAGGTAAACATGGAGTTTTCTACATATTTTGGTCAACTAATTTTCAAAAAAATGTCGCCCTCTGTAGTCAATGATATGAACATCCCTAGCAAAGGCTATACCTTTTAATAGAAAAAATATGTATATTATCGACTCGCACATAGAAACGATCGGTTCTTTAAAAAGAATGAATTATTTATCCATGTATACATTAATATTAATGATATTTGCGTCCATTTTCCAAATGTTGACATTTGTCGGTCAGACTCAGGCCTACTTAATTTTTTTTTTTAAATGCTCATACACGAAAGATATTTTTGTCATGAAATTGATTGCGGCTTGACTTTTTTGCATCATCGATCTCATATGTACCCCAAAAAAATGAATTATTTAACCAAATAATGGTATTTGGGCTAATTTTTCATGTTGATATTTGTCGGTCAAACCAAGAATTTAAAAAAAATTGTTATGATTTCTATGCGAATGACTTTTTTGTTGTCAAATTGATTGCGGCTTGACTTTTTTGTATCATCGATGTCATACGTACCAAAAAAATGAATTATTTAACTAAATAATGGTATTTGGGCTATTTTTTCAAATTTTGATATTTGTCGGTCAAGCCTAGAATTTAAAAAAAAATCATTAGGCCTATGAAGACATTTTTGTCATGAAATTGATTGCGGCTTGACTTTTTTTGTATCATCGATCTCATATGTACCCCCAAAAAATGAATTATTTAACCAAATAATGGTATTTGGGCTAATTTTTCAAATGTTGATATTTGTCGGTCAAGCCGAGAATTAAAAAAAAAAATTGTTATGATTTCTATGCGAATGACTTTTTTGTCGGCAAATTGATTGCGGCTTGACTTTTTTGTATCATCGATCTCATACGTACCAACAAAAATTGAATTATTTAACCAAATAATGGTATTTGGGCAATTTTTTCAAATTTTGATATTTGTCGGTCAAGCCTAGAATTAAAATGATTTCTATGCAAACAACTTTTTTGTCGTCAAATTGATTGCGACTTGACTTTTTTGTATCATCGATCTCATATGTACCCAAACAAAATTGAATTATTTAACCAAATAATGGTATTTGGGCTAATTTTTAAATTTTTGATATTGTCGGTCAAGCCTAAAATAAAAAAATAAAAAATCTATGCGAAAGACTTTTTTGTCGCCAAATTGATTGCGGCTTGAGTTTTTTGTATCATCGATCTCATATGTACCCCAAAAAATTGAATTACTTAACCAAATAATGGTATTTGGGCTAATTTTTTTTATTTTGATATTTGTCGGTCAAGCCTAGAATGTTAAAAAAAAAATTGTTATGATTTCTATGTGAATTACTTTTTTGTGGTCAAATTGATTGGGGCTTGACTTTTTTGTATCATCGATCTCATATGTACCCAAACAAATTGAATTACTTAAAGGTAGATGACCCGATCACATTTCCAATTTTCAACTTGAAGTTTTCTATTCTACATGAAAGGTCATCCTTAAAAATGTCGTGTTCCAAAGTTTGAGTTGCATAGCTCTAATGGTTCTTATTTTAGACGCACAAGATGCTGTGAACTGTACCCATTGAGTTGTACACAAACTATATCGGTGGTATACCACCATTCGCGGTAATTCGACGTTATTTCATCGATTTCTCCGTAATTATACCGATTTAGGCCATCAAATTTCAGTATGATGATGAGAAAAATACGAGCTTTCATATGATATGAAAATCTCCGTATGTTTGAAATAATTCTGTGTTACGAAAATGTGATCGGGTCATCTACCTTTAACCAAATAATGGTATTTGGGCTAATTTTTCAAATTTTGATATTTGTTGGTCAAGCCTAGAATTTAAACAAAAATAATTATGATTTCTATGCGAATGACTTTTTTGTCGCCAAATTGATTGCGGCTTGACTTTTTTGCATCATCGATCTCATACGTACCAAAAAAAATTGAATTATTTAACCAAATAATGGTATTTGGGCTAATTTTTCAAATTTTGATATTTGTCGGTCAAGCCTAGAATTAAAAAAAAAATTGTTATGATTTCTATGCGAATTACTTTGTGGTCAAATTGATTGCGGCTTGACTTTTTTATATCATCGATCTCATACGTACCAAAAGAAAATTGAATTATGTAACCAAATAATGGTATTTGGGCTAATTTTTCAAATTTTGATACTTGTCGGTCAAGCCTAGAATTATAAAAAAAATTGTTATGATTTCTATGCGAACAACTTTTTTTGTCATCAAATTGATTGCGGCTTGACTTTTTTATATCATCGATGTCATACGTACCCAAACAAATTGAATTACTTTAATAACCAAATAATGGTATTTGGGCTAATTTTTCAAATTTTGATATTTGTCGGTCAAGCCTAGAATTTAAACAAAAATAATTATGATTTCTATGCGAATGACTTTTTTGTCGCCAAATTGATTGCGGCTTGACTTTTTTGCATCATCGATCTCATACGTACCAAAAGAAAATTGAATTATTTAACCAAATAATGGTATTTGGGCTATTTTTTCAAATTTTGATATTTGTCGGTCAAGCCTAGAATTTAAAAAAAATCATTAGGCCTATGAAGACATTTTTGTCATGAAATTGATTGCGGCTTGACTTTTTTGTATCATCCCCAAAAAATGAATTATTTAACCAAATAATGGTATTTGGGCTAATTTTTCAAATGTTGATATTTGTCGGTCAAGCCGAGAATTTGTAAAAAAATCGTTATGTTTGTTATGATTTCTATGCGAATGACTTTTTTGTTGGCAAATTGATTGCGGCTTGACTTTTTTGTATCATCGATCTCATACGTACCAAAAAAAATTGAATTATTTAACCAAATAATGGTATTTGGGCAATTTTTTCACATTTTGATATTTGTCAGTCAAGCCTAGAATTAAAATGATTTCTATGCAAACAACTTTTTTGTCGTCAAATTGATTGCGACTTGACTTTTTTGTATCATCGATCTCATAATAAACAAAATTGAATTATTTAACCAAATAATGGTATTTGGGCTCATTTTTAAAATTTTGATATTGTCGGTCAAGCTTAGAATAAAAAAATTAAAAATCTATCCGAAAGACTTTTTTGTCGCCAAATTGATTGCGGCTTGAGTTTTTTGTATCATCGATCTCATATGTACCCCAAAAAATTGAATTACTTAACCAAATAATGGTATTTGGGCTAATTTTTTAAATGTTGATATTTGTCGGTCAAGCCTAGAATGTTAAAAAAAAAATTGTTATGATTTCTATGTGAATTACTTTTTTGTGGTCAAATTGATTGCGGCTTGACTTTTTTGTATCATCGATCTCATATGTACCCAAACAAATTGACTTTATAATAACCAAATAATGGTATTTGGGCTAATTTTTCAAATTTTGATATTTGTTGGTCAAGCCTAGAATTTAAACAAAAATAATTATGATTTCTATGCGAATGACTTTTTTGTCGCCAAATTGATTGCGGCTTGACTTTTTTGCATCATCGATCTCATACGTTCCAAAAAAAAATTGAATTATTTAACCAAATAATGGTATTTGGGCTAATTTTTCAAATTTTGATATTTGTCGGTCAAGCCTAGAATTAAAAAAAAAATTGTTATGATTTCTATGCGAATTACTTTTTTGTGGTCAAATTGATTGCGGCTTGACTTTTTTATATCATCGATCTCATACGTACCAAAAGAAAATTGAATTATTTAACCAAATAATGGTATTTGGGCTAATTTTTCAAATTTTGATATTTGTCGGTCAAGCCTAGAATTTAAAAAAAAATCATTAGGCCTATGAAGACATTTTTGTCATGAAATTGATTGCGGCTTGACTTTTTTGTATCATCGATCTCATATGTACCCCCAAAAAATGAATTATTTAACCAAATAATGGTATTTGGGCTAATTTTTCAAATGTTGATATTTGTCGGTCAAGTCGAGAATTAAAAAAAAAAATTGTTATGATTTCTATGCGAATGACTTTTTTGTCGGCAAATTGATTGCGGCTTGACTTTTTTGTATCATCGATCTCATACGTACCAACAAAAATTGAATTATTTAACCAAATAATGGTATTTGGGCAATTTTTTCAAATTTTGATATTTGTCGGTCAAGCCTAGAATTAAAATGATTTCTATGCAAACAACTTTTTTGTCGTCAAATTGATTGCGACTTGACTTTTTTGTATCATCGATCTCATATGTACCCAAACAAAATTGAATTATTTAACCAAATAATGGTATTTGGGCTAATTTTTAAATTTTTGATATTGTCGGTCAAGCCTAAAATAAAAAAATAAAAAATCTATGCGAAAGACTTTTTTGTCGCCAAATTGATTGCGGCTTGAGTTTTTTGTATCATCGATCTCATATGTACCCCAAAAAATTGAATTACTTAACCAAATAATGGTATTTGGGCTAATTTTTTTTATTTTGATATTTGTCGGTCAAGCCTAGAATGTTAAAAAAAAAATTGTTATGATTTCTATGTGAATTACTTTTTTGTGGTCAAATTGATTGGGGCTTGACTTTTTTGTATCATCGATCTCATATGTACCCAAACAAATTGAATTACTTAACCAAATAATGGTATTTGGGCTAATTTTTCAAATTTTGATATTTGTTGGTCAAGCCTAGAATTTAAACAAAAATAATTATGATTTCTATGCGAATGACTTTTTTGTCGCCAAATTGATTGCGGCTTGACTTTTTTGCATCATCGATCTCATACGTACCAAAAAAAAATTGAATTATTTAACCAAATAATGGTATTTGGGCTAATTTTTCAAATTTTGATATTTGTCGGTCAAGCCTAGAATTAAAAAAAAAATTGTTATGATTTCTATGCGAATTACTTTGTGGTCAAATTGATTGCGGCTTGACTTTTTTATATCATCGATCTCATACGTACCAAAAGAAAATTGAATTATGTAACCAAATAATGGTATTTGGGCTAATTTTTCAAATTTTGATACTTGTCGGTCAAGCCTAGAATTATAAAAAAAATTGTTATGATTTCTATGCGAACAACTTTTTTTGTCATCAAATTGATTGCGGCTTGACTTTTTTATATCATCGATGTCATACGTACCCAAACAAATTGAATTACTTTAATAACCAAATAATGGTATTTGGGCTAATTTTTCAAATTTTGATATTTGTCGGTCAAGCCTAGAATTTAAACAAAAATAATTATGATTTCTATGCGAATGACTTTTTTGTCGCCAAATTGATTGCGGCTTGACTTTTTTGCATCATCGATCTCATACGTACCAAAAGAAAATTGAATTATTTAACCAAATAATGGTATTTGGGCTATTTTTTCAAATTTTGATATTTGTCGGTCAAGCCTAGAATTAAAAAAAAATCATTAGGCCTATGAAGACATTTTTGTCATGAAATTGATTGCGGCTTGACTTTTTTGTATCATCCCCAAAAAATGAATTATTTAACCAAATAATGGTATTTGGGCTAATTTTTCAAATGTTGATATTTGTCGGTCAAGCCGAGAATTTGTAAAAAAATCGTTATGATTTCTATGCGAATGACTTTTTTGTTGGCAAATTGATTGCGGCTTGACTTTTTTGTATCATCGATCTCATACGTACCAAAAAAAATTGAATTATTTAACCAAATAATGGTATTTGGGCAATTTTTTCACATTTTGATATTTGTCAGTCAAGCCTAGAATTAAAATGATTTCTATGCAAACAACTTTTTTGTCGTCAAATTGATTGCGACTTGACTTTTTTGTATCATCGATCTCATAATACCCAAACAAAATTGAATTATTTAACCAAATAATGGTATTTGGGCTAATTTTTAAAATTTTGATATTGTCGGTCAAGCTTAGAATAAAAAAATTAAAAATCTATCCGAAAGACTTTTTTGTCGCCAAATTGATTGCGGCTTGAGTTTTTTGTATCATCGATCTCATATGTACCCCAAAAAATTGAATTACTTAACCAAATAATGGTATTTGGGCTAATTTTTTAAATGTTGATATTTGTCGGTCAAGCCTTGAATGTTAAAAAAAAAATTGTTATGATTTCTATGTGAATTACTTTTTTGTGGTCAAATTGATTGCGGCTTGACTTTTTTGTATCATCGATCTCATATGTACCCAAACAAATTGACTTTATAACAACCAAATAATGGTATTTGGGCTAATTTTTCAAATTTTGATATTTGTTGGTCAAGCCTAGAATTTAAACAAAAATAATTATGATTTCTATGCGAATGACTTTTTTGTCGCCAAATTGATTGCGGCTTGACTTTTTTGCATCATCGATCTCATACGTTCCAAAAAAAAATTGAATTATTTAACCAAATAATGGTATTTGGGCTAATTTTTCAAATTTTGATATTTGTCGGTCAAGCCTAGAATTAAAAAAAAAATTGTTATGATTTCTATGCGAATTACTTTTTTGTGGTCAAATTGATTGCGGCTTGACTTTTTTATATCATCGATCTCATACGTACCCAAACAAATTGAATTACTTTAATAACCAAATAATGGTATTTGGGCTAATTTTTCAAATTTTGATATTTGTCGGTCAAGCCTAGAATTTAAACAAAAATAATTATGATTTCTATGCGAATGACTTTTTTGTCGCCAAATTGATTGCGACTTGATTTTTTTGCATCATCGATCTCAAACGTACCAAACGAAAATTGAATTATTTAACCAAATAATGGTATTTGGGCTAATTTTTCAAATTTTGCTTTTGTCGGTCAAGCCTAGAACAAATACTTAAAGACATTAATCCTATACATAGCTCTTTCACATTTATGAAGCCTACTTGTAGTGCCGCATATAATCATATATCTTCCAAAAAATATGTCAACAGGCAGAACAAAATAAGTTGACTTCAACATATTAATACAACTATACACTACACCAAACCCACAAGACCCAGCTAGGTTTTGTCCAAAATCATTTTACCATTCAAATCCACCAACCGCCAAACCCGAGAACCGCGAAAGCCGAGAACCGCTCTAGTTAGACTATAGTACAGGCTTTTATAATTTTCAGGCTTGAAAGTCAGCACACGGTCACGTTAAGTAACATGCACCATGAAGCTTACTTAAACCCTGACTGCACACTGCTAATCGCATTTCATGTTTCTTGTAGCGCGGATTTCAAAACATTGGTCCCTTAGCGTGAGCATGTCCTTGAAGATTTTTTCTATTGTTTGCGTGCATGGCTGGACAAAATTTAATATTTATAGACTTTTGCCAAGTCTGTGCACAGTTGTACATTTGTATTACATACATTGTTATTGTAAGAAAATGTTGCAAAGTTAATGTATCTAAAGTTTTGATTAATATTACAGAAAAAGACAAATGAAATTGAGAAATATGGCTTGACCATTTTATTAAGCATACTTTAAGGATTAATTTCAAACATTACATAACTTAATTGGGCATACAAAAAGTAGTTCAAAATTATTCCATTTAACGCCTAATTAATTGATTAACTACGCGGGTAAGAGAATTACACAGCAAACATATTAACGAATGGCTTGACATATTTGTGTTGCTAACCATAAATATCTTTCTCTGTGATTATAGTGTTTATTGCATGTTTAATTCCTGAGAAAAATACAAAAACACCATTCTTTTTAATTTTTAAATATACCAAATGTTTGGGGATATTGAATTATCTACGCAAACCATTGTTTTAAACACATCTTTACCTTTAATTTTATACCTTGCAAGTCTGGTTTGGATACACAGTACTACTTAATAATTACAACGAGTTTGATTAATTAAGACATATTTTGGTTGTTTTTTTAAAGTTAAAATAAATGTGAACTTTTTGTCAGACAGAATTGTTTACAATGATGGGAACTTCATATCCTGTGAATTTGGTGTTAATAGCATGTTTAGTTTTTGCTGGAAATTACAAAAGCAAATTTTTAATGTATTTCTTTATAATATGCTAATTATATGCAAATAAGGTCAAACCATTTTTTTCTATGACATTAAATCACCAAGCTGTATTCTATAACATAATATTGTCTCCTTGTCTTACATATCGAGGGCTCAGAAACAAAAGGCCTTATCTCCATTTTGACCATTTTGAGAAAAAGGCTATTGAGATGTTTAAACACATTGGGGAGATACAGATGAGACCTTGTGGTAGTGGCTATAACTTTGAAAGGGGTTGTGTTATGGAGATAATGCTATGTGCTATGGAAAGAGAATTTATTTCTAAACATTTTGATACCAAAATCTCATTTTTGAAAAATGGAGATGAGGCCTTTTGTTTATGAGCCCTCGATATGTTACTTTTTGAATTAGAGCGTAATTTCAACAACATTCACTTTTGGTAAGTTATGCTCTGTTGCTAGAGTAAGAATGTACATAATGAAACAAGAACTATGTTTGTACACAATTCAAAAACATTGCTATCACATTTCCCGCAGGCCTAACAATAGTTTCATTCAAATAGGCTACATCTAATGCCGTAGGCGCCAAATAAGAACTGCATTAGTTTAAATTGTGATATTATATAGCATAATATCGTTTAAAATGTGTTGTAACGAAATTCCGAGTGAGCGTATAAGGCATCTATCTAAACAATCAATGTATTATACAAAATGTTTAAAATGCATAATAATTTTGAGATTTAACAAATATTATATGTTTATATTTGGATTATTAAAATTTAATTGCATTTGCAATAATAAACCTGTTTTTTCGTAATCATGAAAAATATTTCTGCATTTCTTTTTGGTTTCCCCTTGTAATTATTACAGATGTAATCATAGATCTTCTTCTGACTACCCAAATCAAGTTTCTAGAGCGGGACGCAGTCTTGAGTGATCAGCCACCTTATATATAGTGGGTCAACTCATTCTCATGCCAATGTTACAGCATGGAAACGTAGTTTATTTCTTTAGATGGTCAGAAGGGGTATGGATACATCTATATAATTAATATATTTCGCTTCAAATGTAACAATGATATTTAAACTGTAAAACATATATAACCTATGTATATATATGCAATGTATAATATGCTTTAGTGGTAACTGTAAATAAATCTCTTGCTTGGAGAAAAAATAAGAATGTGTACAATAAGTATAACATACTAGTAAGCGTAGTGTATCGTTATCATTTTTATTATCCTATCAAAACAAGTGTTTTCTTTAAATCTATAAATGAAGGTGTTCCAAGTTCCACCCCTCCCTCATAATTGATGTACCATAAGCACATATACCACATGATTAAAGTTTTTGGAATATACCGTATTATTACAGATAAACACACATTATCCTATGGTATGAAGTGAAAAATGGTGTTCTACACTACATTAATATTGAAACCCCATGACACTCATTATACGCTTAGTGAATTATATTTCAAGATGAATGTGAAAGGTTGTAATCGAGTCTGTACAGGATGCATCAACCGGGCGCTGTATGGGTATTCAGCATAGCCAATGAGAAGGACTTCCACTTACATATATTTCGGGATCAATGCTGTCACCTTGTTCTCCCATAGGCGTCCATTTCCGTACAAGTCAAATATCAGCAAGACTTACGTTGGTTTCTTTCTTACTCAGGCAATTGTGGACTGATCAGCCAATAGCAATCAGGGGAATATGCGCCATTTTATTCCATTCTCAAAAAATAAGTCTGCACTTTATAGATATTCGATGTAGATGGATCGGAATGTCGTCAGACAAAATAGACCGTGGTCGGAAAGACTCCAAATATACGTGCATTATATCGAGCGTCGACCATGGCATATTGTCCTTGAGCAAGGTCCATACCAATTTCCACATTTTCTATCTCAGCTCATCCTTCCTCCGAAGGCGGGACGACAAGGAACATCCTTCTGCTTCTTTGTATCCTCCATATCCGTAAACATCGTCTATAGAATACGCTGTCATGATTGCATAACAAACTTTGATATTGAATCAAATAAATGAGTTATCAGTGACACGTTTTTCATCAGAGATACGCAGATGACATCATTATAAATCAAAAGTTCAGTTTAGTGAGTATTTTTCTTCCAGTTCAAAGGCATACGAAAGATAAAAATATCAAAACATATTATGTGCAGAAATCAAGTGAAAAAGCAGGCCGTCCTCTTTCATTGAAAGTTCAATTCAATGAGCAATTATTTCAAAAGTCCCGCGATGAAAGATCAAAATACCACAACCAATTGTGTGTATGTTACAAGTATGTGCATATTATTATTGGTGAAGTATTTGAAACAGTAGAAACCCACAACATGCTTACACATTTATATCACGTGGACCTTCATACAAAAAGAAGTAATATACAATTTAATAAAGCCGTGCGTTATGTAGTGTATATCATCTGTATGAAGCTGATATTATTTCAAGAAAAGACAGTCTTTTCAAGCTAAATACATGGAATATTATTAGTATTTTGCATGTAAACAGTCGATACATTTATAACATTGTTGCTTTAACATTCATCATGTGCCGCAACGGTAAAACTACGGGAAAACCCCTTCGATCAACAAAGGTAATAATAATACAATCATACAGTAATGATTAGAAAAGCCCGTCATTTATTTTTTACATAATTTTATAAGGCTATGCTTCGAAAGGTTTAATTGATGAACATATAATTCAAATCACTTAAGCTATAGGGCGTAGACATCTGCTCATTACATTTGAAATTGTCGTCTGTTTTGACAAACTATTTTTTGATAGAGGATATACAATCTAGTGTTTTTTATTTGAATCAGCCTGGAATTACATTTACATCTCCTAACGATAAATATGGTTATATTGAGTGTTTTAGACCAAAATAGTCGAAAATCAATTTTCGGAAAGGACTGTTTCTACTGATTAACTAAATCAAGAGTAAAACGTGGATATTTCCAAATAATGAAGCGCCCTCTGTCGCTCAAATAGGTCGAGATTGGCACATTGGCTGAATCAAGCCACTTGAAGAATATGAGTAGATGCCCCCAATTCATGCTATTATCGTTCTAGGATTGCCGTCCTCGTTTCCTTTGCTGCCCTTCAAGGAGAACGTCCCAAATCGATTCCCTCGGGCTCTTTTGTTTTGCATTCCGAATATTATAAATAGCGTAGCGCAGTAAGCGAACACCTCAAGGCACAATAGCGCTACAATAAATCGCCAATCACGGAATAGTACCACCGTAACACCAATGTTAATAGGGGTGTTTTTCGTCACTGGTGTTGTGTTGCTGAAGTCTACAGAGGACGGGGTGACGCTGGCTGTTGGAGAATGTGTTAGGTTACCCGCGTTCATTTTGGAGTTGTTTAGAGTTGTCGGTGAATTGACATCGGGTGGTTCTGACGGTAAGTCAATCTGAAATGAGAAAAAGAAAGAAAACTGTCAGAATAAAAAACCCACATACATTTATATTTCAACCTGAAAAGAATTGTTTGTTTATTTGTTGTGGTTATACACGGTCGGTCCATTTGGACACACACTTGGGTCTTGATAGGTCTAGACTCAAGCAAAATGCTTGTATTGGGTGAGAATTGAAATTGCAAAAGTGGTCTTCTGCAATTTGTTAATGTAAAAACACAAAATTTCCATCAACCAAGCTTGCTTATTACAACTAGACCCTTTTATTTATTTTTTGAATCTGGCTCTTGTATATATCTCTACGTAAAGTTTAGCTTCTTTTTTTGTTCGATCGGTAAATCACCCGGGCCATAATTATGCTGATCAGCTACGATTACTTGAACATGTTATTTCATCATCATGCATAGACTAGGTAGGTGAACGAATACTTTTCCAATATAATGGCTTACTAATTCATTATTAACTAAACAACCGTCTCCTGTCCAATTAAGTTACGAAGTGTTGGTCTGTGGAAATATAGAATACAATCTTATTAAATGATGTAAATATTGGATAGCGAGCGTGCGTGCGTAGGAATCATACTCCATGGCGTAAGAAGTGAGACAGGTCAAGGTCTGCTATTGTAAAATTACAAAACCTGATAATCAAGTCTTACCACGGTACCCATCCCGAAGGTTTACTTGAAGTAATGGAAATGTCTAAACTATAGCTTTTATTGGCAGTTAATCTCGACGTAATGGTTTATTTTTGAAATTCCAGCTGCTGCTGCATTTTCGGGTTGGAAAATCGAAGCGAAACACGCATCCAGCTTGTTGAAGGATGTTGTTATATAAGGGACGCACCATTTGATTTTGAGGGGGGGGGGGGGGGGGGGCATGGAAGTTGGGGTCGGGAGGATTTTCTTTTTTTTCGCCGCCAAAGTCTGCAACATTTTTTTACGCCGCCTTTGGTGGCAAGTTTTTTTGGTTTTTTTGCAAAGGCGGCAAAGGTTTTTTTTAAGGTTTTACTGTTTTTCTTCACATTGAGTTGGACGAGTCAGATTTCTTTTTTTTTACTCAGCAGTGGGTAAACTTTTTTTTCTTCCCTGGTCGGTGGGCAAAGTTCTTTTTTTTCCTGGATAGTGGGCAAAGTTTTTTTTTAGAAAACTTCCATGCCCACTATCTACTATCTAATGGTCCGTCCCTAACCATGATAACGGAATACTTCGGCGCGGTATAATTGTGAGCATCTACGTCTCAGGAGCCACCGGATTTTTTTCAAAGCAGACAAAATTGAACTTAGGCCAAGGAAAAAACAGTCTCACGGGCCCGACGTTCCCACCTTCATTTGTCTAGTTTTGAGATTGTGTCCATTTAATTCTCAGAAATTCTGAAATTCTTTAGAAATAGGCTCTGTATTGAAAAAGTTGGAAAATTCTAGAACATTAAAAATAATTATTTAGAAAAAGTTGGTATTGAAAGTTTACCAAAAGTGTCAATAACATTTTGAAGAAAAAAACCCGCCTCACCAACCGACGCTACCTGAGAGATGCCTGCACACGTAGAACAGGGTTTTTTGCCCCCACCCCTAACAAGCATTTTGCTCGTTGAATCGTACCCGGGAATAGATTCTTCCACTGTGACGTTAATTATCGCGGAAAATAAGTGGAGGGTGGCGGGGGCGGGAGATAACCGTTTTTGATTTTGAAACCCTTGCATGAGCTTGCGTGCGTGAGACAGCGTTGTGATCGACCCCAACACATGCCTAAAATCCTCGCTTACATTCACGCGGATGATGCTTGGAATTTGGCTTAAAATGTAGGTAAACACATCCTCAACCACCAAATGAAAATGGACAATTGCAACTGATGGGAAAAGAAGAAAATTATATATTTTGCTAGTACCATTTTACTCCTGAAACACACAGTACGATACCCATACAAATAGCCAGCACAAGATAATCAATTAACAATTCTATAAGTTTGAGATGTAGATTCTAAAACATCTAAAAGAGATTACGTCGGATATCAATAAGTTTGAGATGGCCATGTGTTTTGAACTGACCACCCAAAAAGGGTGGTGGCGTTGCATTTTTGGTGACGAATTATCCATCTCTCTCTATTAACTCAACAACTATATGTGGTAGAGCTATGGTTTGGGTGTCATTTGAAAGCTGATTTATCTAGCTACACCGTGTGAATAAATCAAGTATTTCTATAACTGTTTGGCTGAGATATGATTGATTATACTTCGAAAGTCAGGGGTGGCGGCGGTGGCGTCGTGTACAATCTCTATGGGGAATATAGATGTACAGCTTCTCCGTGAGGCAAAGGTCGCACCGCTTGGATGAAAGAATCGCCAAGCAGGAATCCGACATCATTCTTCACTCCAGAAAGTCACTTTTATTCGACGAAGGCACACCGTGAATGAAAAAGAGCAGCAATGGCACATTTGACGTCACCATGGGCAGCTATGACGGCGTGGAGATATGCGATCTGGTCGGCCTATACACCCTCAACATCCTCTCCAAGAAGATCGATAAGAAGAACATTGGACTTTATAGAGATGACGGCCTAACAGTACTGAAAAACACACCTGGCACCACATCCGATCGACTCAGGAAGGACATCACCAAGATTTTCAACGACTTAGGGCTCAGGATCACCATCGATTGCAATCTCAAAGTTACCAACTTCCTCGACATCACGCTGAACCTAAACACCGGCAAGCATCATCCGTACCGCAAACCCAACGACCGGCCGCTGTATATCAACAAGCTCTCGAATCACCCACCTAACATACTCAACAACCTACCAGCATCTATAAGCAGGCGGATATCCGACATTTCATATGACAGAGAAACATTCGATGATGCCGCGCCAGCATACGACGACACCTTAAGATCTAGCGGATTCACCCAGCACTTATTGTACCCGGAAAAGCAACCTAAGAAGACGCGACATCGGCAGCGCAATATCATCTGGTTCAACCCGCCATACAGCAAAAAAGAAACGCCGAAAACATGCAACTGCCCCAAAAGCAAGAAGGAAGACTGTCCACTTCAAGGAAATTGCTTAGCTTCCAGGATCATCTACAGCGCCGAGATAACGTCCACCAACAACAATGTCACCAAGGAATACTTCGGACTCACGGAACTTCACTTCAAGCTGAGATACTACAACCACATGCAGTCCGTAAGAAAGGAAAAGCACCAACACAGCACTGAACTCTCAAGAGTATCAGTGGCAGCTAAAGAAGAAGAACCAACAATTCACCATCAAATGGTCTATCATCACCAGAGCGCGTGCATACGTCAACGGATCCAAGCGGTGCGACCTTTGCCTCACGTAGAAGCTGTATATCATCAACGGCGACAAAAGTAGACTCCTCAACAAAAGATCTGAGCTTGTTTCCAAGTGCCGCCATGAAAACAAGTTCTACCTCACGAATTGTCCCAGAGGCATATTCAAACCTAATTACAACCACGTTCGCAATAACTGGCATCTATAACCACGTCCGCAATAACCAACGACTTTCCCGCCGGTATACACAGAATAGCAACCAGTTGTCTGATGATCGCACAAGCGTGAAACTCTGAGTAGCAACTACCGTTCCAAATGGTTTAACTTATATTTCGCTCTGCATCGCATTGAGCACTCTGCAACCTCCTTTTGCATTTTACCTACTTTTAAAATGGCCATTCAAATAATATTGTACAATTGAGCAGCATTAAATATCAGCTATAAATGACGCATCTGTATATTTTACGTTTTGATGATGTACAACAGTGTAAAGTTTGAAATTCTCTTATGACCGTAGTTTTATTGATTTTTCGTTTTAGATTAGACCCTATAAGGCATTCCTTTTAACCAAATCATGCTGAACAAACTGGCTTTAGAAATTAAATAAAGCTTTAACAATCCAAGGGTAAACCATCAAATCCATGATTTTAATAATTCTATCGAATCATGGTCATCTCTGCTTTACACACAAAACTGAAACCTCACAAGTGAACCGTAATAAAACTTCAATTATTTCAGTCTGTCTTAACATGTCGAATCGCTAAATGATTTGAAATCTTTACTCCGTCAACGGAGAGAGAGAGCGAAGTCCATCTTCATTATACGGTCTATATTACTGCAGCTAGTTGAAGCAAATGAGTTTTCAATGTCACACGGTTATCTAATAATTCATTAACCGAACTGACTATCAAATCACAGAGTGTTAGTGTTAGGGAGCTATGTAAATTACAATCCACTATCATTTGATTAATTATTAAATTGTGTGCAAATATTGGCTGTAGCTATAATAGCGTGCTTTGGATTGACCGTAGGTTCACTACAACAACGGTTTCTTACAATCACACAATTTAATAGAATTGAAACATCTGTGTCAAAATAAACTATGATCAGAAATGTTAACAAGCAGAGTAGCAGACTACACATTTTATTTGTCTTAAGTGTAAGAAATACTCACTAGAAATATTTCAGCTCCTTTCAGGAGCCTTATATCAACCATTATTTCAATAACGATCCTTATGCACCTATACCAAATGTCATGACAGTAGTTTTTCAATGTATGCAAATATGTGTATGTCCCTTTAAAACCGTTACTTGTCCATTGCACCTCTTGATTTTTCATAGACTGATGATACCAATATTTATTGGCTCATTTGTACAAAAAAAAGTATTATGTCCTTTGTGAATAACTATTGCTATTACCCTACTACCTCATGCCCAGAGTCAGTGAGATGTAACATAACAGATATTATATACATGGTTTCTTTTGGGATCATAGGACACAACACTATTTCCCTTGGGCTACCGGTGGCATATCACCCCATCACCCACACCCTTCGATATCGGGACGATAGGCCCGTAAATATTAACTAAGCTAAATTGTGACTATACTTGATTTGGATATAGGTATATACATTTGTATAGAAAAGGATACGATAGAAATTTTCTATTATTGCCAGAAATGGTTGACAAAAAATGTCAAAACCATCGAGTTACGGATTGCAAATATCGTTAAAGGAAAACAGCGACGGATATTTGTCCTCCCACCTTTGCACTTTGCGCTTATTAAACATTGCTTTAATAATAGATTAAACATTAAAACACCTATTCCTGTCGTTAACCTTTACGATTGAAACAAACATCATCAACATATTAAACTAATTGCAAATTATTTATTGCAGGTGGGCCAGTACTTTTAATTGCAATACTGACTGATGACGAGTACATAAGGTGTGGGTGGATTGTCCTTTTATTTAGACATGCTTCAATTTATTTATAGGAATATCTGAATTTTAACATACTGGTAAAGAAGCAATCTTCTTGCAGAGTGCTCAATGCGATGCAGAGCGAAATATAAGTTAAACCATTTGGAACGGTAGTTGCAACTCCGAGTTTCACGCTTGTGCGATCATTAGACAACTCTGATGTCTGATGATCTGATGATCGCACAAGCGTGAAACTCGGAGTAGCAACTGCCGTTCCAAATGGTTTAACTTGCATTTTTGTAATTGATTGAGTAGAATCTGGTAGAAAGTTCTTTGAATCATAGACTGATGTGCTCTCTGTCTCGATATATCACGGTGAGTTTGAGAGTATTACCCACAGTAAATTCTGATATAAGTTTAGTGCATCGATATATTAAATTTAAAAAAGCCCACTGATCCGATACAATTAGAGGATTAAACACACAATCATATTGATCAGCACGTTTTAAAAACCACACCCTTATTATCTTGTCCAATGTGCCAGATGTACATATAATGTTCTACTTTATGTTGTTGGAAAATTATAAACTTAATCTATTGGTCCAATAATAGGTTAACATAGCAAAGGTTCTAAAAGTAAAAAAGGAACTCAACTACTCTTGTTACACAGCGTGACTGTCTTTCCAAAATGGAAATTGACGAACATTGAATGCACATTCTGGTAGTGGTACAATGCAACAAGTCATGAGCACTCCATATTTTTATTATCATAACTTCAAAATGCAGCAATTGGTAGAAAACGCAAGAATAAGGCAGCAATAAGAGCTTATGGCACATAAGGTATTAAACATTAAATAAGACAGTCAAGAGTTGCCAGAGGATGGATTTGCAGATTATAAATAATGTCAAAAAAAAAAAAAGTCAGTTTGGTTAACATTCATTTTCATTAAAAATTGCAGGGAATGCATTCTATAGAGGTTATTTCCCCTCAAGTCAGAGAGAACACGTATCAGATGGCATTGTATGGGCAATAAAACACACAATTGTCACTTTCTTTCCCCCAAAATGAGATTTTTAAAATCAGCATTCCAAGAAAACTAACGTATCTATCAAAATTCTGTTTGTATAAAACAATTATTGCAATGTCTAATTTCATTTTTATGCAATACATTTATTTTTACCCAAAAATCAATAGGCCTTTAAAAAGCAGTTCAGCCACACTACAATGTCTGAAGAAATCATTGAACAATATTAAAAGGCATTGAAATGATAGGACCAAAACAGCTTTTTGATTATTTCAACTTGAAACAGTATGTAAATTAGATGCAAATCAGACATTTCTTTAAATCCACCACAAACTGGTAGATGCAATACAAGTATAAAATTAAAAATATAAAATTATTAATTTTGAGTGCTAATGGCATGTTGCACCGTAAACGCATGATATAATTTCCCCTAAATCTGTCACACAACATATTTTAATGATTTTTGAAAAATCGACCTCAAATATTCTTTTAACTAACAAGGGGAAATTGTAGACAAATAATAGAAGAATGAGGATGTCTGACCCCGGGGCTATAATCAGGGCCGTCGTGCTGACCCCGGGGCTATAATCAGGGCTGTCGTGGTCGGAGTCAATGTGATCGTGCATCACGCTACCGGGGGTTACGCTCCCAAAACCTGACAAAGACGAAACATAATATGTATGGTCTTCGTCAGGCATGCTGGTAGTGGTAAACGCACAAGGTCATGCCCTTAAACGGAGACAAAACTTTGCAGTGACATTTAGTTATTATATTAGTTCAGAATCTCTCTTGTGTTGTCGACGTGACGTCAAGCGTCATGCCCTTAAACGGAGACAAAACTTTGCAGTGACATTTAGTTATTATATTAGTTCAGAATCTCTCTTGTGTTGTCGACGTGACGTCAAGCGTATAGTCATCTATAAATAGAGTAACATTTTAAAAACATAAAAAAGTGATTGAATATATGTGAAATGTTTGGAAAATCGTTTCGATCATTTAACATTTGTGAAATGGTGTCTATTTTTTATTTAATGTTTGTCACCCACTCTTATTTGAAAAGTCTGTGCGGCCGAGGAAATGTTACAAGAGACATTTAGCGCATTTTGATGTGGTGTGTTGAATTCAATCATCAGTGCGTAGTTATGGAGGCTGTGTTTATTTTGATATTTAAAATACAATTTTTGATATGCCAGCGTTGACGAAACTAATTATTACATGCATAATGATTATATTCACGGTCCAATAGTAAATGAAGATAGCAATTGCCTTCCTTACATTGAATCAAAATGTATATACAGTCTTCTACGGACATGCTGGTAGCGGAAAACGTACGATATCATCTAACGAAGACATAATTACGCATTTAAATGTTGATATAAAGATATGAAAGTCAGAATCTATTGGTTGCCATGACGTTACATCTGTTGTCATTTATCAATAAAAATGTTTGAGAGACGATCACATTTGATATTTTTCATTTAAATCAATTTCTGAAAATCAATTCAAAAAGTTTCTCAAATGTGCCTTTCCGCAAACGTCCCTAATTGAAATATCCTTCTGTCTGTATAGCAGACTTTTGGTCATTTTAATGAGGGAAATATATTTCCGTTCTAAAAGGTGTGGCGAATGTTTACACGAAGAACATAGTTATGTGAGTGTGGATTGAGTATTTTGAGGTTTGAAAAATTATTATTATTGAAAATGCGCTGACGACAATAATTATTTTTAGTCACTAAATGTTGTTTCTCAGTCCAATAATTAGTAAACATAGCAATGGTTATAATACAAGTCAATAAAGAAAATGACTTGACTGAAATACAATTTTTATTTCATACTGATTTGTGTTAACTGTAAAAATCTGTTTGACTATCTCACTCACACTGTTATGAGCAAAACATACTTACATCAAGCAGGTAAAGGGTTGGGTAAACTCTTTCTGTTGAAATGACAAAGGCTAAACAACCTCACTCATGCTCATCGTAATTAAACGTCTATGAACAGTTCACAGGATTCAATCAGCCGTAAAACTTACAGACATCGTAATGAGAGCATTATCCAATTATTGGGCGTGGTTGAAAACAGACTGGAAGCTTTCTATATGGCAACAACGCTATTACTGGATATTCCTATTTATGTCATGTCCTCAGCTTATTATCAGCAACAAATAACACGTACTAAAGATGAGCATCGGAAAGCAAGGCAAGATATAGTTTGATATTGAAATTGCTTTAATGATATTTATTAAAAGTGATATTTACTCCGTAATGAAAACCTCATTTCTTTGGTAAGAAACTATGCTGAAAATATTCCTCTTAAGTCTATAAAAGTATTATTATAACATTATCCGATTTAAGGTTATGACCTCTCTGATCAGTGTTGATGTTTCTGTATAGTCTTCTAGGGACATGCTGGTAGTGGTAAACGTAAGCTATTATGTCCATTAAAATTGAAACACAACAGTAGAATTATACTCTCTTGATAACACGGTTTAAATCAGTAAGAAGCTAAGTTACCTTTCAATTGCAATCTAGAAACTGACCTCAAACTATTTGACAATATTATTCACCTGATTTACTTAACATTCTACGATTTATGTGGTAATTGTTCCCGTGGGATTCTTTACTTATTTTCGCGAGTGTGATGATAATTTCTTAAATCTTGTCCTGCTATGATAATAATGTATTAATTGTCAGCGGTCGTAATTATGTATTGACCTCGAGCATTAACAACTTGTGGATTAATTTTCACCTCGGGAATTGTAATTTTCATGATTTTATTGGCCATTGTCATTTTTATCGGTGTTGCATGGCACAATATACAAGACTGTAATTTGTTACCGTCCATCTCGTAAGAAATTCAGAGACTCAGCACCTGGATAAAACAATGATTTCCATTAGTTGGCCAAACAAAGCAGCTAATCTGATCATAAACTCTTGAAAGCTCAGCATGTAGGTAGCTATTTACAGTACTTGTCCGGCTCCAACACATGCACAGACCAAGAAAATGAAACACGTGTTAAACTTGAAAATTCAATGGCGAAATCACCTAACGAGCTCGGAAGGATTGGACATTTGATTGAGAAAGTCACGTACGTTCTAAATGACTAAATACAGAATGAGCGATCCCCACCATAATCCACGTTAATTAAAACATTTCATTCTCGGCCAAACCACCGGGTGATTTCCCGGATCATTTATTTTTTATCACGCCACTTTCCATGGTATTTAGGTTTTAAATAGACCAATGCTCAGTGAAAGCACGTTTTACCGTTCAACCAGAAAATGACGGCTTCAAAATGCCATTAAAAGCACATCGTAATTGTCATCAGGTGGTTATGTGTTGAATCACTAGACGTTATATTGGTTGCCACTGCAGGTGCTAGTCGGAAATGCAAGTGTGAAAGCAAATATGAGTGGGAATTGGTTTGCCACTTTTACATGATTATACGGATGGGATAGCGCAATAAATCTAGGCCTAGGGTAAGGGAAAGTTTGGTGATGAGATTTTGTAACGATAAATGCCCTCTATCAGCTATTTTGTAAGTTAGTATTCTTTAGATAACAAATGTATGAAGTTTGGAGAATATCTACTGCAAAAAGAACGTACTTAATTATATCTTTATATTTTAATTTTAGTTGATAACGTCACCAAGACAAACATTCACTACCTGTGACCTAATCAGGCGCGAAATTGTACCTTTTCACTATTCGAAAGGCAGTTCTGTATGCCTTTCGGACCAGTTTAATCGAATGGTCATTGCAGTGAAAATAAGCAACGCTGATATAAAATTAATTTATCAGGGATTTTACGACGAGGAAAATCAACTAGCTTGACTTAATGCCATTATCATATTAAATTTGGAAAATGCTCTAAATATAATTATTACGTGACAAAGAAATCGAGTGTTTATTGATTGATTTCAAAAATATGTTAAGTGATTAATACAATATGATTGGCGAAAGAAGCTCCAAGGCAACATTACACTTTTTCAAGCGATTAAAAATGGCGGCGACAAGGATCTGAAATATCTATTTTTACTCACATGTGTTGTTGTTTGTTGGTCATTAGATGCATCAGTGGTCTGACCTGTAAGAATTAAAGACAACAAACACATTGTAGTCTACATCGTCTTGATGTTAGGTACAGTCAAAATCAATACATAATAATAATACTAATAATAAAACCATACTTATTGAGCGCATAACACAATTAAGTCCCCATGCGCTATAACAAATAAAACAGAACGCAAATATACAAAACTATAGCAGTAACAAAAGACAAGACAAAAAGGAAATCGAGCATTAACAATAAATAGTTCAGTTTTTAGCGATGATTTGAACTGTTCAAGAGTTTTGGCTGATTTAACATGATATGGTAATTGATTCCAAAGTTCAGCAGAAGCATCTTAAACAGAACGGCGTCCATATGATGTAGAAGGTGAAGAAACATGAGCAAGAAGATATTGTGAGCGAGAACGGAGATTGCGTGTGGGCTTGTAATGTTGTATGAGATCTTGGAGGTACATAGGTGCTAGACCACGAGAACTTTAAAAGTTAATAGAAGAATCTTGAACATAATGCGTGATTTGATTGGTAACCAGTGTAAGTTACGAAGGACAGGAGAAATATGACAGACAACAAACACATTGCAGTCTACATCGTCTTGATGATAGGTACAGTCAAATCAATACATATGTACAATGGAACACAAATTGATGTATAAAGGGAAGGATTCAATGGGAACATACAATCAATTCTCAAATATTTCTATATTTTCTATCTAAAATAATAATTGTCACGTGATGTTTTTCTTGGTGCTGTACATCTCTAAAATAACTCCTTTTTATAACGTTGATAGAAAGACTTCTTAATAATACATCGGTTTAATCTCATTTATAAAACAAAGTGTTTATTGTAATTCTAAAAATCTGTAAGGGCGTGTCTGAAATAAAAGAGTCCTTGTAATTTTTTTGTTGATGTTTACAAAGTGATAATACGATAAGATTATAACTTTAATAAATATACTTTATTGGTAATTTATCAGCTGAATCAACCCTACGATGTTAGACTACGTAGCATAAAGACGTTTTATTACTTTTCAGTCAATGTCGTCACATGATTTTTGAATTAAATAAATGGCACTTTCGTTCTTGAGTTAAAGTTAGTACTGAAAAAAACCACACGAGGTTCCGTCAATAAGATGTCAATTTGGGCTTAAAATAACCAGACAAATGGATTGCCTCATTGCCTTATTTGGAATTATAAAAACAAATATTCTTTTATATAATATTATTTGTAATCCTTGAAATTGGACTGGAAGAAAAAGCAAACACTCTTTCAACCTACTTGAATTGATTGATTGTGGTAACTTTTAATAAATGTTATTATGAGGAATTGGGGAAATTCTTTAATAAACCCTCGCGCCTTGCCCTTTTTACACCATAAAGCGATTGTTAGATAGGTTTAAACCTCGGCTTACGGAGCTTCTCGAGGAGACCTTGACTACGTTTGGGGGAGTGCGTTTCATCTACATGTAGCTCTTTGTATCTCGAAAATGTATTATTGTTTTTAACTTCTGAGCATTGTGAATTGAGTTCTGATCTAGCTCGTCCGGCATGCCAGAAGAGAAGGGTAATAGGGCTATACCATTTTCTAAATGCAGGGCCTAATTAAGGAGAGCTTGGAGGTATTCAGGAAGAAAAACCACCATAATACTGTATGTTAAGATTAATCCTAAAAGACCATAATTTTCCATACGGTAGCCTTTCGGTTAAAGAAGTTACAATTTCGATTCATCGTCTATCTACAACGTGGATCTCAAGCCACGCGAGAATTTAAAAGCAAGTTTCTTACATAGATTTTGTGCACTATTTCAACATCGCACCACAATTAGCAATACCACATGATGTGTAATCGATGAAAACATAACGATGCATTATGGGATATTTAAAAATGCCAATCAACGATTGAGAGGTTGCTTGTAGTGAATGTTAATTATACTCAAATTATGAACATTGTATTGGCGTAATCGATACAGATCGCAATTTCGCTTCTTAATAATGTAATAGACATGAGTCACTATCCATCACATATCATGTATCATTTTCAGGACGATTACCTTGAAAGAACCTTTTTTCTGGAAAACGAGTTGGCTATGCGTTGCAATATCGTTCCCAGAAAATGTCATTACGGTGTCATGCACACGTGGGCATTTGATGACAGAGATTGGACAATGCTAGATTTGGCCGTTGAATCATCTTAACATTTTTACCTTTATACACGTAAATGCTAACCTATTAGACTAATTGGTATATCCTTGGTGTATGACATTCATAAGCTAAACTAGTTTAAGGACCTCGCGGAATAAAGCTGTATAATCCTTAATCCGCCAATAGAGGATTTTGTGCTATGTTAATTCCTATGTGCTGTCTTGCACCCAAGGATAAACCAGAATAATGCACACTGATAAAACTTTGAAATCATGAGTTTAAAAAAAATTAAGATGTGGCTCCCCCGTTCCCCTTGTAGTGCTGCCTTAGGATTTGTTTACTGGAATGCCCTACTTCATTTGTAATAAAATATAACACAACATGCCTTTCTATAACAGCATGTCTTGAATCTGACAAAAAGGGCGACCGAATCATGGTTATTTCTTCTTGATAAAAGATCATAGAGATTTTATTTAAGTCAAGGTCTTAATGGATTCTCGAGAGAATTACTAGAACAATAGTGTATCCTCACTATTATACAAACAGTGATTACATTAAATCGTATAATAAGGTGTCCTTAAATTGACCTTCATTGATATATAAAACCTTCAAATACCAATCTAAAGAAACACACTTTAAACAAAACATCAAACGCGTATGTTTGCTTGCGTTAAGAGGTGCAGTTGGTTAGGAGGGGTTTCCTGATAATTTGTAATGCCACTGATTTGATAGCCAAAGGTCGGCCATATTAACCGATGGATCACGACTATGGCGAACGAAAATAGCTATAAAAGTCGGGCACTCAACACCAGTTTGAAGAATTCATTACATTTCATGTGGTATTGGTTGAGCAATATTAAATGGAGGATACATTGAAATGCTATGTTGACGTGTCAGTCAGTGGTCATAAAATGTGCTGATGAAGCGGTAGAACTAGTTTAAAGTTATTTGTATATATTGCTTAATAACGGGAGAATAAAATAAAAAGGCTTTATCAGCTTGTCAGTCGTACACTATGCTCAGCGAAGCGAGCCAGGATAGCATAATAAGATGCCACATAAACTTAAACAGCTGGATCACACAGATTGTGGTTAAAAATACGAAAGAAGAGGTGACATTCTGTTTTGTATGCTATTAAAGCTAAATCTATAAACCCTTCATTTTCCGGTTATTCAATTGTTTCATTCTAATAAGAATCCAATAAATAAATAGAAAATATGATTTGCAATAAGATTAAGAGCAACGTCAAATTGCTGTGATTTTCCTCAGCGCTCACTTCGTGACTCTAACAAATAAGTAAGAATGTAGCAATGTTTACAATGTCTTTCTAAACTAGAGTTTCTCTTAATGTGATGCCAGAATATCCTAAGAGCGATTGCCTTGAAGTCACATTTAATTATTTATCCTAGGCAAAAAGATTCCGGGTTTCCCCCTATTAAACCGTTGTAACATATACATTAACATATGCTTTTGAATATGTCTAGAATGCCTATAGAAAATGAACGACGTTGGTCTGCAAGTAATTACACAATAACAATATCAAAACTCACCAATGTTGTGAGCTATTGTGATGTAAGAATATAATTTGATGCAATAAGGAATGCACAAATCAAATTAGACGATCGAATTTATAGGGAGGATAGAAGAGACAGAGGCGACGCATCGTTCGAAAATATTTATTTATAGATACTGCTATATTTACCAAAGTCAATTTCTTCAAAACCCCGAAATTATCAAATTTCATGACGCGTATCTCAAACGATTCGCCGAAAAGGCGTGATCTCTGTGCATGTTTTATAACTTGTTGGACCTAGTTAAAATTAAAATAACTGACGAACATATGCGCGTATATGATGATTGATGGTATTTCCGGGAGATAATTATAATGTTGTGACGCTAATTTTATAACATATCATTAATCTTTCTTATAGGTGAGACCTGTTAGTTTCCTTGAATTAATAATTGCCGTTCCTGGTAATTCCATATTTATTTTTATGCCGCGATGATTAGACCCGGCAAAAATATTCCGGGTTTCCCCCTATTAAACCGTTGTAACATATACATTAACATATGCTTTTTGAATATGTCTAGAATGCCTATAGAAAATGAACGACGTTGGTCTGCAAGTAATTACACAATAACAATACCAAAACTCACCAATGTTGTGAGCTATTGTGATGTAAGAATATAATTTGATGCAATAAGGAATGCACAAATCAAATTAGACGATCGAATTTATAGGGAGGATAGAAGAGACAGAGGCGACGCATCGTTCGAAAATATTCATTTATAAATACGGCTATATTTACCAAAGTCAATTTCTTCAAAACCCCGAAATTATCAAATTTCATGACGCGTATCTCAAACGATTCGCCGAAAAGGCGTGATCTCTGTGCATGTTTTATAACTTGTTGGACCTAGTTAAAATAAAGGACAAATTAAAGTCTCATGCATTATATTCTTTCACGTTTTATTATCGATTCATTGCAAGCCTGGGGCCGGCTGATTCTATCACATCGTTATATATATATATCGAGTTAAAATTTATCCGGACCATCTTTTGATCTAGTTTTCTATAAATATTTCCCCTGTGATGTCATCATACGGCTTAATATCGATATTACCATGAACGGAGGGAGGAAATCGTTGAGAAATGTTACTAGAAGCCGCGGAAACCTTGAACTGTCTTCTTAGATACAAATCAAAGCTTTAACTATTATTTTGGAAATTATTCTATCAATCTGAGCATTAAAATACTCTCTTAATGTAAAAAACACGAATGAACTCCATATCGGCCATTAATCGATAGTCCAGTTGTGGGTGCACCTCGCAATGTAAAACTCAAAAACGAAAGAAGTTTTTTAAACTTTCCAAAAATGGTCAATACATTTGTAAAATAATCTAGAAATCTGGATCGGTCGGTCCCGTAGAGCAATTGTTTCTTTATTCTTTGACCTAATAGAGGGCGTAAAATGCCAACTTGATATAAAATGATATTGTCAATCAGCTTGTCAACTCATTTTATTCGTAACATTTGTATTGATTAAACAGAATATACATTATAAAAGTTGTTTAAAAATTACGCCATGTATATCAAATCATATTGTTTAACTACCGACGCAAATGTTACGGAAAGCATCTGGCAGTGCAGGCGCGTTCGTATGTATTGCAGTCAATACTATAAAGGCCATCCTTTAACTATCGACATTCTATTAGGCGCCCAGTCTACCCATATGAAATGGATGAATCAATAACGGTGCCGACAAGTAACCTTTTCTGAGATGCTGATCGATACGAATAGGCTCATTTAGAACCGTACCACGGTTTGCTTAAAGGAAATTATGTTATAAGCATTGTTGAATAGATTCATCAGGATCGGTAGCCATAAATGATAAAATAAGGTTCTTATACTGATCTGAAAGTATACTCACAACTGTGGACGCTGTTGCCTTTCTCAACACTTGGTAGATTGTGGTGAGTTATTTACGTGATCAACTCAATACCACGCATGCTGTATACAACATCCCGTGCAAACACTGCAACTTGTGTTATGTTGGTGAAATGGGCAGAAAATTTGGCACTCGACTGAAGCAGAGAAATTCAGCAAGACTATTGCCACCCGGGCCAGCCGAAATCCTTCACAATCTATATACTGTACATAAGTCGGCCATTACCATGATTACGGATCATGTTGTGGACAGTAATCATGTGATTGGATGGAAAAAGGCTACGGTCATAGGCACGGAACAAGATCGGTACAAGAGATGGATTAGAGAAGCAGTGGAGATAAGAAAGAAAGGGGCACCACCATGAACCGAGACGAGGGCAGTATCACATTTCACACGTTTTTGACGAACTTTTACTGTCTGGAGTCAAGAAACGAACTGGCAACTCAAAAACCGTCACTGGAAAAACTCCTTCTAGCGTCGGTGACAGTAAATAGCTCACCACAATCTACCAAGTGTTGAGAAAGGCAACAGCGTTGCCGAAACGTCCACAGTTGTGAGTATATTTTTTGAATCAGTATAAGAACCTTATCTGATCATATATGTTATAAGCACTTTCTTACACCAGTCCTTTAGATGTCCGTGGTTAAAGATAGGAATGAGTAGGGTTAACCTTTCAAATACTATGATTTGGGGGATACTTTTCTCTTTGGTATATGCGTAAGACCCCTTTTCAACTTCAATGTCCCCTAAATATCCAAAATATTTTGAAACTTTAACCACAGTTACCCAAAATATCCCTAAAACAATCTATTGTTTTTTTAATTTTTATTTTCAAATTTGTCACCTAAAATCACTGAGCATAGATTACATGTTCTAATCCCTCAAGGTTTAAGTATCAGCTTAGATTGTTATAAGCTACTTCCATAAGACTATCAATATAATTACTACTCATTAACACTCACTCGCCTTCACTTCATGAACAACGAAAGCATCTGATGAGTGAAAATTGGGCAACCTTTATTTTTTATGCTAGTATTGTTGAGTGCAGTGCTTTATTTTGATCGTATGTCATTCGATATGATGTTTCCGCAGGGCGAATCCACAGGCATGAGGATGCATTATTGGAACATGAGCTCTCGTCTTTATTCGTTCGAGAAATAAGATGCTTGTCATACTGATACAATCAAGTTAATCAAATATATTCCCGGAATAGCTATCGCTTGTGTTATTATTAAATCGAGATTCATGTTCAAGGCTTTCTACGGATCATTAAAACCTACGATTAAAATGCATTGAGATATACATAACACCACAGATACGTTGGAATATGAACGGTCATGGATTGAAGTAATGCTTCACTAACGTGTACATTTACACATGTTGCTTTGTAATTACTAAATGCCAACAAACAAATGTAGCGATCAGCGAAGTTTGTCATTACTCGTTTGATTATACGTAGTTGATACATATATATAAAAAATACTCTCTCCTTCAAGGGAACAATAATCCTGTGATAAACATTTGTTGGAGTTTCCTTTCATACTAATGAAAAACATTATGTACTTTGCATGAAATTATTATCAAGTATATCTAAAGAAGATTAGAACAACTTACGTTCTCTCCATTTCTACCTCAAGCATGTCAAGCGTAAATTTGATGTAATCTGTTTAAAATTCACATGACAAGTGAATTTATCCGAGAATTACAAGCAGATTCTATATTTTGAATAGCTATATATTCAAACATTGTAACTACTCTCAGTCAAAGCTACCAAAACAGCTCACATTTGACGAGCTGTTATCATAAAAAGAATCCGTCAGAGATCAGCAGAAAACGAGTTAAAACAGTCTCAAGTTGCAGTCTACGAAAAGGAATGTTCATGTTCATAAAGTATTATGCAAATGTGAAAATATAATGAACAGTTCGATGACTGTTTACGATGTGGTCTATCGTTGTGAATTCATGAAACACCCATATCTGGATCTTGTTGTTGGTATTGGGGCTGTTTGTACTGTGGCTGTTGTTGTTGTTGCAACAACAACATTTATGTTAAGTCAACCATGGACATGTGGGTATTGGCTATATATTATGCATCTAAATTTAAATTATAACTTTTGTTGCACTTATGTATGGCTGGTGGCCGGTAATGGTAAATGCACGATATTATTTACCCTCAAATTGAAACACAATATTAAATGTTGCGTTTATTTTAAGTCATATATGGACATGAGGGTAGTGGTAAACGCACGATATTATGTACCTAAAATTGAAACACAACTTTCTGTGGTGTTTATGGACCTGCGGGTAGTGGTAAACGCACGATATTATTGACCCTAAAATTAAAACTCAACTTTGTTGTAGCGTTTATGAATACTCATTTATGGACATGCGGGTAGTGGTAAACGCACGATATTATTGTACCCCAACATTGAAACACAACTTTTAGTGGGGCTGATGTTAAGTCATATATGGACCCGCGGGTAGTGGTAAACGCACGATAGCATGTACCCTTAAATTGAAACACAACATTTTGTGGTGTTTATGTGAAGTCTTATATGAACCTGCGAGTAGTGGTAAACGCACGATATTATGTACCCTAATGGGTATTCTTAAATAGTGGGTGTGGTTTTGGATGTCAGCAGGCAATGTTATGGGTCTTGGCTAATTTTTAGCCAATACGCACTATATTATGAGACAATGGTGTATAGTTTGGGGCGGGGCTTAATTCATTCGAATAATAATACCTTTAGTGCGTATGATCATCGCGTTAGCGTGCCCTACACAAAGTCGCCGGCGTATATATATATATATATGGACCTGCGGGTAGTTGTAAACTCACGATATAATGTACCCCAACATTGAAACACTTTTAGTGATGCTTATGGAAAGTCATATATGGACCTGCGGGTAGTGGTAAACGCACGATAGTATGTACCCTTAAATTGAAACACAAAATTTTGTGGTGTTTATGTAAAGTCATATATGGACCTGCGGCCAGTGGTAAATGCACGATATCATTATTACCCTAAAAAAATCCATTCATGGACATATGGGTAGTGGTAAGCGCACGATATTATGTACCCTAAAATTGAAACACAACTTTTAGTGGTGCTTATGTAAAGTCATATATGGACCTGCGGGTAGTGGTAAACGCACGATAGTATGTACCCTTAAATTGAAACACAACATTTTGTGGTGTTTATGTAAAGTCATATATGGACCTGCGGCCAGTGGTAAATGCACGATATCATTATTACCCTAAAAAAATCCATTCATGGACATATGGGTAGTGGTAAGCGCACGATATTATGTACCCTAAAATTGAAACAAAACTTTTAGTGGTGCTTATGTAAAGTAATATATAGACCAGCGGGTAGTGGTGAACGCACGAAATTGAAACACAACTGTCTGTGGTGTTTATGTCAAATCATATATGGACCTGCGGGTAGTGGTAAACGCACGATATTATGTACCCCAAAATTGAAACACTTTTAGTGGTGCTTATGGAGAGTATACAGGGTGAGTCAAAAAGACTGCAATAGTGGAAAGAAGCCATTTTGTTTTCAAAACCAAAATTAATTTGAAAACTTTTTAAACATTGCAAGAATGATGTATTTAATCCTAACTTTGTGTGAAAAAATGAAGTTGATCGAATTTTTCGTTAGTCTTTGGTGATCCTCTTTGCTGCACAACCAAATTTACTTGTTTGTCCACGAGCACAGTGATTTTCATTTGAAATGGCACACATTGCATTTTCATATTTGAATATCCCGCCAACAAAAAAAATGGAAAATTTCATTTTTTTAATAAAATTTAAATCATTAAACGCTTTCACAGCATGGGTATGATTATAATTGATTATGCTAACTCACATGTAAACAAGAAAGGATGCATCAAATTCCAATAACATCCCAAATGAACTCAAGTTTCAAAATTTGAATGGGAGACACGTTTTGCGATCTGATGCATATTTTGGGTATCTCGTGGACAGACGTGTGAAATGGGTGCAATGGTCAAAAGGTTCACCAAAGGCAAACGGAAAATGATATTGACTTCATTTTTTCACACAAAGTTAGGATTAAATACATCATTCTTGCAACGTTTAAAAAGTTTTAAAATTCATTTTGGTTTTGAAAACAAAATGGCTTCTTTCCACTATTGCAGTCTTTCTGACTCACTACTTTCGCCTGCTTAGAGTTTATTAGACTTTAAATATGTTGTTCCAGACAGAAACCTTTCTAATGAAGAAACTGAAGAAAAACCTTGTGTTGCAATTTGTGGTGGGTCATGCTATCATTGGCGATAGATTGACTGGACTATGCGGGCAGTGGTAAACGCAAATATTATTTACCCTAAAATTGAAACACATATTTTTGTGGTGTTTATGAATACTCATCTATGGACATGCGGGTAGTGGTAAACGCGCGATGTTATGTACCCTAAATTTGAAACACAACTTTTAGTGGTGCTTATGTAAAGTCATATATAGACCTGCGGGTAAGTGGAACGCACGATGTAAAGTCATAGACCTGTGGGTAGTGGTAAACGCACTATATTATTTACCCAAAAAACGAAACACAACTTTTTGTGGTGTTTGTGAATACTCATCTATGTAGTAAACGCACAAATGTTACGTATCCTAAAGTTGAAACACAACATGTTGTGGTGTTGATGTTTAGTCATATATGGACCTGCGGGTAGTGGTAAACGCACGATATTATGAACCCTAAATTTGAAACTTTCTTGTTGCGTACATATAGTCATCTATTATTAAAAAACCTTAATATTATCTTTAAAAGGTGTTAGCTATGAGTAAGCTATCACGAATTTGCCTAGTCGTAAATATTCCGACTTAGAAACTTTGTTCCCGTATTGAGATAAATAGTCTACGTGTATTAGGACTAAATCTGAAAAATTAGTACAATTGATGTGTTAGTACAATTGACTAATTTGTGGTAGCTTACTCATAGGTAGAATCTTTTAAAAATTAAAAAGGTCATAACGCTGACCTCTTCTATCTGTAATTTTACAAACTTACAATTAAGGACACAGCTGACGTATTAAACAAATTAATTTATCTTCACAAGGTTTAATTAACTTCCAATAATAATTGAGCCACTTGTTTAATGGGTTGACACGACGGACTGATTTAGAGAAAGTAAGGCCACGCATCGCATCGGTGAATGTGTGTACATTAATGTTTCAAGTATTGTATGTATTCCGTTAGCTAGTATCAGATAATGTAGTTGCTGCAATAGACTATCAATACCCATACTGTTAACCGGGCTTTTCAAACATGCGAGTCATACAGGTGTTGGCGAAGCAGACATAGTTTCAGCTCCACCACATTTCAATAGAGATAATAATCCACTCTATTGAAGATCTATGATTCTGTAAGTGTTCAACAAGTGTGACATCTACAAATTGGCTATGAGTACCCAGGTTTCTTATTTTGGTGTTTACGCTAGCTACGATGGGAGGACAATTATCAATTAATTTAACTATACCAATACACATAAGTCTTATTACGAATCGGTGAGGATCCCCTTTACCGGCGTGCACATTAGAGGCCAAATACAATGGTACTGTTAAGTTGGACTTAATTTAACGGTACAAGATGCCCTTAACTTTCATACTTCATGGACAGTACAACTGGAAAATGTTACAATTAAACTGTCATATCTTGAAATTGTCATATTTACTACTTGAATCAAGTTTTGTTATATCTAGGAAGAATGACAATTGCATTTACAAGCTGTGTGGTATGTATTTGTACCATTTGCTTAATAATTGAATTTGAGCTATCCATTCGAGAACGCCCTTTAGAGCAAATTTATATTATACAATGCCTACCACATGAACAACTATGTTGATGTGTTTTATGTGGGTGATAAGATATGGACACGCAAATACTCTACGGCACACCCATTTATCAACGTAGGGGTCGGTAAATGATTGTTTACTATGGTGGATTTATGTTGTGTGTGGGTGTGGTGTGGGAAACTGTAATATGTGGCTAATTCATTAAATCTGTATTCAAAACCAGACCCTCAATATTGCAATCAGATGTTTGTCTAAAATGTGAAATACCATAACTTATGAATATGTGCGTACCACCGTGCTTCCACTCAAATGGATCGTTATATGGAAACGCGAACGCACAGCGCAGGTTATTGATATATTGCCAAGTCCTCAAAAATTGACTTGTGCGCGCATCAATGACCTGGGGGCGGGGCGTTTTGTGTGACGTCGCATGGTAACAAGATTCAGATGTTTGCTTGAGCGGGGCCCTGAACGTGGATACACGATATTTTAGCGGCGGCACTTTCAAAGACAAAGACTAAAAACAACAATAAATATCTGAAAAACCAACAATGCCACGACAAAACACCATTTATGTATCATTCAATTGCTGAACAAGGTCTGCATGGTTTGAATCACTGTGTGTTTGTACCACCAGTGCCGCGGCTAGTCTTTAAGGTTGGTGACTGCGTACGGACTATTCTAAGGTTCTTGTTTGAAATCGCTGACTTTGTTTTGGTACCAAGGGATTGCCCCGAGGGGGCGGCACGAGGGGCAATCCCGAGGTACCAAAACAAAGTCAGCGATTTCAAACAAGAACCATAGAATAGTCCGTACAAAGTCACCAATCTTATTCATAACTATCATTTAATGTTGATTAGCATCCAAATTGTAAATATTAAGATATTCTAAAGGTTTATATTTTGACTTTGGAGTTCGTATTTTTGTGTCATTTTCTCCTGAGGTAAATAAACACCACCCTATTGAATAATGGTGCAATCTAAGGGGGTTCCCCACCGTACGTCATTTTTTTTCTATGGATTGACCAATAGCGGAGAAGCTCTTATAAAGAACGATCAACGATTATGAGATAGACCAATCACAGTTCTGCAACTATTATGCATGTCCAGGGCCACAAATTAATTTAGTTTTTGATTTGCAAACAATCACAGAAAATTAATAAACAAACAACAGAAGTTTCTTCATTCCCGATCCTGTAAAGAATTCAGAAGCAGGAAAGATCAATTTTGCAGATTGGAAATAATATTATATGAAATAGGACTTCATACCCTGGACGAATATTTCGTCTCAGATCTACCGTACGAATAAGTTTTTGACGCTATTTTTGTAAGCTTATTTCATCATTGAAAAAGTCAACGCAAATGATGTCTCATCATCATGGATCCATGGATCAAAGTCGAATCACTTCAACAACCGTGACCTTCTTATGTTTATGGTCAATGGGGAAATATAATCAAAATCGCAGCTAAATGGTGTTGTACGATTCCATTCTTTGTATTACCTGCTTGTTTAGAGACGACGTTATTCGGTGAGTAATGATTGAAGGCCTATACCTACATATTGACTTCATGTTAATTAGGATCCGTGAGTCTTTTTGACAAACAAAAGTATGTTGTCTTGCCCTAGTATTAGTTGCAGTGTTAGTGTTTGTCAAGCTTTGACAAAAATGAAATGGGTTGTCATGTGTCGTAGACGGGATGGCTATCATACTCATAGGCTTAGCTAGAGGAGTAGGCTCGTACGTAGGCCTAGTTAATTTAGCCTAACATATTTTAATCTTGTCAGTTTCGATTTTACAACAAAATTGGATGACGCCTGACTTAGATTTTGAATACGTTTCTTGAATTGAAACATACAAAGTCTATGAGACCTATGAGACGTCCCTGCTCTGTAGGCTGTTTATCATGGTTTTTTTGCGTCCCAGTCAAATGTTATACTAGTTTGTTAGCCCTGTCTGTAATCAGATTTATTTCACTGATGCTTGATACGGCCGTGTGCAGGCTAGCCGCAGCGCTGGCGGTACAAACACACACGCAGTTATTCAAATCATGCAGACCAAATTTGCCGTTCATCATTGAAATTTTACAACGATATAAAAATGGTGTTTTGTTGTGTTTTCATGTAGTTTTATTGTTGAAACTACCGCCGCCGCGATCGCGAGTAGTCGTGTCACGTGTATCCATGTTCAGGGCCCACTCAAGCAAACATCTGCCTCTTGTTACCATACGACGTCACTCAAAACGCCCCGCCCCCAGGTCATTGATGCGCGTACAAGTGAATTTCATGATTTTAGAGATCTTAGCAATATATCAATAACCCGCGTTGTGCGTTCGCGTTTCAATATAACGATCAATTTGAGTGGAAGCGCGATGGTACGCACATATTCAAAAGTTATGAATACTGTACAATGACTGACTCGCGAAATGTTCAGGCAATAACAAAATGGATTGTAGCCTTAGCTTCATCATGGTGGACTACAACTCGATAATCTTTTATTATTTAAGCCATTTCATTTGGCAACATGCTAAATGACACCAGTACAAAGACGTACATGCATAATGTGTTATGCCATGCAGGCCTAGGCCTAATGAAAAAAACCTGGAAAGCTAAAGACTGTCTAACGTATTGTTCGTCTCACGGTCTCATCGGCAAACACGCTCGTATCAAAAAGCATGTGATAAATAAAACTGATGAGGGCTAAAAAACTATAGAAATTGGAAATGATCGACAAGCAGAAAAACCTGACAAACATGTGTCTTGTCAACTCAAAGGTGGCTTTACAAATGTTGCAATTACAAACGTATCTTTAAAATCGAAATCAGGCGTCGTCATCCATTATTGTGTTGCAAAACCGGAACTGACGAGAGATGAACTTTATAAGCCTAGGCTACTCAATTTACTAGGCCTACACAAGCCTACTCCTAGCCATAATATCAGGGCAACCCATTTAATTTTTGTCATGTTTATCAAGTTACTGCAACAAGAAGAAACTACTAACATGACTAAGGGACAAGAAAAAAGAGATTTGATTGTCAAAAAAGATTCATCATCCCAATTAATTTATTGTTGTAGGAATTACTCACCGAAAAAACGTCGTCTCTATCGCAAGCCCATAACAGAGTACCAAGAATGGAATCGTACAATACGATTTAGCTAGGATTTTGACTGAATTTCCCATCGATTGACCATAAACATACGATTGTTGAAGTGATTCGACTTTGATCCATGGATCCATGAACAGGATGAGACATCGGCGTTGTCTTTTTCCATGACTAAATAAGCTTACCAAAAAGCTTCAACAATATTCGTTAGATCTGAGACGAAATATTGGTCTCAGGGTAGATGAAGTCACATTTTCTTATTATTATTGATGTTTCCATGCTTCTGAAGTCTTACCAGATCGGGAAAGAAAAAAATAGCGTATAATCCATGGTATTCTCTGTCTTAATTTTATTTATTTATTTTCTGTGACTGTTTGTACATCGAAAACTTTTAAGTTTTAGGTTAATTGGTGGCCCTGAACACATAATAGTTGCAGTACTGTGATTGGTCTATTCCATAATCGTCCTTAATGAAAGCTTCTTTGCTATTGGTCAACCCAAAGAAAAACAATGACGTAGTGGGGGAGCCCCCTGAATGCTCCATTATTTAATGGGGTGGTATTTATTTACCTCAGGAGGAAATCACACAAAATACGAACTCAAAAGTCAAAATAAACCTTTAGAATAACTTAATATTTACATTTTGGATGATAATCAACATCAAGTGACAGTTATGAATAAGATTGGTGTCTTTGTACGACTATTTTAAGGTTTATGTTTGAAATCGGTGACTTTGTTTTGGTATCTCGGGATTGCATCACTTGGTACTAAAATAAAGTCACCGATTTCAAACATGAACCTTAAAATAGTCGTACGCAGTCACCAACCTTAAAATGTAGACTGTGATACGTGGAAGTTTTTCAGACATTAGTTGCGTGCTATTTCTTAATCTTTTGATTTATATAAAAAAACCCGATACAAAATTGGAATACAAATAAATCCTGTATTCTGCCTGCTGTCTAAATATAGTCAATATAGTATGAATATAACGTCTTTTATTAGCAATATTGCCTGTCTATTTGTACGATTATATTATGCACATCTAAAGTACAGGTTATCTCAATAATAAAGTAAGGGTTGGCAAAAATATTAATGGCTATTGCATCGATGTAAATTAAATAGCCATATTTTGAAACCTTCAATTATAGCTATCTCGTCAAAGACGTAAATGAAATAGTTTAGTTTTAATGAAGGGTTAAGCAGAAACAGGTCACTTCATTGAAAGAGTCAAACTTTGACAAAATATACTGCTTGCAATGTTTTAATTTTGGCAAAATACGTTTTGGTGTTTTTATAAACATTTCTCCATTTAAAAAAACACGAACATGGATGTCCTTACCCATTGTAAAGCCTAATATGATGATGGTTGTTCCATTGTTCGCCAAAATCAAATACATTTGTTTCAAATTTACAAGACATTGAGACTTTAATCTATTAGAGATAACCTAGGATTAATTAGTCTAAAAGCTTTTTATAAAATAAGAAATATGCTTTTAAGGTTGATGCAGTACATCATTTTGTGGTAAGTGATTATAGCCTATTGCCTCGAACAACAAAATGCAGTGCGACATCTGAGTCATTGCAATGAAATCATTTGCCGTGTACAATGTGTAGTATGAGGCATGTACTATAATTGCATTGGAATTCTTTCAAAGGGACACTTATGTGAGAATACGTTAATATCAATAAAATAATGATGACTAGTTTGCAAGTATATAAATGATAAAAAGGAAAGGAGGTAAGGACGGTTAATTTTAAGTGAAATTATGAAATTGACAATTTAATGAACTGCATCTTGAACTATAAAATGTGTAGGCTTCCTTTCAACAGCGAACATTTTAGGGCTATTTTTAACAAAGATACAAGGGCCATTGCTAATAATTTAGAATACCATAACAACTGTATTTCTATATGAATAATGTGATTTTTTTTGGGGTGTTTATTTATGGGTTTTTAAAAAAAAAAAATTAAAATTGATTATTTATATCTCACGGGCACTCATGTAAGAGTAAGGGTGTGTGTTGTACGGTTTAAATCTGAAAAATGTCTCTCAAGACTTGAAATTGGTTCATGAATCGAGGCCGTCTCAGGAATACAAACGTGTTAAAGAAAAATTCCTATAAGAACATCCTTCGCCGCGAGTTATGGTTACAGCGGGATCCCGTGTTTTGAATTAACGGTCATTTTTGGGAGGGAACACTTAACTCTACTCAAGTATCTCTGGACTAAAAATACACGCATTTTCTCAAGTAGTCATGACACAGTGATACTAATTTGGAGTTCATTACCAAGATGTATTGAATAGGGATAGTCGTTGGTTCGAACCGTGTTTGTGTTCCATCTGAAGTGACACGGGATCTCTTTCTCTACCGTCAATATTTGAAGGTACGCAAGAAAAAGATATTGTAGTTTATGCTTATGTAAGAATGATTCATCCGCAAATAAAATTGGAAATTTCAAAATGTACAGACTCACAAGACAACTAAGCGGGTCTCAAGAAAAAACAAAGTACAACTGAATGAATTGAATATGAAACACATAGTCCTATTTATAAAACACCTGGTCTGAGAACACTGGATCTGTTGCTACACTTTGTCTTGACCTTAAACTTGTGGAATTGTATTACATTACAATAAAATATGCACGTACCTTCACATAATTCAAGGTGAATTATATTGAGTATCGTAGTGAGGATCTGCAACCTTAGGATCATCACCAACTCCATAATGGCATTCCAATTGTGAATTCGTAGTAGTAGTAGTAGTAGCAGCAGTAGTAGTAGTAGTAGTTGCTAGTAACAGGTTATAATATTCTTCAGTAATATCTCCGCAACAATGTCCTTGTTGGTAGAAGGTTATTAATCCAGAATGAAAGTTTCCGCAAAACATGTCCACAGATTTCTTTTAAATCACGACTTTAAATGGTCCTGATAAGAAGTATTTTACGTGTTGGATTTAACAAGAGCCTCGCGTACTAAAACACTGTGGTGTCAACAGATTTCAATGGTGTGAAATAGGACACTTTTCTTCGACGAAGCGATCTGATGAACTTTTCCACTTGTATCTGTATCGTCTGGTCATTTATACTATCTCGTTATCTCCACATCTGTGATGTATTGGTTGATATGAAGTACCAGCTATTTCATTTGAATATGAATACAGTGACAATCATTTTTCGATGTAAATCAATTTTACACTACTTTACGATATCGTATCGATGGTAGCATTTATCAATGAAGCCAGCTGCTATTGTTGTCAAATCGAATAGCTATCCAAATTCAATGGACATCTTAAACAGCATGCGTACCGTGCAATGTTTTAATAGCCTACCAACGAATATAACAGGCTGTTGCACGCCAGAACAGTATATACCATGCTTATGTATTATTTACTAGTGATGTGGATTTATTTTTACCGTGTAAATATTTAGTGGCCACCGTGTGTAAGTATCCGCGACATAAACGAGAACGAAATTAAACCAGTAAATTACCACGCAGTCGCAGTCTTTCTCTCTACCTCCCGCTTTTTCTAGCAGTTACAGTCTGCTGGCACCAGCGTTCAATGTCGGGTGTATTACATCGTGGCTTCTGGAAAACCCGTCGTCAAGGTAATTTCTAGTGGCAATGGGAGATATAATTACTACACGCGTAATTAACTCAGTTTCATCAGCAATACCTGCAACTCGGTTTCTATAGCAACCAATTTATAAAATATAGAGAAGGCACACTACTTCCAATTAGAAAATACTCAACCTGATCGATTAGCGATTTACGCTATTAGAAAATGGGTTTACCTCAAAGAGATCGATAAGGTCAAGATGAAATGGAGATTTATGGGCATCCGATACGGATAAATTGAGTTCAAATTAAAGTAAAAGCTATTATATAGGGAGATCCCTGTTCTGGATTAGTGGCCATCGCGGGATTTATATTCTTTGATGGCACTAGAAAGATAACTCTGTGCACGATAGACGGAACTATAGCAACACTTGGAATATTAAAAGACGATTAACGACCGCCAGGGGAGGGGCCGTGGGTGGGGTGATGAGGCAAGTTTATTTTTTCAACTTTTAAAGCAAAATATCGAGACAGTTACCAATTGCCCAAATTTGGCTCGAATATACCGTTAGAATACGATGATATGCTTCAAAGAAGATTTATTGATCAACACCAGCATGCTTCACTTTAATATCACGATCACTGCTTTCTGTCATTCCCATTGACATGACATTCCATTGCAATGAAAGGCTTCTAATAATGTTGATAAAAAGAGAGTCTTTGGAGGTCTTCAGGAAAATCCTGCTGGAAGTAGTACAATTGGTGCGACTTCAATTCAGCCCTCTGGAAGTCAGACAACCTCCAGCTGGTAATTACGTAAGCCCATATTTAGTACTGCTTATTCTATGGAAATGAGAGTAATGCTAGTAAGCATGTTGAGGCGCATAGCATATCTTCTTTGGATATGCGTCATGTTGTGTCATTGGTTCGCGATCCAGCAGACGGACGACATCGCCTATTGGTCGAGGCAGGCATATACTCTCCCATATACCCTTACGTGCAATTTGTTTTCAACATGCATGCTAGTCATTAAGTCTTCAATTTCTTATATTTTGATAATAATTTGATAAAGGCCAAAAATGGATAATGAAACACGCCAAAATAAGACTACATGATAATAGAAGTATGTTAAGCATAATAAGAGAGACGGTAATATGTAGAGTGATTCATCAAACGTTACATGTCACTGTATAAAAGACTTTGGTATAACATAGGACTTGAACTTTGACATTTCATCTGAAATGATATTAAAATGAAATGATTTAATGTCAACATGTAATCGAAATCCATATTTACTTTAAGGTAGAAGGAACCTAAAAATGATTGTTCATTTTACTTAGATTAAAAGTCATAAATCATGCAAATTAGCTATCCAATATGGCAGCCGTCAGTAGGAAATTAGGACATCTCTTATGCTTCAGATTTGGCAGGTTTATTGCTCTGGACATTTTACATGATTTGACTGAAACATAATTTATTTTTCGAATTTAATTCCGAATTTAATTTTGGTTAAAAATGCAAATTGCGCCCCTAATTGATTAGTCGCATACAAATAAAAACTATGATTTTGCAATTTCGAAATTCTAAAACAGTCATGATATGGAATACCTTTGATAATTACTGTGCCAATTTAACACTCATTAGAGCACGTACCTTTCCAAATAGCATGCATAAAATGTACTAAGAACTCCCAAAAACACATTTTGAGAAAAATACAACAACAAAAAACACTTCACATAGCTATTTTACAATATTACGTACCATAAAACCGAGCCAATATTTCAGTTTTTAAAGGTACGAAAATATGTATTAAATAAAAAATACAGGGTGTCTCAAAATGATATATAGGCCTACCGTGTTTGAAAAAATTACATTAAATAAAAACAAGATACTAGTCCAAGTCTAATGTCTATAATGGGAAACATGACATTGTGTTGTACTTACTCTGTTAATATCATCAAGATATCTTTATCCGATCCGATCCGATATGGCATGACATTATTGAAAATCGTTGAAAACCAGTTTTCACTTTCAGCGTATTTCAATGGATAAAACTCACACCAAACATTAAAACTGCCGCTTAAGAAAGTATGACAAAATCCCTCAATTAGAACAATTCCTTCAAACCTTTCAAATAATGTTTTATACCTACCAACAGTTGATAGCTAGTACTTTTGTGGTGGAAATCAAGAGGACACAGCAAATTACCCGCATATCATTTAAATGGAGCTTTGTGCCGAACATGGTCAATAGTTTTTGTGAGTTTCAAAAGAGGTAATTGCTATCAAACTCTACCATTTTTACAAAAGAGTTTATAAATATTTGGTATTTTAAATATAATAAATAATACATAATCATTTTAAATAAAGAAAAAAATTGTACTCTCGGCTGATAAGCACCCCGGTGAAACAGGCCAACTAATTTTATGACCTCATTCTTTAAATGAGCATAAATAAAAATACTGTGATTAATCCTATAACCATATACATATTATTATGATAATCCACATAACTTGTCAATACTGTGCAAACACGTCTATTCTCTGCATTTCTGAGATGCCAGAATCGGCAACGAACCTGAAGCTATACTGCAGTGCTGCTAAGGTACATTGGGTGGGATGTTAAGATAAAGCATGGGAATTTCTAATGGATTGTAGTCCGATCCGATTGCTTGTGTTTACCACTATTTAACCCTCCATTATTTAGAAGCCTGGACTTTTCACTTTAGATCCGCTTGAAGTATCGTGCTCATCCACCAAACGCTTTGATAGTTTGAGAAGTCTATTTGGGTGGAGATGTGACATCATCAGAGACCTTTTCAAATTGAGATCAGGAAACTTCGGAAAAACAGGTCACGTAGACTAGGTACGTACGGTTGATTCATAGCACTGGTTGTCCACCATTGGTTGTTCATCATTCACCGGTATTTTTACGAACCACAAAGATGTTGATACTTACAACACAATGAATAAAGATAACTACCAAATAGGTAACCTGAGAAACCTGATGGAAAAGAGCTTGGAATTTCAACAACCCCTATATCTATGCTTCATTGATTACTCTAAGGCATTTGACTGCGTTCAACATTTGGTTGGTAATGCAAGAAATGGGTTTCTCTCTTCACATCATTGAGCTGATTAAATCCCTCTACAAAGATCAAGAGGCTACAGTAAGAACAGATAATGGCAATTGTGAGTGGTTCTCTATTGGACAAGGCGTTCGTCAAGGATATATCCTGTCACCTTACCTATTCAACATTTATGCAGAGTACATCATGAGGCAAGCTTTTGATGGAGTGGAAGGCCAAGTTTTAGTAGGAGGTCGCACCATAACCAATCTCCGATATGCTGACGATACCACCCTGATAGCTAGAACTGGAGCTGAACTTCAAGTTCTAATACACAAAGTGAAAGCAGCCAGTGGAAAGTTTGGACTCTTCCTAAATGTTAAGAAGACTAAAGTCATGATTTGTGGAGGAAACAGCAACCAACAAGTGAAGGTCGATACTGACACAGTAGATTGTGTAGATAACTTCAATTTTCTTGGATCACTAATTCTCAAAGATGGTGGAAGCTCCATTTGGAAAGATAGAGGAATCACAAAGGCCACAAAAATACGTATTATGAAGGCACTAATCTTTCCGGTCGCAACATATGGAGCTGAAACATGGTCAGTCGGAATAGCAGATTCAAAGAAAATATCAGCTTTTGAAATGTGGTGTTGGCGCAAGATGCTAGGAATATCATGGAAAGAGCATAACACAAATGGATTTGTCAGAAGCCAGATTGGGAACCAAACTTCTCTGTATACAAAGATCATGCGCAACAAGCTACAATACTTTGGACATATTGCTAGACGAGAGGGTGACAATCTAGAAAAGGTGATAATACAAGGAGCTATCGAAGGAAGACGTAAACGTGGCAGACCAAAGCTTCGTTGGACTGATGGCATTAAAGAAGCAACTGGTCTATCTCTTATCTCTGCGCATCGCATGTCACAAAATATACAACGGTGGCGCTCCATCATCAATAGGGTCACAAAGAATCAGCCATGATCCATAGAACGACGACGATCAATTAGGCATACATAAGACAAAAGGGCTATTGATCACAGGGCCAAAGGTGTGGAATAGTTTGCCAAATGATATAAAACATGCTACAAGCATTACCCAATTAAAAAGAAAAATCACAACCTACTTGCAGCATTAATTATAGTGGATGTTGTCGTTTTATAAGTTGTATATTCACTAGTAATAGTATTACACGTTTGTACTTTTGAGCGAAGTGTATATTTATTATTACTATTTATTATTATCATTTATAGGTTTAATACACACATATCGTATTTGTCATACCATAAATTAATTAATTAATTAATTGTCAATATCATATTGTGTACAATACCGAGACAATACTATACTTTGCTTGTAAGAAAAAACAATCAAGAGCTCATCATACTTTAATCGAAACCCAAAACCAATATTATGTTAAGTAACTTAAATCTTAAATCAAAAACAAACGAAAAAACTCCAAAAAATATCATGATGCTGCTTCCACGTGGGATGTCATGTATATCCATTGCTTGTTTACCTTTTCGTTTGTCGCTTTTTTGTTTGTTTTTCTGTTTTGTTAAACTTATAAATCTGTAATTGTATTTTGTCTCTTCTTTTGTATGCGTAGTGTTAAGCTTTGTTTAAGGGGTGCAACCAGGCCCGTTGGAACCGCTACGGCAGGTACGGCAGCTGCCGTACCATACCACTTTTCCGGGGAGGAAAAACAAATTGAATTAAAAAAGAAGAAGAGATTTTTGCTTTTAGTTGTTCCTCCTCCATCATAATATTTGTTAAATTGTCATAGTATTTTGTCCTTGTTGATATGATGGAAAATAAATATTGAATTGAATTGAAAAACTATGTTTACATACAAGCGTAGCATAACTAGTAGCGTTTAGTATAGTAGTATAACTAGTAGCGTTTGTTTTTATCAATAATGGTATCGATGCCGGCAACTTCAAAATTGATTGAGCTGAAGGTAAAATGTGAAGGTATTAGTATTACCCCGAATCGCTTTTATCTCACCATTTTGATTACTGAAACACCGCAAAATACAACTTTGTGAGGGAGACAATCCAGGCGTACGTAACACCGTATCAGCCCATTGTTGAGATTTTGTTTCACAGTATAGCGCCCTCTATAAGTTCATCATTGTGCAGTTAAGCGTAAACTGTCAATCATTCGTTGTGAATGAATATTCATTCATGACTATTCATGACCTCACACGATGTGATCGTCGCGATCCAGCATCCTTCCCAACTGATCTGATTACAATATTCATAACATGCAAATAACGCCACGTCTCTCCTCTGTCACTGTCAGACGAAGCCATCCGCAATTTGAAATTCGTATTTTGTTCCACGTGAAAATTAATTTCAAATAACCAATTCTGAATGTTTCGTGTCATATAAGAACTAAATTCTGCTATCATCAAAGCAAATAAGTTTAACTCTAAATCACAATCAGCTTTTTTTGACCATTGATGTACTATTTCTGTGTCACAAATCATGTTTCGAGCCGATAAAATCCACCGTGTCTTAGGTCGTCTGGTTTGTTACGACCATGATAGTGCGCCCCCTTTAAGATCATCATTAGTCAATTTAAGCATAGTAAACGGGGGACTTTGCCTCCGAGATACTTGTCCCATAGTTATAGGGTCTCTGGACAATCTCTCACCAACACCAGCGCAATCCACACACGGGTTATTAAAGACACCCGGGAAAAAACACTTTTGTTTTTCTGTGCATGAGCGTTATGCAAGGGTACCATAAACACTCGGCTAATCGGAACCGGTCGTATATTTTCGAGTGTTTTTGGTACCGTTGCATGACTCTCCAATGTGGTATTTTTAAACGATATTATTATTGAGACACCTGTTGTGACATCTAGAAGAACAAGTTTATTATATCTTTAAGATACAGTAACCTTAAAACATGTGACTGAAAGGTTTATCAGTTGTTGTTGGGAAGGTACGTGTCCGTAGCAACTCGGGGTTTTCCCCAACACACCTTCATAATTCCCGCATATGCACGATATCACAATAGGACTTTATATAACAATTATCAGCTGTAATCATCAATCACATGGATCATGCGATCTCCGGGTGATTGATACATTCAAAGTCCGTGACAGAGGACTCTTATACAATTAATTCTGGTAAACATGCACTATGGACAAATAAACAGTGCTATATCTGTGACAGATAAATCATTCTGCTTTCATTTATCAGCTGGATAATAGACTGATAATACATCATTAATAAATAATTACGGTAAGCTGGTAGTTAGTTGGAATCTTATTTAAAATGGTTAAATATAGTGAGATAGATCCAACAATAAGTTCAAAATGTGAATGATCATGTATTTCTTTTATTCGAAATAGTGATAATTGTGTCTGAATGACCAAATAATTGACGGACAAAATTGACATTCCTCTCATTGAATTCTAAAAGTCAGTCATCGTAAAACGGCGGATATCATTACAATAGCGCACATCTGTGGCAAACATCTGCAACTTGTATTTAGTTTTCTTTCAAATTTCGAAATGCCACTACAAAAAATGTCAACTTAGAACTAAATTATAAACCCGAAACCGCTGTAGGTATTAGTAACCATCAATAACGTGTATCAAATAGTACGAGCATCTGTCGTGCTCGTAGGCCTACTTTAATATTACAGATCTGTCAGGCTAATTCGTGATCACCTACTTTCAATTTGATGACCTTTTCAAAATCCTTCCAAATCTTCCCAGTTTAGTAGGTGAAATTGGTGGAGAAAACATGAATAGGGGTTTTATAGACGGTGGTTATCTGGGAAATCTGTGGTCACCCATGTTTACAGCCTGATTTGGTTCTTATATTATAGAATCAAATGGAAACGAGTTAGGCATGTTAGGTGTGGGATTGTAACATTTGTGTATTATTGTTTATACTTATAGGATATTTTGTGTGTTAAAGTATAGGGGTACAAATCTGCTAATTTAGATCAACTAGCGGCGTACTCTCGCTACGATCGGATCCCCGATAGATGGTAATACCGCATTGCATTACCTACCTCTGAAACCCCACAAATCCCCTACAATTCCCCCCGTATTCCCAACACGTTGGTATGTAAAAACCTTGACATTCCTAACAAATGTATCCAATATAGCCCAACAAATTTTGGTGTTGATGACAGTTCAGGTGGAGTCTTCTGACAGGGGGAGGGAGAAATTACCCCTGTACCCTCACCAGACGATGGCAATTCATATTGGTTTAATTCGTAATCGCGAATATCCATCGAAAAATTCTAAATATCACATTCCTAAGTAAAACTAAATTAGATAAAACTAATGGAGTTGGATAACCAGCCCCATTCTTAAGTGTTCTTTCTTTTCATTTTTGCAAGTTAAAGGGACACGGAGTGGTGTTGAAGATTATTTTTTATAAATTAATTAACTTCAGAATTGAAGATGAACATTAAAAATTACCATTATTGTGGTTTATACTCACAAAAACACAGCATAACTTGATTTTAATCAAGTTGTAGGTGGGAGGGTGGGGGGGGGGGGGGGGGGGGGGGTGTAAAACAATACCATCCCTAATGCTGTGTACAGTATAACAGTATGTAGGGTGTATGTATTAAACCAGACGACGATGGACACGCGAAAACCTAAATTTTGAACCCGCAGTGTCAGTATCATTGTTTGAATTTAAATCGTTGTTAAAGCGTTCGTCCCATTCACTTGATCACGTAACCTCGTTTGCATATTTTAACCTGAATATTCGTGAATACGGCCGTGTCCATCGTCGTCTGTATTGAACCTTTTCTTAAAAACGCCCTCTATGTAAATATGGTTCGCCGTATTTATCACGTGTGCTGCAGGGGGCACTGTTTGACGTAAAATGCTGGTTGCGGCTCTACTAGGGGGGGGGGGGGGGGTACCGCGCCATTTTGTCCCGAAGCAATGGTCATGACGTCATATTTTGGTCGATTTTCTGAACGGTTGTATTGGATTTACGTGCAAAATATATGCCCTTGGCATCATACATCATACTTTCCCGGCTATGCGGGTCCACTTTAAATTTCAGATGTTATAAAATGGATGGATTTCTAACCAATTTGATAAAAAATACGATCCGCACACCTCAGAATTGCAAAAAAATGCTTAACACAAGTCCACTTTTTGGGCCTTTGAATAGAGTGTTTGCCGGGAATGTAGAATTACGTACACAGTGCATTAACCCATGACCCCAGTCCAATTAATAAAATTAGATATTAATAAATTAATCGCCAAGATTTTGTTAAGTACCACGGTTGGTGTAGTGGATGGAACGTTGACATAGGGAGCGAAAGGTTGCGAGTTCGAGCCCCGTTAAGATCACTTTTGTTTTTATATGCGGGGTCTTGCCGCTGGATTTGTTTGGCCATGTTGTTGGCAATCAGCAACCACGGGGTCGATTCCCGAATATTCCTTGTTATCTTTTTATTTTTCTATTGTTTAAACTTGATGGTGGATTAATGTAACATCATTGTTATGTCAATTTTTATAAATTATAAAGGCCGCCCATGCGTTTATAGTTTTCTTTTTATTTATTTATCTATCATAAATTTATCTCTTGATTTATTTAACTTTGTATCTAAACAATTAACAGTTTGCCGGCATCATCTGTATGCGTGCCTACACGGACAGCGCTGCTGGCGTTGACCGTATAAATGACGCCATTTTTGTGTTCGAAAATGTCAACGTTTTTTTACCGTTCTTTCAAAAATAAGGAGTATAATCACATTACAAACACATTTTGTGCGAGAGAAACACACACATTTGGCAAAAAAAAAATGGCACAATAAAAATCCGTTCGTTAAAAATGTAATGGATATGGTTAGATAATAAAACTATCACAATTTTACTCGTCGATCTCTGTGGCGTGCATAGGTTGGCCATGTTGTTGGCAATCAGCAACCACGGGGTCGATTCCCGAATATTCCTTGTTATCTTTTTATTTTTCTATTGTTTAAACTTGAAGGTGGATTAATGTAACATCATTGTTATGTCAATTTTTATAAATTATAAAGGCCGCCCATGCGTTTATAGTTTTCTTTTTATTTATTTATCTATCATAAATTTATCTCTTGATTTATTTAACTTTGTATCTAAACAATTAAAAATGCGTAAACAATTATATTATTGCTCGATATAAGTGATTTAACTTGAGTTCAGTTTGATTAATGATAGCAAAACTTGTTGTAAAACCATTTTACCAGTGTGCCCAAAAATTTCTCCTTTGCACACTTTGTTTGTACATTCAGAGTCAGAGATGTCACATTTAGCTTGATATAATGTAGCTAGGCTAATAATATACAATTGTAAGCAAGTTTGCGACCTCTTTGTTTTAGGCTGGTAACACAATCCCACAGTGCATTTCGTTAAAACAGTGTAATTTTTTTTCTTCAACGATACATATCACGTGATAACCACGATCGTGTTCGCAAAATATCGCAAAATGGCGCGCCCCCCCCCCCCCCCCCCCCACCGGCTCTTCCATCATTTTTGAATCGACGTTTTGTTGTACAAAGAGGGCTGATTTTTCTTAATCCTTATAGGTGTAAGTTCATACATGTAATACAATTGTAAAAATATACACATTTCTGTTTATATCATAATTGAAGGCGTAGACTCCGACACATCTCTTAATGCCCCTTTAAATCAATCAATCAATCAATCAATCTTTATTTCCATATAAAAAATACATGGAGGAGTTCACTGGAAAGCCAATGAGGGCCGTTTATGGTCTAGGCCTACCCCTTAAAACGAGCAATACATAAACAAACATTTTATACTAAAATAAACAATAAGAATCCCACAACATCATATACAAGACAGAACGGGCTCAAATACAAGAGATTATTCGTAATTTTGGATAAGGTTTGCTTTAACTGGGTTCGGAAATGCTTTAAAGATTTGGATTGTTTCATGTTTTTTGGAAGTGAATTCCAGAGAATTGGAACATTGGTTCGAATAGCACGGTCGGGGAATTAGTCACGTGTTAAGCTCGAAATTTCATATTATACGAGGGGCATTCAATAAATACCTGCATGCAACCATTGAAAATCTCTGAACCGTGACATGTGTCAATAAACTAAACTCATGATACTTAAACTGTAAGCCTTACCCCTTTCTCACGGAATATTTCAAACACGTGGATCATTTTTATCATGTAATTTGCTCGCAAAATAAACCCGTCTTATCGTTGTCAATTCAAGATAAACAACTCCGAAACCTTATTGAACCCCTACGTAAATGTATAAACAAATTGATATCAATGATAATATTGAAATATTTATTAATAAAAATTCCATTGAAATGGAATGGGGGCGATCCAAAGAAGCAAGAAGCATGTTTTGTAACCATTTTCTGGTGCATCTGTTGCAAACCAAAATACCAGGGAAATGGTGTAGGCCTATGTATTTTCCATTCAAACCAAAAAATGAATCAAAACACGCAGTCTAAAAATAGTAGGGCCTACAGGAAACCAATAAAGTTGATTTGTGTGCAGGGGGGGGGGGGGGGGGGGGGGGGGGGGGGGGAGATACCGTCTGAAGAACAATCTAGGTATATAATGACATTGTACTTGGTCTAAAACGTTGGTCCAAGAATTTCTATATAAAAATGTCATTCCGCGATCATGGTTATTATTGACATTTCATTAAATCAACCCAGGAATTAGTATTATATTATAACCCGAAACTCAAACATCCACAACTAACCACAATATTAGACAACCCCAGGGCAATTGGGAGGTTTCTTCTAGTAGTCAAACAAGATAAGCTATTATATCTCTCTGTGGGGAGTCTATAAACATCTCATTATTATTATTATTATTCAAGGTTTATTAAACAAATGTACATAGCAGCCAAAGGCTGAATTGCATACAATCTTACAATAAAAACAATTAAATACATACAAATGACACCAATTAGATATTATATACAAATAAATATATTACAAATGAAAAAGGCAAGCAGTAAAAGGCAACAGCCAACAAGTATACAGAGTCACTCAATGTACCATACACCCTTACACTTTCGAAGCTTCTGCATTCCACAACCTGACCATGTACGGGATGGGATTTCTGGCATATCTCTGAGTACGAGCCTTGGGGACTGATAAGAGGTTAGAGTTACGCAAAGACCTGTCATTATCCCCCCCTCTTGTCTTAGGCATCCAGCTGCGGAATGCAGGAGTCTTCAAAAGCTTGTCCAAGAACTGGAGGCAGATTTGCTCACGACGAGACCTAAGGTTGGTGAGCTGACACTGGTCAAGAGCATCTACATATGATTTATAATCAACAGTCTATGCATCAACTAAACAAGCTTTGACTCCAGCACAGACTGCAGGACTGTTAAAATAAACTGCATAGGTATATATGTTAAAATAAACTGCATAGGTATATATGTAATTTACAAAGACTACAAACATGGCTGTCCCCACTTATGTCTAGAAAGTCCTAAATGTGATTTTTTTTCTCAATCTGAAGCTATAAGGGTGGCTTCGCCCCCCAAAAAACAACATTACGATTGCCTATTCGTTCACGACATTTGTCCATTTGTCCAACAATTTTCTTTAGAATATCATAAAGACAGTGATATACGATAATACGTTGGGATATTCGAAATGAGATGAAACCGTGGAATTGAATTGTGAAAAGAATGTGACATCTTAAAAATTCATCTACAATCCGAAAATCATTCCGCAAAGAACTCCGAAGAGACCCATGGTTATTTTTAACTGATAACAATATATTATTGAAATATTTTGTTTGTTTGTTCATTACAATTTTCCAGCTATTTTTATCCCCCTGGTTTATAAAACCAGAAGGGGATTTTGTCATCATGTAATGTGTGTCTGTCTGTGCGTATGGGGGTGTGTGGGTGTGTGTGTGCCTTTTGGTTAGCCTTTTTTCCAAATGCTGTATCTGTTGAAAGGATGGACGGATTGACTTCAAACCTTCAGTGATAGGTAGGCCATGGTCAAACACTGTAGCTGCTTGTTTGGGGGTCTAATTTGCAAAGGTCATCTGAGGTCAAAGGTCATCTAGAGGTCAAATCGTAAAAGTTGCCCGAATGCTGTATCTGTTGAAAGGATGGACGGATTGACTTCAAACCTTCAGTGATAGGTAGGCCATGGTCAAACACTGTAGCTGCTTGTTTGGGGGTCTAATTTGCAAAGGTCATCTGAGGTCAAAGGTCATTTAGAGGTCAAATCGTAAAAGTTCCCCGATTGACTTCAAACTTGGAGAAAAGAAACATGAACACCGGGTAAACATGTTTAAAATAAATTAGAGGTCATCCAAGGTCATCTGAGGTCAAAGGTCATCCAGAGGTCAAATCTTAAAAGTTGCCCGATTGATGTCAAACTTGGAGACAAGAAACATGAACACCAGGTGAACATGTCTAAAATAAATTAGAGGTCATCTGAGGTCAAAGGTCATCCAGAGGTCAAATCGTAAAAGTTGCCCGATTGACGTCAAACTTGGAGACAAGAAACATGAACACCGGGTGAACATGTCTAAAATAAATAAGAGGTCATCTGAGGTCAAAGGTCATCCAGAGGTCAAATCGTAAAAGTTGCCCGATCGACGTCAAACTTGGAGACAAGAAACATGAACACTGGGTGAACATGTCTAAAATAAATTAGAGGTCATCCAAGGTCATCTGAGGTCAAAGGTCATCCAGAGGTCAAATCTTAAAAGTTGCCCGATTGACGTCAAACTTGGAGACAAGAAACATGAACACCGGGTGAACATGTCTAAATAAATTAGAGGTCATCTGAGGTCAAAGGTCATCCAGAGGTCAAATCGTAAAAGTTGCCCGATTGACGTCAAACTTGGAGACAAGAAACATGAACACCGGGTGAACATGTCTAAATAAATTAGAGGTCATCTGAGGTCAAAGGTCATCCAGAGGTCAAATCGTAAAAGTTGCCCGATTGACGTCAAACTTGGAGACAAGAAACATGAATACCGGGTGAACATGTCTAAAATAAATTAGAAGTCATCTGAGGTCAAAGGTCATCCAGAGGTCAAATCGTAAAAGTTGCCCGATCGACGTCAAACTTGGAGACAAGAAACATGAACACTGGGGGAACATGTCTAAAATAAATTAGAGGTCATCCGAGGTCAACGGTCATTAGAGGTCAACCAAGGTCAAAGGTCAACAAGGGGTTAATTTGTGCATGTAACAAATAATTAGAGGTCATCTGAGGTCAAAGGTCATCCAGAGGTCAAATCGTTAAAGTTGACCGATTGACCTCAAACTTGGAGAAAAGAAACATAAACACCGGGGGAACATGACCCATATATGACCGTTGACCTCATTTAGTTGATCTCCCAGCCAGGGGGATTCGCAAGTCGTGACTTGCAGTATTTTTAAACTTGTGTTTTGGAAAAAGTGTACTTTAAGTCTCAGATTCTGGACTGTACTAGTATCGGGCGATACCGGAACACCCAGTATCGTACGATACTGGTACAAAATCAGTGTTCCAGTATCGGTCGATACTATATGGGACCTCAAGTACACTTGTTCCTGTGTTTTCTTTAGAAAATCATAAAGGACGTGGTGATATTTACTGCTCTCCTATACCATGTATACACAGACAACTGAAACTGTTGATGATCCCGTGGATTCTTCGATGGATGAGACTGAGAGTAGTAGTCTTTTACCCCGTCCCAATTATCCCACAGAGCAAGGTAAATACGAAAACGGTGTCACTTTTTTTTTTATATAAAAAAGGATCTTTGCGCAACCTATTCTAAAATAGGCTCGGGTTTTCCCCATAGTCTTGGAGGGAAAAGAAAGGTGCACTAAAAGAACCCGGACAAGAGTGATGCTCCTCGTTAAATCGAAGTTAACAAATATGAACATTTTTTAATACTGACGTAAAGAATTTAAAAAATGTACTTGTATACTTTATATCGTACTCGTAGGCTTACTTGTTGATATATTTAAAAAACACACCACTAAATGCTTAGATCTCATCAACATGGCATGCTGTCTTGTTGTTGAGTTCCAAGATGAGCTAAAGTCTACTGCAAGCAGATGCCTAAATGAAGGGCAACACATCCTTATTGTTAGTTTTCAGATTTTTATCTTTAAGTGAACCATGGGTATATAATAAAATATTAGTACAAAAAAGTTATGATTCCTTATCACCACCTAAAACGGTTATGCCCCCTTTCAGCATACAAAAAGGTTATGCCCCCACCTATATTCTACTGCCCTCCCCCCTCCGGTAGAAATAATGAATGGACCATAACAGGCACACTATTTCAGTCACGTGAAAATCGAACACACACACATATAAACGCCAACGCTGCGCGCGATGCCAGGATACTGGATACGAGCTGTCTTTAGAAAAGAATTTATAAATTGCCAAATTTTCCGCCCACTCCGCCCAAAGAGACTCTCTCTCAGTAGATACCATTCTTCTTGCGCAAGACACATACTGATATCAGTATTACGTACGGTATGGAATTAGAAAACAGCGTAATAGTAGTTTACAACTTTATTATGTGTATGATCTGATGTCTAAAATAAATGTATTTCAGATACAACTTGCCTGGAAACCTATGTACTGTATATGTATTTGATATATCCACATCTCGCGAAATTTCTCAGAAACCCGATGAAATCATTTGCAAACTTCATCTTTTAAAATCTGTTTACATTACAGAGTGGTGTCGTTTCGCCATCATGCGGAAGTATTTTCAATGGTGTTTGGTCGGTTTTCTGCTGAGTCAATTATTGTTGTTCGTCGGTCTTCTGTGCTACGACTTCGTTATGTATCTTCGGTATCTAGGACATCAAGAGCATATTTTGGAATTTATATCGTACCAAACGTTCACCGTGCAGCTTCTTGTTCCTATTGCAATAATGACTGTATGTACATTTTGGTGGTATTTGCAATTAGCATGGGCGTATAAGTATTCCGACGGCAATAGTAACATTGACGTCGACCACACGGACCTCGACATCGACAACCCGCCATTTTTCTGTATGCCTATCAAATTCGACCCTTCTTGCCAATATATCCGTGAAAATAAAATCCAACTATGGTACGCATTACTGTGCTTCATATGGCCTTTAGTAAATATTGCATTGATAGGGGTTATATTAAGTCATAATATACATGAGTTACTCAAAGCAGACGAACTCGACGAAGAATGTTTGAAAGCATTAATAGTCTTCCGGGCAGCCGAAATTCCCGGATTAATTTACTACGGGTGGTTTACATTTCAAGTGTTATCCATAAAAAAGAAATTGCAGTCCGATTTTGCAGCAATAGCACATGATAGCTGTGAACAAAAGATCTCTAAAATACATCGCGTGGTCACTGAGAAATGGTTGTATTTGCGCAGGTACAGTCAAATAGTGGGCTGGTGGTTGTGTTTCGCTATTTCCATCGGGGTTTTAGCGGTGTCGGCCGAAATGAAATGGCTTTTCAGCAATGAGTATGATGATACCGAAGGAGACGAGTCTGCGAAGTGGGTATCGATTGCCATAGCTTGTCAGAATTCCATGCTTCTCATTCAACCATTTGCCATAGGTAGCTATGATGTTGATCACATCTGGATCGGCTTTCAGGATGATTTTATGAAGAAATTGTGTAAGTCTAAAAATAAAAAAGATAGTCCCGCAAAATTACAAAAAATCCTTCAGTTTATGAAGCTTATTAGTTCCCGAGGACCTTGGGTATTTGTTACATTCCTTTTCCCGATTCTCACCCTGTTTACTGCGATGGGTATTCCTACCCAGTTTGTCAGCTATTGGTTGAGACCAGGGTGTATACCAACTAACTCCACCGGTCATATCTGAAAATGTTATTCCACATTTTACAGGAATCCGCAGAGCTATTGATAGAATGTGCGTCCCCTACGAATTTGGTTTAGTATTTTGCGACACTCGTGACGCCATCGAACCCCCCGGGGTTGCATGTTGCATGAACCGTGTTTATAAAATTTGGCTATATCGTATATCATGAAACAGATGTGTAATCTTTCTGAAAATCTTAAACATCGTGATTATTCCCAACAATATGGCAGCTTAACCTGTTACAATGATAAACTCCTTTAGGACATACCTATAACTCCACAAAACAATAAAAGGCTTACTTTGCTAATCGGCTAAATAAGACAATCCTGCGGATTTAAATCCCTCCTTGGTAGGGTTTCTTAAAGACCCTCTATATTTGAACTACTATAGGCCTAGTATTCAAGTTTACGAATGAAGTTGGATATGGCCTATTTTTACAATTTTAAAAAGGTCGGGATCAAATGATCTTTATAGCTGTAGTTACTTAAGCCCAATGTGTGGCACTGTTCATCCTTTGATGAAGGCCCTGCTTGATGGAATGCAAAGAAATCTACTTTGGATCAGAACTGAAGTAATAATGTTCAAGGTGACTGAGATTCCGAGTAATCAACAATGACCGAATGTAATCGTTAAGGCGACGAAAACCCCCACTGTTCTACGTGCCCGCGGACGATCCATTTTGTTTTGAACATTATGATTTTTCGGGGGACATTTTTAAAATTCTTTGAAAGTGTTAGACAATTTCAAAATTGAAAATTCACCAACATTTGTTGTTATTGCGCCTTGGATTAGATTTTTGTTTCTAGATTTACAAGTGCATATTTAATATTTATTGTTAAATTCTTGTTGAGGGCGCAGACGAACTGAAACGAATATTTACTATACCAGGCTAAAGCCAAAATGATGGCGTCTTTGTAGCCCGGCCTCTAACTCGATACTAAAGTTGGTATTGCAACGATCGTTTTTTCTTCTTTCAAAGTCCCCTTTGCATGGATTTTCCAATTTGCACCTTTTTTTGCAAAACCGAGGACAAAGTTGGTGTACAAGTACCACCTGAGATTACCATGTGTTTATGATCCAATGTTATAAAGGGTTGTTTTTTGATCTGTGATTACAAAACATGATCATTTCGCGAAAGCTAGTTCATAAAATACTCCCTATTTTCACGATTTCGCGCTCGGTGCTGACAATATAAAAAAAAAATCCACTTTTCTGCGATATTTAGAATGATCATGGTTACAAACTTTTGTGTTTGAGTTGCGGGCATTGTAGCTTTTGTAAAGCAAATGCAAGACCCATTCATGGAAAGTTTTGTACATCTGTCACAAGAGCTCAGTCGACGAATATCCCACGGCTACGAACATTACAGCCTTCAATCCGTATCCATTGTATACTTGAGTGTCCTTAGTAGATGCGGGACTTACGGCTAATGCAACTGTTACATTTATCTTATCACTAAGGGAGATTTTCTTTACAGCAATCACAGCAAAAGGGTCATTATATTATTTGCACGATTCCAATTTGATCATTAATGACGAAGGACGTAGAATATTTGAAGTAACATGATTCATTTTGAATATAATCAATCAAATATCAAGTCAGCAAGATGATGGTCTGTTTACATCTGCAAAATGAGTGATGACATGAAAAGAAAGCATCATTATATTTATTAACGAGAGATGGCAGCGGTTGGGGCTGGGAGGTTTGAGATTAAAAATCCGTTTTAAAATTCCAGAAAGAAGACAAATCTTTGCCCAATTTAGTATGCATACAGTGTACGTGGTCGGATCAAAAGATATTGAACTTTTATTTGATTAATTTGTGTATGGGGGTGTGTCTGTACCTAAACTCAATCACCCCTCCCTTGAAATCTGCTGTTACGTTCCCATTATATATTCCGGGAAGAAGAAATAGAAAACATGAATTCCGTTTCAATAAATGAGTTATTTATGAATGATATGTTTCGTAGTTTAAAATCATTTCTATCAGCCTGAGGGGTGTAGTCCAAATCGGTGGTTATATAATTGTTTGTTGAGGATGTACTTTTCATTTGTTGACAACAAATCGTAGCTTTAGCAATAGTTATGTACATTTTGTAACTAATTGTCCTTGTATAACAAAATATTAAAATATTTAATCCTAGATGCACACTTAATCCATTGATGATCCTATAGTTATTAAACCCGTGGTTTTTTTTTTTATTTCGCCTTACTTTTGCCATACACATTATTATGTACGGTATATTGAGACAGAGTGTACACACAAGTGAATAATAACGATGTGGTTTTGCTTTACAATTAATCTAGATTGAATATTGGCATTTTGGGTGGATTTAGAAAAGAAAACAACGCATTGATTCTTGTTAATGTAATAAACTATAACACTGTCATTTATTTGAGTGAATTCGTAGAACTTGCTGAGTTGATGTGTCATTGAATCACAAGTAAATACATGATCCACAAATGGCTTGTATTATCGTAGTATCTCGGCGTAGTATTGACTTGTCCTCCGATTTCTGACGTTTATAAATTGAAACTGGTTGTCTTTTGAACATATCTCAGGTGTGCTAATTGCGTTATAGCGTGATGTAATTTGAAAATGTAGTAGGGATGGGTCTCGGAGATGTGATTAATGGCCTTGCGGGACGACAGCCACTTGACCAGATGTAAAGGAAATTAAGATGGCTTCTTCTTGTCATTGATGACGTTAACATGGGCCTATTTACAGCTCGTCACGTATCACGTAACTAATTGCACAGATTCGTAGCCTAGCTCAGTCGTTTTTAAAAGTAACGATCCCAAATAATACCATGTTTTATGTATAATTTCTACTTGGTATACATAAATAAAGAATACAAACTGAGTTGAACACATTTAGTCTATACATAGCCTGATATACTGTATCACTGCAGATTCAATTACGCGATCCAGCGCGCGATTCGAAATCCAGACATTTAAATAAATGTAAACTTAAATAATGAACATAAAAAGTCAAATTAATGAGAAAAAACAAGAAATGGTTTTTTTTTGCATACAAATTTAAGCATTATCGCAAACAAATGTAGGCATTGCCGCAAACAAATGTAGGCATTCTATCGCAAACAAATTTTAAAAATCAATGCAAGATACAAACATATTCACGACTCAGCACATGATTTGAAAATACAAACATTTAAAACAGAACTATCGCACAATAGAAAATAAATTAAACATAACAAAACAAGAAATATATTTGCACACCAAAAACTCAAAACTTTCCCGCCGGTCTATCAATAGTTTCATTCAAATAGGCTACATAATGCCGTAGGCTCCAAATAAGATCTGCATTTAAGTTTAAATTGTTATATTATATAGCATAATATCGTTTAAAACGTGATGTAACGAAATACCGATCAACAATCGATATATTATACAAAATGATAAAATACTTAAAATGCATACTGATTTTAAATTATAACATGTTTATACTTTTTGCATTTGCAATAATGAACATCTGTAACTCCTATGTTTATGTAAATCTGTAAACAAAAATCTGCCATTTTCCCCCCTTTGTTATTATTACATAATGTAATCATAGATCTTCTTCTGACTACCCAAATCAAGTGTCTAGAGCGGGACGCATTCTTCAGTGTTCAGCCACCTTATAGTGGATCAAACTCATTCACATGCCAATGTTACAGCATGGTAACGTAGTTTATTTCTTGAGCTGGTCATAAGGGGTATGGATACATCTATATAATTATTATATTTCGCTACAAATTTAACAATGATATTTAAACTGTAAAACATATATAACCTATGTAATGTATATGCAATGTATAGTGTATAATGTGCTTTAAGGAGAAGTGGTAACGGTAAATAAATCTCTTGCTTGGAGAAAAAAAATAAGAATGTGTACAACAAGTATAACATACTAGTAAGCGTAGTGTATCGTTATAATTTTTATTATCCTATCAAAACAAGTGTTTTCTTTAAATCTATAAATGAAGGTGTTTCAAGTTCCACCTCCTCCCTCATAATTTATGTATCATATAATAAGCCAGTCATATTGCATCTTTAATAAAGATAGGTACAAACCCAGTCGACTATAATTTGCAGGGAAATTACTTCGTTTTACAATGGTTGTCAGTGTCAATGCTACGTAGAGAGCGTATAGCTACAACATAATAGAGCTTTATTACGACACCGTTAAATGTCACGACGGCCATCAAGTTTACATTAGCACCATCATGATCATAACTTGTATGGCCAATATCGTGTCGTATTCAATTTACAGTTGTATTCCGGGGTTTCACGCACGCGTATTTCTTTTTACGGACAGAAAATACGGCAGAAAATATATTGCCCTTTGAACCAGATCACATAATTATTATTGGATTGGGCGCTCCTGTGGATATCAAAATTGAAGGTTTGACGCAATAGTGATCCTTGTTGTTTGAGAGCATCTGGAAAAAGGTCGTCGTGATCAAAGCCAGCTGACCACGTCCGAGAACGTCAACATGTTTCTTCTTGTCAAGGTCAAGTACGTCATAACATCTTGTAATCTTGTGTAGAAGCACAGAGGTTTAAGGCCCCTCTCAGACTCTAGATAGTTGTAACAACATTTCCCGCTTCCCTGTATGTACAATAAGTATGTGAACACAAAACCGCTCACACATGCAGATCTTTTCAACGAGGAGGCATTGACAATATTTAATTTTGAGCAACAAGATCTGGGTAGTATACAGTTGACAAGCAAAATACAATATGAGCTACGAATGAAACTATCACTTATTTGCAAGGATACAAATCCAATTCAAAATGAATAGGATATTAACAAACATGTATATACATGCATACTCTCAATACTCTTTACTACTAAGCACATTTCAATAATCAAGAGATTACTTCAATTACAAAATTGTTCACTTTCATGCAGAGAATTTTAATATGTTGGCATACGCAAGCGTCACACAAACAATGACACTGCGACATTGCGCCATGCAAGCGTTTTGCACGTGGCGCTCTTCTACATTAATTCGCTGATGTAAACAGGTTTCGCCAATTTGGAAATGACTGAACTATAGTCAAATTTATGTATCATGCTTTTATCATATTATTCACAAGCCTTTCTTTTCTCAAATTTTACCAATTTTCTGTCAACATCCCAAATGTGTTTAAGGACCCTAAAGGGCACCTAAAAGTTGGTTTGGTTTAGTACTGGAGGGGGGGGGGGGGGGTGCACCCCACCCATTGAATATAGATCTGATTTATAATCTCGCGTTATTATCAAACTTGAATTATGCCACAATTAGATTATTTACACACACATTGTTGTAGAAACCGATAAGAGTTATAAACCACGGTCAAGGTCTATTATGTATACTGTGTCTTCAAACAAATGTTGGATTTAAATAAATCGTTTACATTTCCGTAATTATTCGCATACTTTATTCGTCGAGCTACAATACCAAAAGGTGCGGCCATAATTTGCATTACGTGAGTGCAAACTCACTGGTGTGCTATTATATTAACCATTCATCTCAACGTTTACCTCACCATGGTTCTGTGTGCATGTAACAATAGCTTATACTTAAACACAGTGACTAAACTGTCTCTGAAGCCGTTGCATGCAGTGGATCTTAAAATTGTCAAACGTGTATTTCTCTTAAAGATGGTTTATCTAGATATACGGTATGATCTCAAATTCATTCAGAAGTTCATTGTTTACTATATATCTACGCTGTGCAAGACCAGGCTCACATCAATAGTAACGTTTCACTTATAAGCTATAACTTTATCAGACTGACGACATTCCCCACTGTCTGTTGTGCTATTCACATGATGTAAGCACAAAATACTAAGGAATAAAGGAATTGATATGTGCTAAGTACTAGAAGACATCTGTAAAAGTTGCTAAAGATATTGAGACACCTTTTTTGTGTAAGAAAGGTGTTTTTAAACGATATTTTGATTGAGACACCTGTTGTGATCTAAAACGACACGTTTTATGATATCTGTAAGTTACAGTACCCTTTAAACATGTGACTGATAGGCGTATCAGTTATTGTTGGACATGTTGAAAGGGCTTCCGTTTATTAGCAAATAGCAACTCGGGTTTTCCCCAACATACCTTTAAAATGCACGATATCGCAATAGGATTTGATCTAAGTTATCAGCTGTGATCATGCGATCGCCGTGTGATCAGTTACAGCCAAAGTCCGTGAGATAAGGACTCAAATTACAAATAATTCTAGTAAACCTGCACTATGAACAAAGACATATTTGATAATCATTCGACTTTCATTATCAGACGAATAAGGTAGACAGATTACATCATTGCCAACTTGATTTCTTGGAAAATATATACGGTAAGTTGTAGGTATTTGGATGTTTATAATTAAAATAATTAAATTATAGTATAAGATGGATCCAACAAAAAGTATTTCTTTTGACATTTTAAATACATATATATAATTTTGTCTGAATTACCAAATAATTGACTGACAAAATTGACATTTCTTTCAATGGATCCTACAAGTCGGTCATCATACAACGGCGGATACGATATTATAAAAATAGACCAAATATGCAATTCTTATGTCATGTTAGAACTAATTGTACGAAAATCCGACGTGCTTGTACTTTACAAATATATCATGCTAATTCGTTATAGCTTATAGGCCTCCTACTCATATATCAACGCCCACTTTCAAAAAGAAAAGGGAATCTTTTTCAATATCCTGTCAAAATCCTCCGCATTTAGGGGATCAAATTGGTGGAGAAAACATGAAAAGGTTATGAATTTTTCGTAGAAAAATTCCAAAATGGAAACTTACTAATTTTTCCATACGGGTTTCAACAACAGTTGTCTTCCTCAGTGGATTGTGTTTGATCCAGAGCTAGTGTTTCTAGTCTGTTTCTTGATGACGTCATCAGATATTGATGATGACGTACTCTGGATCAGTGGGTCGTAAAGACACCGACAAATTCATAATGTTTCTTTGAATTCCTAATGAAACTATTTCATGAACATGAAAAGGTGTTTTAGAAGTTGGGTGTCTGAAAAGTCTGTGGTCACCCATGTTAACAACGTATATACTTCCTCGGGCTCACATTTGGTTCTTAGAATCAAATGGAAACCCAGGTTTCGTATTTATGAGGATGATTTGCCCACGACTTAAAATTGCGAATATTGACGCTAAATCATCCAAAAATAAAATGTACTTCACTGAAGGTGATTTCCATACTCCAACGGATGGAGTTGAGATAATTTAGTAATAATAATAATAATTTCGAGGGGCTGTTTTTTTCGATAATATTATAACAAAAATACGTTTTACGTTTTGTAGCTTATTGTACTCTTGGGTTTGTTTTTGTTGTCATTAGAATTAGAATGGTTAACTACAATTTAAACGGCCGAGTGCACCAATGACGGGTAACTTAATAGGGAGGTAAGCTACCTCCCTAGTAGTTATGCTCTAACTGTAGCATAACTTACTATAACGATGTAATTCTTAGAGCATAATTGGCGAGTAACACCAGAATAGCTACTAGCGAGGTAAATATCCACATTAATCAGCATCGTCCCCTTACAAAATCAAGTGTCGCATATGCCAAGTGTTAACCTATAGTTTACTGTAAAATTCTGACGTGGGTGGTCCTCCGTAATATTAAAAACGTGTCGTCACTCGCTAGGTCATAGTTGAGTGTAAACCGTCGGACTGCGATCCGGAAAAAAATGATGCCATTTTATGGCCAAAAATTTCGAAGTTTGTTTATCACTTTTTCAAAAATAAGGACTATCATGACATTACAAACATATTTTGGGCGAGGGGCACATACAAACATTGCACCAAAAAGCACAATTTTAATGAAAAACACAAGCACCCGATGGAAACAATTATATACAATTATAAAACATCTCTTAACACAAATACCTCCGTGGCGTGGACACCGTGTCCTACGCTTGTTAATCGGGGAACCCCGGTTCGATTCCCAGACCACGCGCGGCAAGATATCCTTTTTTTTCTTTTTCTACCCTTCCACTCACAATAATGTTGAAACTTGGTTTATCAGTTTTTAATTAATAAAAACAATAATAAGTTTATGTATTTAGTCATTATTTAAGACCCTTGGACAATTAGTACATTTTGGTCAAATTTGACCCAAAGTCGGTGCGATTAGTGTTTGAATAGGCAAAAGGAATTGATCTAAATGTTGACTAAAAAATCACCAAATTGCATGAATGGATTTTCAAAAATATAAAAATCTTTCAGCTTATGAGGGGTTACATTCCACTTCAAATAGACACCCCCTGGGCATGCAAGTGCAATTGGTTCTTCAGCATCAGCGAATCATCCCCTTCAATGTTCACAATAAATGTACGCTATACTGCTAGAATCGACTGACTTGTGGCATAAAACGTTATGCCCCAACTTACTCTTGGGTCCGGTCAGGTATAACATTTAGCGTAAATAACCCGCCAGTTACTAGCCTAGTAGCTTACCCCGCATTGGCGCTCTCAAAATTTTGGGTTACGCCTCAGTTACTAGCGAGGTAGCGCTATTCTTCAGCTACCCGTCATTGGTGCACTCGGCCGAAAGCCTATTAATTGGGATAAATCTAGTCGAACTGTCAAATGGTCGACAATTAGAAATTATTATATAGACCTAATAGGCTATTATGATGATTGAAATATTTGTATGAAACCCTAGAAATTGTCAATTTGATCATTTAATAAGGTGTTTTCACACTTACTTCTTTACAATATCATAAAGGATGACGATATACAATGGCTGCTCGCTATTCAAGATCAGATGAAGCAGAGGTACTCATTAATGATGAGAAATCATACAATTCCATTACCAGACCCGAAGATAATTCCGCACCGGAGATAACACACACAAAGCGAAAGCAAGGTAATACGAACACAGTATGCTCACTATAATATTTAAAAAACCTCCCGAGGCACATTTTCCAAAGAAATAAATGTCGCGGCCAAAGAGCGAGGGAAAAGGGCCCCACGCCTCGGGGCTCAAACCCAGGACCTCTGGGTTCAGAGGCAGACGATCTACCGCTAGGCCACGGGGGTCAGCCATACTTGGCTTAGTATACTTCGCCAAGTATATACCCTGGGGCCATTATTTCATCGAAAAACTGCCGAACCGGGTGACACAAGCACACGGCATCATTGTAATTCGTAGTGCTCAAGAGTGTTAGGGTTAAGAACAATTGAAGTGTCGCTTCAGATCCGTTTTATGTAACATGTTTATCCGCCATCCGTCAATGTTGATTTAGTGGATGCAACCTAATCTAAAATGTATCTCACGGCGTTGTATCAACACTCATCTCTTTCCAAAAGATAAGGTTTTGTTATTGACTGTTTCAAATTATATTTGCGGGTTTTCAATGTGTTGTTTGTATTGCATGTTGTTTCTTAATTATTCTTGATGTAATTTACTATGCAATTTAAATAATAATAATAATAATAATAATCCTAATAATAATAATAATAATAATAATAATAATCCTAATAATAATAATAATAATAATAATAATAATAATAATAATAATAATAATAATAATAATAATAATAATAATAATAATAATAATAATAATAATAATAATAATAATAATAATAATAATAATAATAATAATAATAATAATAATAATAATAATAATAATAATAATAATAATAATAATAATAATAATAATAATAATAATAATAATAATTCCAATATAATAGATGTACGAGCGTCATTCAATACGTTCTACCTCCTATCTCATAACTTTATTATTATATGAGCCAGTCTTATCAAATATTACACAATTGTAGCTTGGAACCTCAGCTACAAATTCATTGTAGATTGATCTGAGTAATAGTTGTACTTTTCTGGAGATGCAGTGAGAACGAAACCTTGATTTAGTGTGACGAAAACGGATGTAAAACAGCAAAATATCGCCGAAGCGATCATCAATATTCGGCCGAGTGCACCAAACTAGCGTAACTTAATAGGGAGGTACATGTAAGCTACCTCACTAGAAGTTATGCTCTAACTGTAGCGTAACTTACTAACGATGTAATTCTTAGAGTAACTGGCGAGTAACACCAGAATAGTAACTATAGGTAAATATCCACATTAATCAGCATCGTCCCCTTACAAAATTGGCGCATATGCCAAGTGTTAACCTATAGTTTAACCTATAGTTTACTGTAAAATTCTGACGTGAATGGTCCTCCGTAATATTTAAAATGTGTCGTCACTCGCCACGTCATAGGTGAGTGTACATAAAGAATCACGTCGAGTCGACCTGCGTTCCGGACAAAAAATGACACAATTTTTTTGGCCAAAAATTTCGAAGTTGTTTATCGCTTTTTCAAAAAATAAGGACTATCATGACATTACAAACACACTCTTAGAAGGTCAGGATCAAATATGAGACGAAAAGGATCAATTTTGATCCAGAAGCGGTATCACATATGAGCTTACCCTTTCCGGATCAAAGTGATCCGACAAGCAGGATCAAAAAGTTTGATCCGAAATGGGATCAAATATTTCTGTCAAATGATACTGAAACGGATCAAAATAATGATCCTTAATCGGATGTACCTGTAGCTTATGATCCTACTCCAGGATCAAACTGAATCAAAGAAAAAGTGAAAACATAGGGGGTCATCGGGTGACAGATTGTAAAAACAAGCATGCATGCAAGGGTCTTTCGGTGACACCGGGCCAAAAAAAGGGGGGTATTTTTGATGGAGCCTGGTGTGAAACCTAATATTGATTGAGTGCCCCCACCCCCGGGTGCACACTGCAGACTATATATCGAGTGCAGTAAGCTTACTACATCGTGTAGGCCTAGTACGTCGCAGTGATCGTGACATTTTGTGAGGAGCATTTTGACCGAAAATCGTACTGATGGCACTGGTCAGGTACAAGAAATTTGTTCACAAGAATAGAGCATGTTCAAACATAAAAAATAAAACTACTTTACCGACAAAATCATGTAACATTTTACAGATTAGACTGGATAACTTACCGCGGTATTTCACCCTTGTTTCAACTGTGGCGACCGAATTCAAAAGATCGTCTGCTTGTCGTCTATCGGTTTGCGAAAGAGTGACGTCAGTCACTCATTGACCAATGAACTGTTTCATCGAATTGATCCGGAAATCAGATCAAAGTTGATCAAGGTGAATTTGATCCGTTTGTTGATATCTATCTGGAAACGGATCAAAACGATCCGAAAACGATCCGAAAATGATCCTTAAAGGATCAAAACAAAGTGAGCCGGAAATCTACTCATGTATTTGATCCTGACCTTCTAAGAGTGCACATTTTGGGCGAGGGGCCCATACAAATATTGCACCAAAAAGCATAATTTTAATGACAAACACAAACACCCGGTGGAAACAAGTAGTTAAATGGTATATACAATTATAACACATCTCTTAACACAAATACTTCCGAGGCGTTCGGATACCTTGTCCTTCGATCCCACGCACGGCACGATAATCTTTCCTTTTTTTTATTCTTCTACCCTTCCATTCACAATTATGTTGAAACTTATCAGTTTTAATTAATAAAAACAATAAATATATTTATTTATTTATTTAGTTAGTTATTATTTAAAATCTGTGGACAATTAGTATATTTTGGTCAAAATATGACCCAAAGTCGGTGCAATTAGTGTTTGAATGGGCAAAAGGAGTTGATCTAAACTTTGACTAAAAAGAGGCTATTCAATTGCATGAATGGAGTTTCAAAAATATAAAATCTTTCAGCTTATGAGGGGGTCACATTCCACTTCAAATAGACACCCCTGTGCATGCAAGCGCAATTGGTCCTTTCGCATCAGCGAATCATCCTCCAATGTTCACAACAATTTACGCTACTGCTAGAATCGACTGACTTGTGGCATAAAACGTTATGCCCCAACTTACTCTTGGGTCCGGTCAGGTATAACATTTAGCGTAAATTACCCGCCAGTTACTAGCCTAGTAGCTTACCCCGATTTTTGGACTGATAAGCAGTATTCCGGTATGCCAAAAGCATAGCAATTCATTTGAGTTGATAGTACACTATATGCAAGCCTATTATCCATTAGTTTGAAAATAAAATTGATAAATTAGACTAATACTGGAACTTGCGTGTGAAACCATTACACTGAAACATGCAACTGACCCCTGATGATGATGGGTCATGTGCGGTTATCCACAATGGGCATTCAACAAAGTTACAATGCCAAAGACAAAATGTGACTCCCACTGTGCTACGCAACAACCTAAGACGCAGGTAACGATTGCTGGTCTGTCTGAAACACTCAACATTACTGTCAAACCCTTTGTTATGGCAACCTCATCAACGGCCGAGTGCACCAATGGCGGCCATTGGCGGGTAGCTGAAGAATAACGCTACCTCCCTAGTAACTGAGGCGTAACCCAACATTTTGATGCTTGAAGCATAACAGTTTATGCTGTAACTATATGATAATTTCTGATATGCCCGATGGACGATTACATAGATATGATGATAAATGGGAGATTTCTATTTTCTATTATAAATTTATGCTTATTTACTCAATGATACATTTATGACCAATTTATTATAAAATATTTTAAATCTATCCACAATGATGCATGCAAAATTTCAAACAATCAGTCAACCAACCAATCAATTAAATGAATGAATGAATGAATGAATGAATGAATTATTTAACATGAAATCAAATACTATTGAAATAAATGAATAAACACATATGCCTAGTAATATAAATGAATGAATGAATAATTAAAAAATTATAAATTAATTAATAAAGTAAATAAAGTAAATAAAAATGATGTATAAAAATAATAATACATAGGCCTACACATTTAATAAATCAATTGATTAATAATAAATAAATACTTAAGTATGTCAATACCTGGGCCATTATATTGAATGATTCGTTAAGTCACCATCATGTTTGTAAAAATAAAACATAAGGGAATTTCGGGAAAATTATGGAATGAAAGAAAAATTGCAATATCTTCCGTTTCCGTCGATAACTTTGTTTTTAAAGATTTTAACTTCCGAGTGAGGATATTTACCCTTTCCCCTATTTGGCTATAAATTCACTGATATCATTTTTCTTTCATTCCATCATTTTCGATATGTTGACCCATATACTTTTGCGTGGTGGATACGTCTACATCCGGGAGCTGGGCAATGGTACATGTTAAAAGTGTCGTCCAGCGACTTCGAAAGATTAAATGTAATAGTATTATTTTTGATGGTCTAAGCTCACTGGTGAATGTACAATTATACCAGATTAACATTTGTAAATGAACAGGCGTATAGGCAGATTACCTCTTTGATGGGTATTACACTCAGGCCAGCCAGCCTGTGGAAGACATTAGATCCTGATCATTCCCAATCTCTGATGCAGAGAGTGATGAGAGGAAAATTGGAGATATTTGGTCGGTATGGGTTTGCTTGCGATAGATGCAGAGATATCAAACCGTCAGGTTTGCGATTGATAATACCAGGGTTGGAATCTGTTTTAATACCACACGTGCTGATTTATACAATGTAAACGTTTGCATATGAATAAGCGGGTACCTCTATGATAACAATAGCTCCAAAATGGAGAATCACATTTCTTATGTCATATTAAAAATTGCTGAACATGATTATTTGTATTCACGTCCCATTTTTGTATTTTTCGCAACATTTTTAGAGAAACCGAACGAAATAATTTCATTCTCATCTCTTTACATTACAGTGTGGCGTATTATCGCCTTAATTTTACTGCTGATTCAAGGATGTTGCATCTTTCTTCTGGGCTCCAGCTTCATAATATATCTTCAGTATCTAGGACACACTGACCACATTTTGGAATTTGTATCATACCAGATATTTACGTTGCAGCTTCTTGTTCCAACTGCAATAATGTTTATATGTACAGTTTGTTGGTATTGTCAATTGGGAGCGACCGCACCAGCCGCAGGAACATCGACACTAACGAACACGACAAACAATGACGTTGTGGTTGCTGTCAATGTTGACAGCGACCACAACGCCAGCCCCAGTAACATTGACAGCGGCAACAACGCCGGCCCCGTAACATTGACAGCGGCAACAACGCCGGCCCCAGTAACATTGACAGCGGCAACAACGCCATCCCCAGTAACATTGACAGCGGCAACAACGCCAGCCCCAGTAACATTGACAGCGGCAACAACGCCGGCCCCAGTAACATTGACAGCGGCAACAACGCCGGCCCCAGTAACATTGACAGCGGCAACAACGCCGGCCCCAGTAACATTGACAGCGGCAACAACGCCGGCCCCAGTAACATTGACAGCGGCAACAACGCCAGCCCCAGTAACATTGACAGCGGCAACAACGCCGGCCCCAGTAACATTGACAGCGGCAACAACGCCGGCCCCAGTAACATTGACAGCGGCAACAACGTCGGCCCCAGTAACATTGACAGCGGCAACAACGCCGGCCCCAGTAACATTGACAGCGGCAACAACGCCAGTCCCAGTAACATTGACAGCGGCAACAACGCCGGCCCCAGTAACATTGACAGCGGCAACAACGCCGGCCCCAGTAACATTGACAGCGGCAACAACGCTGGCCCCAGTAACATTGACAGCGGCAACAACGCCAGCCCGAGTAACATTGACAGCGGCAACAACGCCGGCCCCAGTAACATTGACAGCGGCAACAACGCCAGCCCCAGTAACATTGACAGCGGCAACAACGCCGGCCCCAGTAACATTGACAGCGGCAACAACGCCGGCCCCAGTAACATTGACAGCGGCAACAACGCCGGCCCCAGTAACATTGACAGCGGCAACAACGCCAGCCCCAGTAACATTGACAGCGGCAACGCCGGCCCCAGTAACATTGACAGCGGCAACAACGCCGGCCCCAGTAACATTGACAGCGGCAACAACGCCAGCCCCAGTAACATTGGCAGCGGCAACAACGCCGGCCCCAGTAACATTGACAGCGGCAACAACGCCAGCCCCAGTAACATTGACAGCGGCAACAACGCCGGCCCCAGTAACATTGACAGCGGCAACAACGCCGGCCCCAGTAACATTGACAGCGGCAACAACGCCAGCCCCAGTAACATTGACAGCGGCAACAACGCCGGCCCCAGTAACATTGACAGCGGCAACAACGCCAGCCCCAGTAACATCGACAGCGGCAACAACGCCGGCCCCAGTAACATTGACAGCGGCAACAACGCCGGCCCCAGTAGACAGCGGCAACAACGCCGGCCCCAGTAACATTGACAGCAACCATGAATCCAACCACAGAAACATCGACATTAACAGCGGCCAAGACTCCGACGGTACGAACCTCAACGGCGATAACCCGCCATTTGTCTGTATGCCAATCAAATTCGGTCCTTGGCAATATATCCCTGAAAATATAAGCCAACTGGTGTATGCATGCCTCTTCTTCATATGGCCTTTTGGAAATATTGCACTCGTAGGCCATTTATTTAGTTTTAATAAACACGTGATACTCGAAGCACCAGATGAATTCTCCGAAAGATGTTTGACAGCACTAACATTCTTTCAAGCAGCCGAAATTCCCGGACTATTTTACTACGGGTTGTTTATATTTCAAGTGTACTCCATAAGAAAGAAATTGCAGGCCGATTTTGAAGCAACAGCAAAGAAAAGCTGTGAACAGAATATTGACGACACATGTTACGAGGTTAAAGCGAAGTGGTTGCATTTGCACAGATACCGTAGCATTGTTGGCTGGTGGCTTTGTTTTGCTGTTTCTGCCGGGGTTTTAGCAGTGGCGTCTGAAATGAAATGGGTTTTCAGCAATGAGTATGATGATTACGATGATGATAAAAACGCAAAGTGGGTTTCCATTACAATGGGTTGTCAGAATTTCATGCTTCTCCTTCTACCACTTTTTGCCGTAGGTAGCTATGATGTTGATAACATATGGAAAGGCTTTCAGGAAAATTTTAAGGAGCAATTCGATAACTCTGCATCTATCGAAAAATTACAAAAAATCCTAGAGTTTATGAAGCTTATTAGTTCCCGAGGACCCTGGGTATTTTTTACATTCCTTTTCCCGCTTCTCGCCCTGTTGATTGCGAGTCTTCCTACCCAGTATGTCAGCTTTTGGATGAGACCAGGGTGTATACCAATTAACTCCACCGGTCATATCTAAAACAAGTTATTCCACATTTTACAGGAATCCGCAGGAATGCGCGTCTCCTACGAATTAAGTTTAGTATTTTGCGACACTCGTGACACCATTGAAATCCCGGGTTTGCTCTAGTGGTTTATTAAGGTTATGCCAAAGTAGCCATGTATTCATTGCATGATCCGTGTTTATCAAATTGGGATATACAGTATATAATGAAACAGGTGTGTATTCTTTCTGAAAATCTTAAATACATTGATTATTCCCAACAAGATGGCAGCTTAAACTTCTTAAGAACATACGTAAGCTGCAAGTTCCATCAAAATATCTTCTACACGAAGCCGATAGGGGGTAAATTATTTTTCAGTTCGGAACCCACGATACATCATAAGACATGTTCAGTTTGGATTTATTTAAACATAACAAGCGAATTAGGAGTATGTTCAAGTTAACTACAGTTATCTGCCTCTGACATACCCGCGTCAGATTATAATTATAATTCATGAATATTCATCACCAATTCGTTCGGTAGCTGTCATATAGACCTACGGCACATATTCTCCTGGCATTCCGACATACACGGGCGCACTTCAATAAGCTATACTGCGAATGCTTGAAAACCGACAAAATGCCGCTAACCAATAAGAGCCGTGAGGTCGCTTACGGATTGCGCACCACGGATGTCAGTTGCTCTGTTTTTTGGGGGCGAAGTTGACGCCGCGTACTTTACGCGAGGTAAACCTCGTGTGACGCCGCGTCCATAGTAGCATAGAGGGTACACTCAACCATAGTAGCTCCCATTGCAACGCGTGTTATAAATCGCTTCTCCTGGCTACCCCTCCCTACTTGGCCTTTGGGATATTCATCATTTTTGTAGAATCTTCCTCTTTTTGTTCTCTTCAACATATCTTTATTTTATATACAATCGACAGTCCCCGTTTTCCCCCAATAATTATGATTTCAGAGATCACGTGTGATCAATACTTCGCCCAAGAATAATTCGCGACTTTTTACATTTCAGATTACAATCGTGAAGGTTTCAAATTTTCAACAAAACAAAATCTAAGATCTATGACGAAAATCTGGCCAAAATATTCACATTTGAAGCTGCAATGGATTTTATCACTCCTGAACGCTGGCCAGCGGAAGATTATGGTGGTGTGTACCTTAAAGAGATCCCGCGTCCCCTGTTTGGTGGTATGGATTAGTAGCCATTTTTGAGGGAACACAACACTATTTTCTTCAAAGTATCTCTTGGTTTAAAATACATATATTTTTTCAAGTTATTTAATATAGTCGACTAATATTTATATTAGGCTACTTTAAGGGTCATTCATTAGGTTGTTTTAAATGAGGATGGTCGTGGCTTTGTACCCTGTTGCAAGCATTTCCCTCTTCAATATCAGCTAATCCCAAACAAAACACGGTATATCTTTTTTAATGACACATAAAAATGACCATAACCTTATAAACATAAACACGAAAACGTGTTTTTAAAGTTAATACCTCCACCGTGGAATATATTGACATGTAATGTGAACGGATTTTGCAAACACATTGAACCCTTTCTTGTGTCCTCAAAATCAGAACAGAACAAAAGAGGATTTCTAATGCAAATATACCAGCAGCACGCCTTACTTTCAACCGATGTCCTGTGGTCACTCATGGCTCAGAGTCTATCGGTTCCTTATCGGTTGATTTTACATACCAAAAGTCAATAAAGGGCTTACTTTGCTAATCGGCTAATTAAGACAATCCTGCAGCAAGATAATCCGATTTAAATCAGTCCTTGTTTGGTTTTCTTAAAGACCCTCTATATTTGAACTTACCTTCTCATAATACTTACTATACATTATTATTCAAGATTACGAAAGAAGTTGGATATGGGGCTTTTTTTACCATTTTTCAGAAGGTGGAGATCAAATCTTCACAACTGCAATTACTTTTAAGCACATGTGTGGCACTGTTCATCCTTTGATCATGGCCCTGCTTGATGGAATGCACAAGAAATCTACTTTGGATCAGAACTGGAGTAATAATGTCATCATCATCATCATCATCATCATCATCATCATCATCATCATCATCATCATCATCATCATCATCATCATCATCATCATCATCATCATCATCATCATCATCATCATCATCATCATCATCATCATCATCATCATCATCATCATCATCATCATCATCATCATCATCATCATCATCATCATCATCATCATCATCATCATCATCATCATCATCATCATCATCATCATCATCATCATCATCATCATCATCATCATCATCATCATCATCATCATCATCATTATTATTATTATTATTATTATTATTATTATAGGCACTTATAAGCGCTCGTAAAAAAGCACAGCGCTTAAACACCCCGAAAACAATATACAGCAGACATAATACACAAAACATACAATATTACAAAGTTACACATTTGGAAATAAATAGGTCTTTAGAAGACTCTTAAAAGCAGACACAATCCTAGCCTCTCTGACATAAACAGGAAGCTTATTCCAGAGCTGAGGTCCGAAAACAGTGAGACAGCAATCACCAGCTCTTTTGTGGGAACGAACGGGATCATGGTTACAAACTTTTGTGTTTGAGTTGCGGGCTTTGTAGCTTTTGTAAAGCAAATGCAAGACCCATTTATGGAAAGTTTTGTACATCTCTCACAAAAAGACACCTATGTATTGTTTTGCAAGAGCTCAGTCGACGAATATTTATCTTATCACTGAAGGATATTTTCTTTTGTCAGGTTCTTTCAAAATCATAGCAAAAGGGTCTTTATATTATTTGCACGAGTCCAATTTGATCATTAATGACGAAGGACGTAGAATATTTGAAGTAACATGATTCATTTTGAATATGATCAATCAAATATCAAGTCAGCAATATGATGGTCTGTTTACATCTGCAAAATGAGTGATGACATGATAAGAAAGCATCATTATATTTAACGAGAGATGGCAGCGGGCTGGGAAGTTTGAGATTCAAAATCCGTTCTAAAATTCCTTTGTACGTGGTCGGTTCAAAAGATATTGATCTTTTATTTGATTAATTTGTGTGTGGGGGTGTGTCTGTACCTAAACTCAGTCACCCCTCCCTTGAAGTCACACTGTTACGTTCCCATTATATGTATCTCCCGGGAAAATTAATTGTTTGTTGAGGATGTACTTTTCATTTATTGACAACAAATCGTTGTTTTAGCATTCATGTACACTTTGTAAACTAATTATCCTTGTATAACTGTTCAAAATATTAAAATATTTAATCCTAGATGCACACTTAATCCATTGATGATCCTATAGTTACTAAAACCACCCGTGTCTTTATATTTTGCCTTACTTTTGCCATACACATGTACTGTATATTGAAACAGAGTGTACACACAAGTGAATAATAACAATGTGGTTTAGCTTTACAATTAATCTAGATTGAATATTGGCATTTTGGGTGGATTTAGAAAAGAAAACAACGCATTGATTTTTGTTAATGTAATAAACTATAACAATGTCATTTATTTAATTGAATTCGAAGAACTTGTTGAGTCCGATGTATTATTGAATCACAAGTAAATACATAGATCCACAAATCTTTGATGGCTTGTATTGACTTGTCCTCCGAGTTCTGACGTTTATAAATTAAAACTGGTTGTCTTTTGAACATCTCTCAGGTGTGCTATATAATTGCGTTATAGCGTGATGTCATTTGAAAATGTAGTGGGGATGGGTCTCGGAGATGTGATTAATGGCCTTGCGGGACGACAGCCACTTGGCCAGATGTAAAGGAAATCAAGATGGTTTCTTCTTGTCATTGATGACGTTAACATGGGCCTATTTACAGCTCGTCACGTATCACGTAACTAATTACAGAGATTCGTAGCCTAGCTCAGTCGTTTTTAAAAGTAACGATCCAAAATAATACCATATTTTATGCCATCAACGGTAAGGCCAAAAAAGAAATTGTTATGTTGTCCCACAACTTTCAGAGAGGAGGTGGTGGGCGGATTTTTTTTTAATTGTCTTTTAACAGCGGAAGCTCAAAGTTCAGCCAACAAGAAGTTGAAATCACTCTAAGAGTGGCACATATATGTTATTAGCACTTTATTTAATATTCAATGCCGTTTAAACTGTTAAAAAAAATCTGAGAAAAGAAAAGAACAAATCTGAACAAAAATCGGAGCGGCCCTAAATCTGACGAGCGGGCGGTCGAGGACAACATAACATTTTTGTTGGAGACTAAGAAGAGGCCAAGTATGAATATGCATGTATATGCAAGTGATGACTGTAAATAAATATTTTGATTGGAGAAAAATAAGAATGTGTGCAACAAGTATAACATACTAGCAAGCGTATAGTGTATCGTAATAATTTTTATTGTCCTATCAAAATAAGTGTTTAATTAAATCTATAAATGAAGGTGTTTCAAGTTCCATCTCATGATTTATGTATCATATAATAAGCCAGTCATATTGCATCTTTAATAAAGATAGGTACAAACCCAGTCGACTATAATTTGCAGGAAAATTGCTTATTTGTACAATGGTTGTCAGTGTCAATGCTACGTAGAGAGCATATAGCTACAGCATAGTAAAGCTTTATTACGACACCGTTAAATGTCACGACGGCCATCTTGGTTATATAACAATTCTCAAGTTTACATTAGCACCATCATGATCATAATGTACTACAACTAATATATGGCCAATATCGTGTCGTATTCATTTGACAGTTTTTCGGTGTTTCACGAACGCGTAGGCCTATTTCTTAAGGACATAAAATACGGCAGAAAATAAATTGCCCTTGAACAAGATTACATAATTAATAATGGATAGGTCGATATTGTATATCAAAATTGAAGATTTGTCGCTATAGTGATCCTTGTTGTTTTACATTGTCTGGAAAAAGGGCGTCGTGATCAAAGCCAGCTGACCACGTCCGATGTTACTTCTTGTCAACATGGTCAAGGTCAAAAGCGTTATCTGGATCTGGATCTGGATGGATACTGTCCAACACCCCCAATGGGAGTCAACCGGACAGGTGCTGTTCATTATATATATGAATTGTAAGCGCACTGCGTATCTCTGGAACTTATAGGAATACATATTATGAGCGTACAAATTATGAGTTTGTTTCCAAAAGGAGCTAACTCACTAAAACTGAAATAGGAGAAAAGCAACGTTTGTTAAAATGAGGATGTTGCACTTCTTTGATTATGCTAATTTTCTGCCATATGAAAGATACCATACGTGTAAGCTTCAAAACTGGTTTGATTTCATATTTTGATTTTCAATGTACTTCTTATGTCTTTCTTTATTTTCGGAAACGAATGGAGTTAGCGTCTTTTGGAACAATACAAAAAAACATTATACCCAAAAATCTTTGTTTTCAAATAAGGTACAGCTGAAAGACAATATCAAATCAAATTGAAAACAGAAAACCGCATTCAAATACCTCTTCAACTTTTTTAAATTATGATTTTTTGTTATTTCGTGAGAAACTGAACATTTGGACAATTTGGCACATTTTCAAAACATTAATCCCATACATTTTACGTTTTATTCATTGCATTTTATTAGGGACATTCTTATCAATGTTTTACCATGATAAAAGAACCATATTTCCACCATTTTGGCTTAAAAGAGATAGAATTATATTCAAATTTCCGGAAACTTCCGGACATGTATGGAAATTACCAGGGCCATAACTTTGGACCCGAACATGCTACAGATGTAGAACAAAGTTCAAAAGATGTAGAGATGTATTTTGTAACTCTCTTTCATGCTCTGCACACAACTCAATTTCGACAAAAAGGTGAGTTAGCTCTCTTTGGAACTAAGCTCTTCAAATACAGACCCGGGATGATCCCCTACTCTTTACGAAGGAGTCTGCGACCTTTTAACATGCTCGGGGATAGCTCTTCCGATACACGGGACCAACATTTCTACGTGACTTCCGAGCCACGGTGCGCTATCAGCATGCCTACTTCAATCTGCACGGTCTGAAGGCGGCATGGGGACGAGGCTGTGTTGGTAGATAGAATCGAACTCATGCTCAAACGATCCACCAACAGAACTACGGTACAGAGCAGTATATCTATACGAGCGCTCCTAACCGCTGCACCACCTCGATGTTGATCAACTGATTAATATAAAAACGGTGGAATGCTGGATTTTAAATGCGTGCTTTAAATGTTTAATGAGACCAAGGGTTCTGACTAACATGCATTGAATCGAGCCCTGGCATATTTCAATACAGTAATTAAGAGTGTATCAACAGTTCACTTCTGTCTTCAGAATCCGGTTGCACCCTCAACAGGCTTATCTGCCAAACCAGTACGCCAGACTTCAGAGTAGAAGTGTAGCTTACCCAAGATATCTACGATGACGTAAGTAATACATATTTTGCATCATCCTCCTTACACAATAGATATATGAAACTGCATTGAGACTGAGGCGAATGCTTACTATGTCTATATAAATCCCAACTTGACATATTTTGCATGAGTATTTTGTACGATGAGTATTCCAAAATAAATTTAAGTTGAGAGTAAAAGTGACTTTTACTTTGGACATGATGGAGTCCAATGTACTGATATTGTAGTGATGCAATAATATAACGTTTACGTCATCGAATCTGAAACAGATCTGTTAATTTAAGATATTCCAAAATCGAAATAAAATGTTCAAAAAACCTGATTTAATTCAAATGCAAGGTACAAAGAAAATCGATTTAAAATAATATATTTCCTTTTAAATTCACATCAAAAGTTAAAACTTTCCATGTGAATTTTCTTACTATTTTACGAATATTATTGTTCGATTTTAACTAGGTTGCGCGATGTGAAATTGTTTGGTTTGCTTCATCGCACCATTGCCTTTCCCCTTTAGTGCTGCCTTAATATAATGTTTACTTGATTAAATCTGAAAGGGATCTGTTTATTTCAGATATTCCAAAATCTAAATAAATTTAATTGTTGCTTAATTGCCTTTCCCCATGATACACCTGCATTATAGTTTTTTGAATATATATATTATTACAGATAAACACACATTATCCTATGGTATAAAGTGAATAATTGAGTTCTACACCACATTAATAAAAACATCATGACATTCATTAGTGAATTAAATTTCAAGATGAAAGCTTTGTTATCGCGTCTTTACAGGATGCATTAACCGGGCGCTGTATGGGTATTCAGCATAGCCCGGAAAGAGTAGGACTTGCAATCAAGTGGAAAAACAGACCGTCCTCTTTCATTAAAAGTTCAATTCAATGAGCAATTATTTCAAAAGTCCTGTGATGAAAGATCAAAATACCACAACAAATTGTGTGTATGTTACAAGTATGTGCATATTATTATTGGTGAAATATTTGAAACAGTAGAAAACCACAAAATGCTTACACATTTATATCAAGTGGACCTTCATACAAAAAGAAGTAATATACAATGTAACAAAGACGTGCGTTATATAGTGTATGTCATCTGTATGAAGCTGATTTTTTTTATTTAAAAAAAGACAGTCTTTTCAAGCAGCGGAACATTTATAACATTGTTGCTTTAGCATTGATCATGTGCGCAACGGTAAAACTACGGGAAAACCCCTTTTATCAACAAAGGTAATAATATAAATACAATTATACATTAATAATTAGAAAATAAGGCTATGCTTCGAAAGGCTTATTTGATGAACATATAATTTAAATTACTTAGGCTGTAGGGCGTAGACATCTGCTCATTACTGGGTCGAAGAACCGGATTGGAAACAAGCTTGCTCAAGCAAACTAGACCATACCATACCATACCATATTAAGTGGGTGGTTCCCGTTAGTATATTTACATCAGCATGGCTAGGCAACAAGAACTTGGAGCAACATGGGAGTTGATGTTTACTTTTAGTCCGATTTTTAGTACGGATCTGGGTGTTGCCGTAAGTATATTTACATCAGCATGGCTAGGCAACAAATGGCGAATTGGAACTTCCGGCAACATGGGCGTTGATGTTGACTTTTAGTCCGATTTTTAGTACGGATTTCAGTACAGATTTTAGTAAGATTCTTAGTGCGTTTTGCCTCTTTCAAACTTATATAGAGAATATGGATTGCCGATGCAGCCGCTATTGCGGAATTTGGGCTTATTTTGGCCTGCGCAGCGTCTTGTATTTTCTATTGGCAAACAGTAAGCGAGACAGTAAGCGAGAGAGAGCTTGAGGCTTGGTTTGGAAGTTTAAGTGGGCAACACTGAACACAAACACAACCAGCAGCGTAAAAATCGAGAACGTGGTTTCACATTTCTTTTTTGAAGGACTGTGTTTAAAATCGCGATTATGACAGATTTCCTCAATGAAAATAGCTGAATTTGGTATCATTTTGAAGATAAATGTATATTTATTCGTAAAAGTGAAATGTTTTTGTCAAAACAGTGAATTTACTTGTTGATTCTTCGCCCGATGAAATTTTGATTTTAAAGCACCGAAAGAAAAGAAAATCGAGAGTAATTTTCACATTTTTATCGTCATCGCAGGAAAAACATCCTGCTCAAGAAATAACACCTGTGTGTTATCCTTTCTTAATGTAAAGTTAAACAATCTTAAACAATCAATTAAGTGAATGAAGAACTTGGCGTTTATATAGACCCATATATTCTGCGAAGATCACAAAATGGTCGTCTTCATACCCGATATATTGGCAGTGACTTGGTACCTGCAGCACATCACGAGAGCGCTCAGAATGGAAATTGAATGGAGCCCAATCTCTATCGGAAAATTCCCGTAGTGTTTCATACAATTCCTTCGTAATAAATTTAATAAATAATTCATCATTATGCCAACGAGCATCTGCTGCATTTGTGGCACCAAGACATCGAACAAATGGAGCAATCCGAGTTCGTATGAGAGAGATTTTGAGGGATGTTTTCTGTGTATCCGCGGACGAAAATGTACGGTGCCAAATTCAGCAGTCACGCCGAAAGTTTGCACTAGCTGCCAATCGGATATTAGAACCGGCAATCAATCCAAAGTGCAAGGCATCTAGCAATGTTCGAGGGTGATAAGGAGTCTAAGGACAGCCGGCATAATGTGGGAATTGCATTTGGTCCAGGCTTCCTCGCATTCGATGAAGCTGCAACAGAAATTGGCTTATTAAATACACATCCAGCGACCTATCTTTCCTGATCTCCAACAGACATCTGAATCTGATAAAGGTAAGCCTGCATACATGTATGCATTACATATAACAATACAGTGTTTATATTTGCAGTTTAAACACAAATTTGAATCGTGAAATAAATATAAAATGCAGTATAAATGTGTTCTAAAAAGGTAAATATGTTGTGCGTTGTCCACTGTGTGAAATCAATTAAAAAATTATAAAACGACAAACGCAAAAAAACAACACCCAAAGCACAGCATTTTACGCAACAAAATAAATTCAAGTAGATGAAAAAGGTTGTGAATCGCCTTTTGTGAACTGTACACAACTCAAGGCTGTGAAAAAAGATCACCCCTACACGCACGGACGCAGTGTGTGCACTGTGTGAAATAAACTTAAAACAATTATAAAACAAAAAACGCAGTATAAAATCCACAAAGTAGTCCTATTTAGCGCAGCGTTGTTCACAACAAAATTCAAGACTGAAAAAAGGTTTTGAACCATACAAAATTCAAAACCGTGAAAAAATAGTTTTGAACTGTACAAAATTCAAGACCGTGAAAAAAAGCTTTTGAATCGTACAAAATTCAAGACCGTGGAACAAAAGATCATTACGGACACTGAGCACGGATGATAGACCCACACAAATACCGAGAAGTGAAGTCATATTCTAATTTCAAAATTTAAAGTTGTTATGGTTATTTAATAATTGTAGTTATTGTTGATGAACTTATTTTTTATTAATCTTTTTTTATTTATTTCACAATTACAGATTCTGCAGACGACACTGTGGATCTCGGTTTTGAACCGATAGAACCAGTCAACAAAGACAACACGCATGTCAGCACAGAGTGTGAACACTTCCCCAGCTCGGACAGCTCCCACAACAGATGTGATGATAAAGGTAGGCTTTTAAATAAAATAATTAAAAAGACATCTTCTTGTCAGTCGTGCACGTAGGTCAGGAAGTTGGCGGACTGTAAAAACAAGATATAATGCGAATGCTTGAAAACCGACAAAACGCCGCTAACCAATCAGAGCCGTGAGGTCGAGCTTACGTATTGCGCACCACGGATGTCCGTTGCACTGTTTTTTTGGGGGCGAGGTCAACCTCATGTGACGTGCGTCCATAGTAGTAAAGAGTGTACACTCCACCAGAGAAGCTCCCATTGCAACGCATGTTATAAATCCCTATCCTGGCTACCCCTCCCTACTTGGGATATTCATTACTTTTGTAGAATCTTCCTCTTTATGTTCTCTTCAACATATTCTTATTTCATATCTAAGACCCATGCAGTGGCGTACCGACCGGGGGGGGGGGGGGGGGGGGCAGGGGATCAAAAGTGTCCCCTGGCTCCAAATACCGGGACGCTAAATTCGCAATACCGGGACGCTAAATTTGCTATAGAAAAAAAAATAGGGCCCAGGCCGAAAACACTGATGATTGAGCATTATCTGTTGACTGTTGTGTTTTTTGGACTGCGAAATTTTGTTACCGTGCGAAATGTTGTGACCGTGCGAATTTTGTGACCGTGCGAATTTTGTGACCGTGCGAATTTTGTGACCCCCCCCCCCCCCCCCCCCCCCCCCCCCCCACTGACTGACTGGGAAAAAATTTGGGGCAACCTTTTACGAAAAATTACGCCACTGTCGGGACGACATACTTCTGCCCCCCTGGCTCACATGCCGCGGTACGCGCCTGGACCCAAAATCTTGTCAAAATATTCACATTTGAAGCTGCAATCAATTTTAGCGCTCCTAAACGCATGCCAGCGGCAGATTATGGTGGTGTGTACCCTAGAGAGATCCCGCGTCCCCTGTTTGGTGGTATGGATTAGTAGCCATTTTTGAGGGAACACAATACAATTTTCTTCAAAGTATCTCTTGGTTCAAAATTCATATATTTTATTTGATATAGTCGACTAATATTTATATTAGGCTACTTTAAGGATCATTCATTACGTTGATTTAAATGAGAATGGTCGTGGCTGTTGCAAGCATTTCCCTCTTCAATATCAGCTAATCCCCGAATAAAACACGGGATATCTTTTTTAACGACACAAACAAATGATTAAACCGTATAAAATAACCATAAACACGAAAACGTGTTTTTAACGTTAATACAGAACCAAAGAGGATTTCTTATGCAATTATACCACCAGCACGCCTTACTTTCACCCGATGTCCTGTGGTCTCTCCTGGGTTCGAGTCTATCGGTTCCTATTGATTTTACATACCAAAAATCAATAAAAGGCTTACTTTGCTTATCGGCTAATTAAGACAATCCTGCAGCAAGATAATCCGATTTAAATCCGTCCTTGTTTGGTTTTCTTAAAGACCCTCTATATTTTAACTTACCTTCTCATAATACTTACTATACATTATTATTCAAGATTACGAAAGAAGTTGGATATGGGGCTATTTTTACCATTTTTAGAAGGTGGAGATCAAAAACTTCACAACTGCAATTACTTAAGCACATGTGTGGCACTGTTCATCCTTTGATTAAGGCCCTGCTTGATGGAATGCACAAGAAATCTACTTGGAGTAAAAATGTTCAGGGTGAGATTCCGAATTATCAGCAATGACCGAATAAGAACCTTTACTGTTATACATGCCCGCGAACGACCCATTTTAAAAATAAAATTGAGAATTCTTTGGTGTTAGCCAATTTCAAAAAATCATCCATTTCTTTTTGTTATAGCGCCTTGGATTATATTTTTGATTCTAGATAAATGGCGCATTACAAGTGCTTAATTATTATTTATTATTAACTACATGTTGAGGGCGCGGACGAACTGGAAGGAATATACAAACTGTATCTATAGCCTACTATGCCAGAATAAATAGCCAAAATGATGGCGTCTTTGTAGTCCGGCCTCCAACTAAATACAAAAGTTGGTATTACCACGATCGTTTCATCATTTTTTCAAAGCCTCCCTTTGCAAGGATTTTTCATCAATGTTACCTCCCCCTTATTTTTTGCAAAATCGAGGACAAAATTGGGGTAAAAATACCCCCCAAAGATAACCATGTGTTTATGGTCCAATGTTATAATTGGTGTAGGCCTACCCCAAATGTGGATTTGGATTCCAAAACATGATCATTTTCGGGGGATTTCGTAAATATCACTTTTCCCGAATTTCGCGAAAACTGATATATAAAATACTCCCTATTTTCACGATTTCGCGGTCTGCGCTGGCAACCGAAAATAATCCACTTCATTTAAAATGCTATATTGAAAATGATCATGGTTACAAACTTTTGTGTTTGAGTTGCGGGCTTTGTAGCTTTTGTAAAGCAAATGCAAGACCCATTTATGGAAAGTTTTGTACATCTGTCACAAAAAGACACCTATGTATTTTTTTGCACGAGCTCAGTCTACGAATATCCCACGGCTACGAACATTCCAGCCTTCAATCCGTATCCATTGTATAGTTGAGTGTCCTTAGTAGATGCTGGACTTACGGCTAATGCCACTGTTACATTTATCTTATCATTAAAGGATATTTTCTTTACAGCAATCACAGCAAAAGGGTCATTATATTATTTGCACGATTCCAATTTGATCATTAATGACGAAGGACGTAGAATATTTGAAGTAACATGATTCATTTTGAATATAATCAATCAAATATCAAGTCAGCAAGATGATGGTCTATTTACATCTGCAAAATGAGTGATGACATGAAAGGAAAGCATCATTATATTTATTAACGAGAGATGGCAGCGGTTGGGGCTGGGAGGTTTGAGATTAAAAATCCGTTTTAAAATTCCAAAAAGTAGACAAATCTTTGCCCAATTTATTATGCATACATTGTACGTGGTCGGATCAAAATATATTGAGCTTTTATTTGATTTATTTGTGTGTGGGGGTGTGTCTGTACCTAAACTCAATCACCACTCCCTTGAAATCTGCTGTTACGTTCCCATTATATATTCCGGGAAGAAGAAATAGAAACATGAAATCCGTTTCAATAAATGAGTTATTTATGAATGATATGTTTCGTAGTTTAAAATCATTTCTATCAGCCTGAGGGGTGTAGTCCAAAATCGGTGGTTATATAATTGTTTGTTGAGGATGTACTTTCAATTTATTGACAACAAATCGTAGCTTTAGCAATAGTTAAGTACATTTTGTAAACTAATTATCCTTGTATAACTGTTCAAAATATTAAAACATTTAATCCTAGATGCACACTTAATCCATTGATGATCCTATAGTTACTAAAACCCGTGTTTTTATATTTCGCCTTACTTTTGCCATACACATTCGGCCGAGTGCACCAATGACGGGTAGCTGAAGAATAGCGCTACCTCGCTAGTAACTGAGGCGTAGCCCAAGATGTTGAGAGCGCCAATGCGGGGTAAGCTACTAGGCTAGTAACTGGCGGGTAATTTACGCTAAATGTTATACCTGACCGGACCCAAGAGTAAGTTAGGGCATAACGTTTTATGCCACAAGTCAGTCGATTCTAGCAGTAGCGTACATTTGTTGTGAACATTGGAGGGGGTGATTCGCTGATGCTGAAGGACCAATTGCGCTTGCATGCCCAGGTGGTGTCTATTTGAAGTGGAATGTGACCCCTCATAAGCTGAAAGATTTTGTATTTTTGAAAATCCATTCATGCAATTTGGTGAATTTTTTAGTCAAAATTTAGATCACAACTCCTTTTGCCCATTCAAACACTAATCGCACCGACTTTGGGTCATATTTTAACCAAAATGTACTAATTGTCCAAGCATCTTAAATAATGACTAAATAAATAAACTTATTATTGTTTTTATTAATTAAAAACTGATAAAACCAAGTTTCAACATTATTTTGAGTGGAAGAAGAAGAAAAAACAAACATATCGTGCCGTACGTGGTCTGGGATCGAACCGGGGTTCTGCGGTTAACAAGCGAAGGACAAGCTATCCACGCCACGGAAGTATTTGTGTTAGGAGATGTGTTATAATTGTATATAATTGTTTCCATCGGGTGCTTGTGTTTGTCATTAAAATTGTGCTTTTTGGTGCAATGTTTGTATGTGCCCCTCGCCCAAAATATGTTTGTAATGTCATGATAGTCCTTATTTTTGAAAAAGCGGTAAACAAACTTCGAAATGTTTGGCCATAAAATGGCATCATTTTTTTCCGGATCGCAGGCCGACTCCACGTGATTCTTGATTTACACTCACCTATGACCTAGCGAGTGACGACACGCTTTTAATATTACGGAGGACTAATCACTTCAGAATTTTACATTAAACTATAAGTTAACACTTGGCATATGCGCCAATTAATTTTGTAAGGGGACGATGCTGATTAATGTGGATATTTACCTCGCTAGTTGCTATTCTGGTGTTATTCGCCAGTTATGCTCTAAAAATTACATCGTTAGTACGTTATGCTACAGTTAGAGCATAACTACCAGGGAGGTAGCTTACCTCCCTATTAAGTTACCCGTCATTGGTGCACTCGGCCGAATTATGTACTGTATATTGACACACAGAGTGTACACACAAGTGAATAATAACGATATGGTTTAGCTTTACAATTAATCTAGATTGAATGTTGGCATTTTGGGTGGATTTAGAAAAGAAAACAACGCATTGATTCTTGTTAATGTAATAAACTATAACACTGTCATTTATTTGAGTGAATTCGTAGAACTTGCTGAGTCGATGTGTCATTGAATCACAAGTAAATACATGATCCACAAATGGCTTGTATTATCGTAGTATCTCGGCGTAGTATTGACTTGTCCTCCGATTTCTGACGTTTATAAATTGAAACTGGTTGTCTTTCTAACATATCTCAGGTGTGCTAATTGCGTTATAGCGTGATGTCATTTGAAAATGTAGTAGGGATGGGTTTCGGAGATGTGATTTATGGCCTTGCGGGACGACAGCCACTTGGCCAGATGTAAAGGAAATTAAGATGGCTTCTTCTTGTCATTGATGACGTTAACATGGGCCTATTTACAGCTCGTCACGTATCACGTAACTAATTGCAGAGATTCGTAGCCTAGCTCAGTCGTTTTTAAAAGTAACGATCCAAAATAATACCATGTTTATGCCATCAACGGTAAGAAGAGGCCAAGTATGATTACATTCATATTTTGTGTTGTTATAGAAAACTACGGATTTATAGACATGTATAATCTCTACTTGGTATACATAACTAAAGAATACAAACTGAGTTGAACACATATAGTCTAGACCTAACTTGATATACTGTACTACTGCAGATTCAATTACGCGATCCAGCGCGCGATTCAGAATCCAGACATTTAAAAAAATGTAAACTGAAATAATGAACATAAACAGTAAAATTAATGAGAAAAAAAAAAACAAGAAATGTTTTTTTTGCATACAAATTTAGGCATTATCGCAAACAAATGTAGGCATTGCCGCAAACAAATGTAGGCATAATATCGTAAACAAATTTTAAAAATCAATGCAAGATACAAATATATTCACGACTCAGCATATGATTTGAAATACAGACATTAATAACAGAACTAGTGCACAATACACACAGAAAACACTATGTAAAAAATTATGTAAATATAGAACTCCATAATTATTATGTAAGAGTTTACATAAAACATGTAATATATACCCAAGCTTGTGTAAATTTCTATGCAAAAGCTTTACACAAATGTTTACATAGTATTATGGAGTTCTATTTTTACACAGATTGTGTATTTTTTACATAATTTGTGTATTTTTTTAAATAGTGTTTTCTGTGTGTAGAAAGCAAATTAAACATAATAATAAAACATGAAATATTGTTGCACACAATTCAAAAACTCAAAACTTTTCCCGCAGGTATATCAATAGTTTCATTCAAATAGGCTACATATAATTCAGTAGGCGCCAAATAAGATCTGCATTTAAGTTTAATTTGTTATATTATATAGCATAATATCGTTTAAAAATACCGATCAACAATCGATGTATTATACAAAATGATAAAATACTTAAGATGCATACGGATTTATTATAACATGTTTATACTTTTTACATTTGCAATAATGAACATCTGTAACTCTTATGTTTATGTAAATCTGTAAAAAAAATCTGAACTTTTCCCCCTTTGTAATAATTACAGATGTAATCATATATCTTCTTCTGACTACCCAAAACAAGTGTCTAGAGCGGGACGCAGTCTTGAATGATCAGCCACCTTATAATGGGTCAAACTCATTCTCATGCCAATGTTACAGCATTGTAACGTAGTTTCTTTCTTGAGATGGTCAGAAGGGGTATGGATATATCTATATAATTATTATATTTCGCTACAAATTTAACAATGATATTAAAACTGTAAAACATATAGCCTATGTAGGCCTATATGCAATGTGTGAATGTGTTATGCGCTTTAAATAGAAGTGATGACTGTAAATAAATATTTTGATTGGAGAAAATTAAGAATGTGTGCAATAAGTATAACATACTAGCAAGCGTATTATAGTGTATCGTAATCATTTTTATTGTCCTATTAAAATAAGTGTTTTCTTTAAATCTGTAAATGAAGGTGTTTCAAGTTACATCTCCTCCCTCATAATGTATGTATCATATAATAAGCCAGTCATATTGCATCTTTAATAAAGATAGGTACAAACCCAGTCGACTATAATTTGCAGGAAAATTACTTATTTTTACAATGGTTGTCAGTGTCAATGCTACGTAGAGAGCATATAGCTACAGCATAGTAAAGCTTTATTACGACACCGTTAAATGTCACGACGGCCATCTTGGATATATAACAATTCTCAAGTTTACATTAGCACCATCATGATCATAATGTACTACAACTGTACTATGGCCAATATCGTGTCGTATTCATTTGACAGTTTTTCGGTATTTCACGATCGCGTAGGCCTAATTCTTTTTAAGGGCAGAAAATACGGCAGAAAATAAATTGCCCTTAAACAAGATTACATAATTATTAATGGATTGGTCGATCTTGTATATCAAAATTGAAGATTTGTCGCTATAGTGATCCTTGTTGTTTTACAGTGTCTGGAAAAAGGGCGTCGTGATCAAAGCCAGCTGACCACGTCAGATGTTACTTCTTGTCAACATGTTCAAGGTCAAAAGCGTTATCTGTATCTGGATCTGGATGGATACTGTCCAACACCCCCCAATGGGAGTCAACCGGACAGGTGTTGTTCATTATATATACTAGCGGACCCGCTAGAAGATTTCACGGGGAGGTAAGTAAACAAAGCGTAAGCAAATTTGATACAATATCAAGAACATGTCCTACATGTATACATAATCCAGACGGGCCCTAAATAATCCGAATATCGCAGGTGCTTTTGATAATCCAGGTATACATGTGCCCGGTTAAAGTAGGTATAGGCCTACCTTTGTCTTTCCAGATACCTATGGAGGCCTCCCATTTGACCTGAAATGCAGGTACCCGTTGTCCCATTATATCCAGGGACCCCATAGGCCTAAGCCCTACCCCTAATCCAGTTACCACAGGTGCCCTTAATGGCACCGGATACCACATAATCCAGGTACTGCAGTGTGCCGTTATATCGAGATACCCTGGTACCTTACTGTATCATTGAAGTAATTTGAATTAATCGCGGGTGCCGAAGATAGCGGGCAGTAATAGTCATACCACAATAGGCAGAGGTGAGTAATATCAAAGCGTTATAAATGTTTATATAAATATCAAGAGTATGTCCTTATTCAGGTACCCAGGGCAGGTACCTAAAGTGCCCTTGATATAATGTAAGTGACATGGTTCCCTTTAATAATACACCATGCGCCTAGGTCCAATGTGCTCTTAAATAATACAGATACCCATGTTCCTAATCCAAGTACTCCACGTGTTTTTAATACACCGGTTGCCCATAGGCCTAGGCCCTACCCCTCACAGATGGCCTAAATAACCCAGGTACCACATTTGCCGGCATTATATCCATACCAATGTACCCGTATTATATCCAGTTTATAATGGAAAGCGCAGGTATAGGTGCCGAAGCTATAATAGCGGGTGGTTAGTCACATCAAAACGTATAAAGATGAGGGTATTGTAAAACAGCAAGAGTATGTCGTTGATACTCCATGTATCCTAGGTGCCCTTAATACTGACATGGGTACCACAGTGCCCTTAATAATCCATATATACCATGTGCCCTTAATAAATCCATGTATGCCATGCATGTACAGGGTGTCCCAAAAGTCTATGCACGACTTTGAAGCTTTGTATTTCACAAAATATAAGTCGTATTGAAAATATGAATACATATTTGGAAAGAGGAGATGTGGGAAATAATGTTGATACCAAACATCGGAGTAACATCTGTTTGTAATGCCACCCTAGAAGTAAAATATGCAAACATGTAATTTTATACTTCGGAGGAATAAAGTTCATAAATCCATACCTATTGAGATTAACAAAAAGACGGGTAGAGTTGGTTACACGGAAAGTGATCTGTCAATTGTTATATTTATAATTTTACATTACAGTGATCCTATCATAATAACAAACTATATCTGTCCGCTGCTTTATGTTTTGTTTGATCTGAATCTTGTATGGAATCTTCTTCAAGTCCTTACGCAAAATTCTGTGAACAGTTGATCTTTTAATCTTGTTTTCTGCGGAAGGTCGGCGAATAGATCTCTTTGGACTTTTGGCTACTGCATATATTATGACATCAATGTGACTTGTTGATCTACCAGTCTTTCTACCACATCGATACAAATCATGCACAGTTCCTGTGTTCAAAAATGTATCCACCAACTTCAGAATGGATATTCTTCTTGGTGCACGTTTCACTTTGAAATGTTTTCTGAATTTTTGTTGAGTAAGTTGAACTGAATTTGATTTAGCGTAGAACCATACAATTTGTATTCGCTTATCTATGCTGTTAACCATCTTGAATGAAGACTTTTGCTGTGCAATGGTGTCTACTACGCCTATTTATGTTATGAGTGACCGAGTTTGGTAATCACAATAATATTGCAAGGTAAGCAGTGAACTGTGACTAATGCGCAACGTTGCTTTCATACTGTTAATTTATGCGCACCTGATTTTATCAACAATGTGTGGTACTTGGTATGGGTTGGTCTGGCACATGGCCAAAAACTTTCAACCAGTTTCATAATGTTGTGGGTTCACCAATAGGGTTGTGTTTGGTATTAAAATAATTTCCTAGGTCTCGTCTATTAAAATATGGTTAAATTTATACCATATGATTTATATTTTATGAGATATGACTCTTCAAAAACGAGCATAGACTTTTGGGACACCCTGTATAACACATGGTGCCCTTGATTATTCAGGTACCACCCCATTTACTTTAATAATCAAGATTGTGTATTAGTGATCCAATATAGGACCTCCATGGACTTTATATGTGGTTTATCTTGAATCGAATATTAAGGGCACCCGTGATAACCGTGTATGCGGCTATTAGGGCCTACGTGGATTAATAAGGACAGGTGTAAATTCAGGTGTAGGAATACTTAAAATATTCAGAGTATCTGGATTGCCTTAATATCCCCTCCCCCAGTTACCCCCTGTCAGCTCATGTCCCTACCCATTGTGTACCCCAAATAATACAAAAGTTGTTTTTTAATGTCAAAACTGAAAGTAGGCCTAACTTAAAATTAGCTTTAAAATGTCTCCCCCGATTCTTTTATTGCCCCGCCACCCCGTTTTCCTCCTTTAAAATGTTGATATGTGTGCCATTCGGGTTTTGTTTGGCCTATTTACTTAAATACATTATTCCTCCAATAGGCATGTAGGGCCTAAACGTAATGTAGTCCCTTTGTCATGTTTGTTGTGTTCTAAATAAGGCTTTCCGAGATATTACCTAATACACCCTTAAAATTCCAGTTATCACAGGTGGCACACCTGCGCATAGTATATCCAGGTAATTTGAGACTATCTGCGTTTTATAGTGAACCCGTAATCCAGATACCACTGGTGTCCTTACTAATCCAGACACTCTATAATAATCATGATAATATACTACACGTTCCGTTTATGCCCATGTGCCCTTATATCCAGATTATCAAGTAAGGGAAGTGCGGGGAGGAGGAGGTGGCTTTAGGGTATGATGGGGCAATACCGCACGTTCCGTTTATCCAGATACCCATGTGGCCTAAGTAAGGCCGCCTTACTATATCCATCAAGTAAGGGAAGTGCGGGGGAAGGGGGCTTAGACCTTAGGGTATGATGTGACAATCCCGTAATTTACCTGCTATATATAGGCCGCACGGCGAATCAGACCTCATCGTATACAGTAAGCCGCACCGCTGTACAATAAGTCACACAAAGAAAATGAAAGGGGTGTGTATGGGGGATTGGTGTGTGTGGGGGGTGGGTGTCGACCATGATCCACCAGCCCATAGCTTCATGACCAGCCATGGGGTTACAACTGCATGAGTGACTCCATCAAATGTATTTTCCTTCAGCCACTTCAGTCACTTTAAATATGTTATCCTGGATACGGTTTGCGCCTTGCTCCCAGTTTCTTTATTAAAATAAAGGTCTTGGCTTTATGATTAATGTTTTGTTTGTGTCTTGCTCTCGTTAGATTTTATTACTGTACGGAATGCACCGCGGAGCAACCGTACGGACTGCCTGCTTTCACTGCATGCCCCGTTTACAATGTACAGTTTGCGCCACAAACGCGTACACACTTTGTCTGCGTCATTACGTGTGCGCCGAATCGCGTGCGCCATGTTAAACGCGGTCGCGCAGCAACAACAACGGTTGGTATGGTACCGCCAGTTTCTTTATCGTTAGCAAACTCCGCGTTCATCTATGTTATTATGTGAAAGTGTCACTTTAAGATCTGCGTAAGTGTTTTTGTTTACATTTAGAAAATGTCGTAAAATATTTTAATTTGTTGGACGTATAGTCCCGTATAAATGCTTGTTACTATGCGTTCTTTAAGAATAACAAACAGCCGCATATACAGAAATGTAGCTATATCCCTGAAGAAAATATTTTGGGTGAAGACCATATGTCACCACTCATTCCGAAAACCACAATTTGTGTCCGAACAGTAACTACCCGAGTAAAAGAAATTCAACATTTCGGATTTTCACATGTGATCCTTTCTGCGCATGTCTGAAAACGGGAAAAACGGGCATTGAACTATCTAATTAGCTCGTGTATTAGAGGCGCAATTACAACGCTTTTTCAGTTAAAATTATATTGAACTATCTAATAAAGCCATGTTTTATAGTCAAAAGATTTTATCTTTACAGACAGTCCTATACGGTGAATTTGATCTTCTACCAGCTGTACCAATTCTAGTATAGTTGCTGTTCATCCCCTATATATTACCTGGTTGATTATTTCCTCCCATAAAAACGTTACGAGTACCAAATAGGTCTACGCATATCGGCACGCGCAATACATGCATTTTACGGAATAAACCTCTACTTTTCTGCATGACTATCACTCCCCCGGGATAATATCCCAAATCTTTAACAATGTATGTTTGTTGATGATCCATGTCCTCCCATTCCTCTATACAACTTGTTGTTGTACATTCCTGGTTCTAGATTTCAGGTTGCGTCTTAACCCCACCACATTTTCTATAACGAAAATTAGTATATAGATGAATTGTAAGCGCACTGCGTATCTCTGGAACTTATAGGAATACATATTATGAGCGTACAAATGATGAGTTTGTTTCCAAAAGGAGCTAACTCACTAAAAGTGAAATAGGAGAAAAGCAACGTTTGTTAAAATGAGGATGTTGCACTTCTTTGATTATGCTAATTTTCTGCCATATGAAAGATACCATAAGTGTAAGCTTCAAAACTGGTTTGATTTCATATTTTGATTTTCAATGTACTTCTTATGTCTTTCTTTATTTTCGGAAACGAATGGAGTTAGCGCCTTTTGGAACAATATAAAAAAACACTATACCAAAAAATCTTTGTTTTCAAATAAGGTACAGCTGAAAGACAATATCAAATCAAATTGAAAACAGAAAACCGCATTCAAATACCTCTTCAACTTTTTTAAATTATGATTTTTTGTTATTTCGTGAGAAACTGAACATTTGGACAATTTGGCACATTTTCAAAACATTAATCCCATACATTTTACGTTTTATTCATTGCATTTTATTAGGGCCATTCTTATCAATGTTTTACCATGATAAAAGAACCATATTTCCACCATTTTGGCTTAAAAAAGATAGAATTATATTCAAATTTCCGGAAACTTCCGGAAATGTATGGACATTACCAGGGCCATAACTTTGGACCCGAACATGCTACAGATGTAGAACAAAGTTTAAAAGATGTATTTTGTAACTCTCTTTCATGTTCTGCACACAACTCAATTTCGACAAAAAGGTGAGTTAGCTCCCTTTGGAACTAAGCTCTTCAAATACAGACCCGGGATGATCCCCTACTCTTTACGAAGGAGTCTGCGACCTTTTAACATGCTCGGGGATAGCTCTTCCGATACACGGGACCAACATTTCTACGTGACTTCCGAGCCACGGTGCGCTATCAGCATGCCTACTTCAATCTGCACGGTCTGAAGGCGGCATGGGGACGAGGCTGTGTTGGTAGATAGAATCGAACTCACGCTCAAACGACCCACCAACAGAACTACGGTACAGAGCAGTATATCTATACGAGCGCTCCTAACCGCTGCACCACCTCGATGTTGATAAACTGATTAATAAAAACGGTGGAATGCTGGATTTTAAATGCGTGCTTTAAATGTTTAATGAGACCAAGGGTTCTGACTAACATGCATTGAATCGAGCCCTGGCATATTTCAATACAGTAATTAAGAGTGTATCAACAGTTCACTTCTGTCTTCAGAATCCGGTTAGTGAGTAGGACTTGCAATCAAGTGAAAAAGCAGACCGTCCTCTTTCATTAAAAGTTCAATTCAATGAGCAATTATTTCAAAAGTCCTGCGATGAAAGATCAAAATACCACAAGAAATTGTGTGTATGTTACAAGTATGTGCATATTATTATTGGTGAAGTATTTGAAACAGTAGAAAACCACAAAATGCTTACACATTTATATCAAGTGGACCTTCATACAAAAAGAAGTAATATACAATGTAATAAAGACGTGCATTATGTATAGTGTATGTCATCTATATGAAGCTGATATTATTTTAAAAAAACCCAGTCTTTTCAAGCTGAATACATGCAATATTATTAGTATTTTGCATGTAAACAGCGGATACATTTATAACATTGTTGCTTTAACATTGATCATGTGCCGCAAAGGTAAAACTACGGGAAAACCCCTTTGATCAACAAAGGTAATAATATAAATACAATTATACATTAATAATTAGAAAAGCACGTCCTTTTTATTTTACATATTTTTATAAGGCTATGCTTCGAAAGGCTTAATTGATGAACATATAATTCAAATTACTTTGGCTGTAGGGCGTAGACATCTGCTCATTACATTTGAAATTGTCGTCTGTTTGACAAACTATTTCATAGAGGATATACAATTTGTATCAGCCTGAAATTACATTTACATCTCGTAACGGTAAACTTTGTTATATTGAGTGTTTTAGACCAAGACATTCGAAAATCAATTTTCGGGGAGGACTGTTTCTACTGATCACTAACATCAAGAGTAAAAAGTGAATATTTCCAAATTATATACTGAAGCGCCCGCTGTCGCTCAAATTGGTCGAGATTGGCACATTGGCTGAATCAAGCCACTTGAAGAATATGAGTAGATGCCACCACCTCATGCTATTATCGTTCTAGGACTGTCGTCCTCGTTTCCTTTGCGGCCCTTCCAGGAGAACGTCCCAAATCGCTTCCCTCGGGCTCTTTTGTTTTGCATTCCGAATATTATAAATAGCGTAGCGCAGTAAGCGAATACCTCAAGGCACAATAGCGCTACAAGAAATCGCCAATCACGGAATAGTACCACCGTAACACCACCGTTAGGGGTGTCTTTCGTCACTGGTGTTGTGTTGCTGAAGTCTACAGAGGACGGGGTGACGCTGGCTGTTGGAGAATGTGTTAGGTTACCCGCGGTGTTGTTGTTCATTTTGGAGTTGTTTATAAGTAGAGTTGTCGGTGAATTGACATCGGGTGGTTCTGACGGTAAGTCAATCTGAAATGAGAAAAAGAAAGAAAACTGTCAAAAAAACAAAAAAACAGACACATTTATATTTCAATATGAAAAGAATTGTTTGTTTATTTGTTGTGGTTATAAACGATCGGTCCATTTGGACACACACTTGGGTCGTGATAGGTCTAGACTGATTGGGTGAGATTTTGTTAATGTAAAAACACAAAATTTCCATCAACCAAGCTTGCTTATTACAACTAGACCCTTTTAAAATCTGGCTGTTGTATCTCTACGCAACGTTTTAGTTTAGTTCTTTTTTGTTCGATCGCTAAATCACCCGGGCCATAATTATGCTGATCAGCTACGATTACTTGAACATTTTATTTAATCATCATGTATAGACTAGGTAGGTGGACGAATAATTTTCCAATATAATGGCTTACTAATTCATTATTAACTAAACAACCGTCTCCTGTCCAATTAAGTTACGAAGTGTTGGTCTGTGGAAAAATAGAATACAATCTTATTAAATGATGCAAATATTGGATAGCGAGCGTGCGTGCGTAAATATCATACTCGATGGCGTAAGAAGTGAGACAGGTCAAGGTCTGCTATTGTAAAATTACAATATCTGATAATCAAGTCTTACCACCCATCCCGAAGGTTTACTTGAAGTAATGGAAATGTTTAAACTATAGAAAAAGCTTTATTGGCAGTTAATCTCGACGTAATGGTTTATTTTTGAAATTTCAGCTGCTGCATTTTCGGGTTGGAAAATCGCAGCGAAACACGCCGCGATGTTTATAAGACTAAATTGAGTGATGAATATTGCACAATATTAATTGATTCAAATCGATGAAAAGTTGTATCAACGTTACAATGTGTTTTCACACAACACCGCGACGATTTATCTGATATCCTTGTTCGTGTATATTCGCTAATATTTCGACCGAGAATTTGATAAAAATAACGAAGAATAAGTGTAATGAAAAACGAACAAACATTATAATGTGATTCATTATCCCTATCATCAATCTTAATGCAATCGCTTACGAATGACTGACTGTGCATCCAGCATGTTGAAGGATGTTGTTATATATATAACCATGATAACGGAATACTTCAGCGCGGTACAATTGTAAGCATCTACGTCTCAGGAGCCACCCGGATATTTTTCAAAGCAGACAAAATCGACCTTAGGCCAAGAAAAAGCCAGTCTCACGGGCCCGACGTTCCCACCTTCATTTGTCTAGTTTTGAGATTGTTTCCATTTAATTCTCAGAAATTCTGAAATTCTTTAGAAATAGGCATTTTATCGAAACAGTTGGAAAATTCTAGAACATTAAAAATAGTTATTTTAGAAAAAGTTGATATTGAAAGTTTACCAACATTTTCAATAACATTTTGAAGAAAAAACCCGCCCCAGCAACCGACGGTACATGAGAGATGCCTGCATACGTAGAACAGGTGTTTTTGCCCCCCTAACAAGCATTTTGCTCGTTGAACGTACCCAGGAATAGATTCTTCCACTGTGAAAATAACAGCCATTGTGAAACTGTGATTCAATACTAGATTTGGTTAAGTGATTTGTCTTTGCCACGATCATAACATTTGCAATTTAAAGTTATTTTGGGACAGTGAACATGATAGGCTTAAGCTTCCCTAAACGAGTCTTCAAGTTGGAGGATGGCGGGGGCTGGAGATAACCGTATTTGATTTTGAACCCTTGGGTGAGTGAGATAGCGTTGTGATCGACTCCCAACTCATGCCATAATCCTCGCTCACATTCACGCGGATGCTTGGAAATGTATCTGAGAAACCTCCCCATGGGCAGGTTGTCTATATTATCAGTGAAAGTAACATTTTGAATCCATTAGAAGATATATTGAATTTCTGGCTTTCGAATATCAAACCTTCAGGGAATAGAGTTCTATTTTAAAATTCATTTATATATATGTCTGGTAAGAATGGTGGAATGAATGCACTAATGCGTCATTTTAGATCTGTGTAAGAAACTGACTTAAATCTCGAGCGGCACGAGAATCCCGTTTCAAACTTTTCGGAATGTTATTTTGTAATCGGATGACTACCGTTCAGTATACATGGTGTTCTGTTTGAAACTCTTCTAATTTGTCATTAAAACCATTAATGGAGCAATTGCATATATATATATATATTTAATCTGGAGAAGGCCACTGTCGAAACTTATTCCAAACACCATTGAATGACTTTCGTCAGAAGTAACTTTCGACAGAAATGACTTTCGTCAGAAGTGACTTTCGACAGAAGTGACTTTCGACAGAAGTGACTTTCGACAGAAATGACTTTCGTCAGAAGTGACTTTCGACAGAAGTGACTTTCGACAGAAGTGACTTTCGACAGAAGTGACTTTCGACAGAAGTGACTTTCGATTGAAGTGACTTTCGTCTGAAATGACTTTCGTCACAAGTAACTTTGACTTAATCAGGACTGAATCGAGACTGCTGAAGTCAGAGCCACTTCTGACAAAAGCTTGACCAATAAAGTCATTCGACGAAAGCTTGACCAATAAAATCATTTGACGAAAGCTTGACCAATCAAATCATTTGACGAAAGCTTGACCAATAAAGTTATTCGACGAAAGCTTGACCAATATAAACATTCGACAGCGTACTGGTTCTAATGCCGTAAGGGTGCTACCGACTACAATGAATTATGAGCAATGTTAAAGGTAATTTTAAACACAACATTGGAATAAGACCTTCCTTTTGTATGAGCAGTTAACGATATTCCTAGACAGATATTTTAATATAATATGATTAAATTCTCCTTAGTATGATTTGATTCTCCTCAATATTCATGATTCAATTTTCTCAATATTTGCGTATCTTTATATAAGGCTATCATGTCTATGTTCCATGAAAAATGCGTTGTCTGCCAATTACTTACTAAAATAAAATGATGGACAGTTTTTCCTTTTGTAAGCAATTTTTTTACTGTTTAACGTCGAATTACTGACTGACATATCTTATTTTTTTGAAAAAGCGTTCCGTAATAGAAAGGTTGAGTGATCTATATCATATTTTTATCTGCGCCGAAACCACATAGACATCTTTGTAATGAAAAGTGAGTATCAATCAATGGCTTCCATGTAGAGCAATGGTTAATAACTATGCATTGGGTTTTTATATCACTTTACAAGTACAATACTTTTATTATTTTTTCTCCCTTTTTCAAATGTTATTTTTTTCTTCTTCTAATATCCTTTGAAAAAGGAAGAGAAAAAAGTGTTATTTTCATAGATGTGGGACGCAACTTATTTGGATATTTTGCCCTTGAAGAATTATTATGACTGTCATTCAAAAGTTTCAACTCCTTTTGCATTCTTTGCCATTCAAATAATAATTATTGTGCAATTGAGCAGCATTACATCTCAGTTATATACGAAGTATATGTATATTTCATGTGTTGATGCTGGATATGTTGTAAAACCTAACAACAGGGTAAAGTTAGAACTTATGACCGTCGTTTTATTGATTTTTCGTTTTAGATTAGACCCTATATGGAAGACATTCCTATGCTGAATAAATTGGCTTTACAACTTGAGTGAAGCTGTAACAATCCAATGGTAAACCATTGAATCCATGATTTTAATAATTCAACCGAATTACATTCATCTCTGCTTTACACAGAAAACTGAAACCTCCCAAGTGAACCGTAATAAGACTTCAATCATTTCAGTCTGTCTTAAAAGGTCGAATCGTTGAAGGATTTAAAATCTTTACTCTGTCAACGGAGAGAGAGCGAAGTCCATCTACATTATACGGTCTATATTACTGCAGCTAGTTGAAGCACGTAATGAGTTTTCAATGTCACACAGTTAACTAATAATTTATTAACCGAACTGACTATCAAATCACAGAGTGTTGGTGTAAGGGATCTATGTAAATTACAATCCACTATCATTTGATTAATGATTAAATTTTGTGAAAATATTGGCTATAGCTATAGCGTGCCTTGGATTGATCGTAGGTTTACTGCAACAACGGTTTTTATTGGCTCATTTGTTCAAAAAAGTGTTATCTCTCTTGTGGATAACTATTGCTATTTTCCTACAACCTCATGCCCAGAGTCATAGTGAGGCTACCGGTGGCATATCACCCCATCCACTTTCGAGATCGGGACGATACCCGTAAATAGTGACTATACTTGATTTTGATATAGGTATACACATTTGTATAGAAAAGGACATGATAGAAGTTTTCTATTATTGACAAACAGTTGACAAGAAATGTCAAAACCATCGAGTAACAGGGTATAAATATCATTACAGGAAACAGCGACGGATATTTGTCATCCCAGCTTTGCACTTTGCGCTTATTAAATGTCGCTTTAATAATAGATTAAACATTGAAACATCTATTCCTGTCATTAACCTTTATGATTGAAACAAACATCATCAACATATTATACTAATTGCAAATTATTTATTGCGGGTGGGCTAGTACTTTTGATTGCTATACAACTCTGACTGATGACGAGTACATAAGGTGTGGGTGTATTGTCCTTTTATTTAGACATGCTTCAATTTATTTATAGGAATATCTGAATTTCAACATAAGTAATTGATTGAATGGTGTCTGGTAGAACTGAGGTGCTCTGTGTCTCGATATATCATAGTGAGCTTGAGAGTATTACACACAGTAAATTCTGATAAAGGTTTAGTGCAGTGATATATTAACTAAAATAATCCCACTGATCCGATACAATTAGAGGATCAAACACACTGTCAGATTAATCAGCACGTTTTCAAAAAGCAACAGCATAATTGTGTCCATTGTGCCCGATGTACATATAATTTCCTACTTACTATTTTGTTGCTGGAAAATTATAAACTAAATGTATTGGTCCAATAATAGATTGACATAGCAATGGTTCTTAAAGTAAGAAAGGAGCTCAACTACTCTTATTATACAGCCTGATTGTCTTCCCAAAATTGACGAACATTGAACGCACATTCTGGTAGTGGTAATGTATACGCATGACGATATCATTTCCCCTAAAAAATGTGACACTGCATATGTAAATGATTTATGAAAAACTGACCTCAAATATGTTTTTAACTAATAGAAGGAAATTGTAGACAAATGAAAGAAGAATGGGGTGTGCCGACACTGGGGCTCTAACCCGGGCCGCCGCGGTCGGAGTCAAGGTGATCGTACATCACACTTCCGGGGTCGCGCTCCCACAATAACTTTTCGGAGCATATTTATACCTTTCGTGATTGTGCAATGATACCGACCGGGAGATGGGGGCCAAAAACTGAAAGTGACGAAAAATAGTAATATGTATGGTCTTCATAAGTTACGCTGGTAGTGGTAAACGCACAATACCATGCCTAAAAACGAGACAAAACTTTGCAGTGACATTTAGCTATTATATTAGTTCAGAATCTATCTTGTGTTTCGGCCTGACGTCAAACGTAACCATCTATAAATATAGTTACCATTTAAAAACATTCAAAAGTGAATGAATATATTCGATTTTTTTGGAAAATTGGTCTACTTATTAAACATTTTAGAATATTTTCAAATATGGTCATTTCGAGAATGTTTCTCACCCTCACCTATTTGAAAAGTCCGTGCAGCCGAGGAACAGAGTTGATGACGATGTAACAAGAGTCATTCAGAGCATTTTGATGCGGTGTGTTGAATTCAATCATCAGTGCGTAGTTATGGGGGTTGTGTTTATTTTGAGATTTGAAATACAATCAATTGATATGCCAGCGTTTACGAAACTAATATTATTACATGCATAATGATTATATTCCCGGTCCAATAGTAAATGAAGATAGCAATTGCCTTCCTTTAATTGAATTAAAATGCATATACAGTCTTTAAAAAAAACACCACACACACGTCAAGTTCGTCAAAATGTGCCTTTCCGCAAACGTCTGCCCCTTGTCCCTAATTGAAACATCCTTCTGTCCGTATAGCAGAGTTTTTGTCACTTTAATGAGGGAAATATATTTCCGTTCTAAATGGTGTGCAGAACATAATTATGTGAGTGTGGATTGAGTATTTTGATGTTTGAAAAATGATTATTATTGAAAATGCTTTGACGATAATAATTGTTTTTTATCACTAAATGTTGTTTCTCGGTCCAATAATTAGTGGACATAGCAATTGTTACACTCTCAGAACCAAGGTTAAAACTATGTTGGTTAAAGTTAAAACGTGAGGTTACCAGGTAAACACACAATTGGTTGATTAAAACCGTAACCAACAGCTGTTGGTTAAACTTTAACCTGTGGTTGGTTACAATTTTTAATAATTTGTTTGATTAATATGTTTTAACCAACGGTAGTTGGTTAAAGAATGTTGGTTAAACTTCTTTCTTTTTTTTTGCTAAACTTTAACATGTGATTGGTTAACACTTTTTTTAAAGTTTTAACCAACAAATGATTAAAATCATTTGTTGGTTAATTCTGCTAAACTTAACCATTTGTTGGTTAATCCTGCTTGATATATAACATGGGATGTAATAGTGAATCAACCAGATCATATATTTAAACAATTTCAAGTGTAGATGGTTAACACCAATACAGGCATATTATTTACAAAATACAGAATCTATGGTGTTAAATTGATAAAAAGGGGCATCGTCAAAATTACATTTACGTTTCTTATCGTTTATCTTTGTTATATCAACTGATTTATACGAACTATATTTGAAAATACATTTAACCATATTTTTGAAAAGGAATCGGAGTCTATTGAACATGGATATCAAAAGGTATTGCAGCGCCCTCTATTGCTCAAATGTGTCAGGTTGGAAGATGGAATGAGTAGATGCCTGGGGCTTTAACCAACGTTGAATAAACCAAAAATGAATTATATTTTTACTCTTTAACCAACGCAGTATTAAAAGTAATTTTTAACCAACGCTTAATTTTTAACCAATGTATACTTTTTAATCAACATTCTTTTAATACATGGTTATTTAATACCTGTTCTGAGAGTGTATAATACAAGTCAATAAAGAACATGACTGGAGTAAAATATTCATTTCATAATGATTTGTGTTAACTGTAAAATCTGTTTTACTATCTCACTCACACTGTTATGATCAAAACATACTTAAAAAAATCGATCAGGTAAAAGGTTGGGTAAACTCTTCTGTTTGAGCAACAAAGGCAAAATAACCTCAATCATGCTCATCTTAATTAAACGTATATGACCAGTTCACAAGATTCAATCAGCCGTAAAACATACAGACATGGTATTAAGGGTATTATCCAATTCTTGGGCGTGGTTGCAACCAGACTAGAAGCTTTATAAAATGATAATAGCGCTATTACTGGATATTCCTATTTAGGTCATAACCTTAACCCTACAGCACACGGCAACAGATTTGTTTTCCGACCCCCAAAATTCACCAGAAAGGTCATCCCGACACCCCCCCCCCCCTCGGAATTTGAACCACGGACCTCTAGCACCAGAGCCCAGATCAAACCACTACAACCCAAGCACACTCGGGTCAGTATATTCGCCTTGTTATATAGCCTGGGTCCGTTTTGTAGCCTAAAACCTACACGCCGGGTTATAAAAACATTTTTTCCGTGTCGTTGCCGTGTGGTGTAGTAGGGTTAGGGTTAATGAAGGAAACGTGTTCTCAGCTTATTATCAGCAACAAATAATACGTACAAATGGACGATGTCAATGTAGGCCCAGTGACAAAGGTTCCTCTGACATTAAAGCACGTGCATTGAGTTTACGAGAATTGAAAGATGAGCATCGGAAAGCAAGGTAAGAGATAGTTTTATGATATTGAAATTGTTTAAGTAATATTTATTATGATTATAAGATTATATTTACTCCGTAATGAAAACCTCATTTCTTTAGTAAGAAACTTGGCTGAAAATATTCCTCTTAAGTCTAAAAAAGTATTATTATAACATTATCCGATTTAAGGTTATGACCTCTCTAATCAGTGTTGATGTTTCTGTATAGTCTTCTAGGGACATGCTGGTAGTGGTAAACGTAAGCTATTATGTCCATTAAAATTGAAACACAACAGTGGAATTATACTCTCATGATAACAAGGTTTAAATTAGTAAGAAGCTAAGTGACCTTTCGATAAGATTATTCTAAGGTCAAATAAAATATCAAAATTGTCTCAGAAGACCGCTCGCGTAGCTTTTAATATTCACATTTCACCGCTTAACTTTTTTGTTTACTTTTATTCTTCTTGAACTATTGAAAATGATGGTGTGAGCTAAGCTGTATGAAATGTGGGTTTTCAATAGTAAACAGGAATTAAACTCAAGAAAAACAACTGAATCCAGTGATTTATTGGACTATGTTTCTTCAAATTTTAATATCACATTGTGAAGTAACATATCTGCTTCATTCTCTCATGGTAAAAATAATAAAACGATACCGCATTTCGCATAGCATTTTTCAGGTTTCTTCTGAGACAAACTTGTTTTGTTGTTTTGTGGCCTAAGGTTACAGTATTATAAAAGACTAATGTATTAAATAAATTACATTGCCCTCATTGAATTGCTTTCAAAATGGTAGATACCGATTCGCACTGGTATACCAAATTAGCGATATTCACTACAGAGCTCCTATGAATCTGAGATTTGACTAACTGTAATCAGATAATCCAACTAAATTAACGCGCGCGGAAAGTGGGATTCATTACTTATTTTCGCGAGTGCGATGATAATTTCTTAAATCTTGTCCCCCTATGATTATAAAGTATTAATTGCCAGCGGTCGTGATAATGTCTTGACCTCGAGCCTTAAAAACTTGTAGGTTAATTTTCACTTCGGGAATTGTAATTTTCATGATTTTATTGGCCATTGTCATTTCTATCGGTGTTGCATGGCACAATGGACAAGACTATATATGACATTGCAAGCCCCTGCGATGTATTTTGTAGACGCGAGAAAACACCTCTTCATCATCAGGGCGTCCCCCGGAGGGGAGGTCCCACAATGCAACAGGTTCTTCTAGAAGTTTCCCCCTCACGCCTGATCGCTCGGAAGGTAATGTCAACCACCGTCAACCCCAACCTCCACCCTATTGAGGGAAAGGACATGGATATCTATTGGACAAATTGGATCCGTCAGCGTTGATCATTTAAATGCCCGTAGAGGGCTGGGTGTGGAAACCCCACTCGGAGGGGATCATCCCTTCAATCATCACTGGATTTATAGACTGAATAACTTTCACTCTAAACTGTTTTATTCATATGGACCAAGGAGAAGTGTGTTATATAATAAACCTGCCCAGTGGGCAGAAAATACCAGAGATATGTTCTCCGTTCCTGATTTCGATGGCGTATACAAAATTTGTTACAGTCCATTTTGTAAGAAATTCAGCGGCTCAGCACCTGGATAAAAAAAAAATCGAAATGATTCTCTTCCGCCTGTTTCCATGATTTCCATCAGTGAGCCAAAAAAGCAGCTAATCTGATCATAAACTCTTTAAAGCTCAACATGTGTGTAGTTATTTACAGTATTTGTCCGGCTCGAACACATGCGCAGACCAAGAAACGAGACACGTGTTAAACTTGAAAATTCGATGGTGAAATCACCTAACGAGCACGACGGGATTGGCCATCAGACTGAGAAAGTCACGTACGTTCTCAATGACAGAGAAGCCCACACAGAATGAGCGATCCCCACCACAATCCACGTTGATTAAAAACATTATATTTTCGGTCAACCCACCGGCTGATTTCCTCGATCATTTATTTTTTATCACGCCACTACCCACTGTATTTAGGTTTTAAATAGACCAATGCTCAGTGAAAGCACGTTTTACCGTTCAACCAGAAAATGACGGTTTCAAAATGCCATTAAAAGCACATCGCAATTGTCATCAGGTGGTTATGTGTTGAATCACTAGACGTTATATTGGTTGCCACTGCAGGTGCTAGTCAGGATTGCAAGTGTGAAAGCAAATATGAGTGGGAATTGGTTTGCCACTTTTACATGATTATACGGATGGGATAGCGCAATTAATTTAGGGTATAGTCCATTTTGGTAATAAGATTTTGTAAAAAGGGAATATACACATTATAAACATATGCCTTCTATCAGTTATTTTGTAAGTTAGTATTCTTTAGATAACAAATGTATGAAGTTTGGAGAATATCTACTGCAAAAAAGAACGTACTTAATTATATCTTTATATTTTAATTTTAGTTGATAACGTCACCAAGACAAACATTCACTACCTGTGACCTAACCAGGCGTGAAATTGTACCTTTTCACTATTCAAAAGACAGTTCTGTATACTTTTCGGGCCAGTTTAATCGAATGGTCATTGCAGTGAAAATAAGCAACGCTGATATAAAATTAATTTATCAGGGATTTTACGACGAGGAGAATCAACTTAAGCTTGACTTAATGTCATTATCAACAAAGATATCGAGTGTTTATTGATTGATTTCAAAAATATGTTAAGTGATAATACAATAGGATTGGCGAAAGAAGCTCCAAGGCAACATTGCTCTTTTCAAACGATTAAAAATGGCGGCGGCAAGGATCTGAAATATCTATTTTTACTCACATGTGTTGTTGTTATTTGTTGGTCAATAGATGCATCAGTGGTCTGACCTGTAAGAATTAAAGACAACAAACACATTGTAGTCTACATCGTCTTGATGTTAGGTACAGTCAAATCAATACATATGTACAGAGGAACACAAATTGATGTATAAAGGGAAGGATTCAATGGAAACATACAATCAATTCTCAAACATTTCTATATTTTCTATTTAAAATAGAAATTTGTCACGTGATGATTTTCTTGGTGTTGGACATCTCTAAAATAACTCAATTATCCCAGTTTTTTATAACGTTGATAGAAAGATAAAACAAAGTATTACTATTGTATATTATATTATAAATATACTTTATTGGTAAAGTATCAGCTGAATCAACCCTACGATGTTAGACTAGCTAGCATAAAGACGTTTTATTACTTTTCAGTCAATGTTGTCACATGATTTTTGAATTGAATAATGGCACCTTCGTTCTTGAGGTAAAAGTAAATACTGAAAGGAAACACGAGGTTCCGTCGATAAGATCTCATTTAGTTTACAGGAGGAAAGTCTGGAGATATGACAAGGCTAATTACTGGGGAATGAGAGGTCACCTAGCGTCCACTAACTGGTCAAGTGTATTCCATAAGAAAGATCCTGAAACTGCTTGCTCCAATGTCACTTATATCATTTGCGATTCTATGGACTTGTTCATACCTAGTAAAACTGGAGACAATGTTTGGTTCAACGACAAATGCCGTAGAGAATATATATAGAAGCGTCGTCTCTTTAAGAAAGCAAAAAAATACCAGCAAGACAAAATTCGCTGACGCTACAACACTAAACTGAGACCAAACCTAGCAGATAAATCGCTGCGCAGCAAGAAATGGTGGAGAATCATGAACACCCTGTCCGGAAGAACTGCTCATTCCGAGAACACAGTGATTGAACATGTTCACCATATTACAGCAATGGACAAGGCAGAAGCTTTTTGTCAGACATTTGCAGACAAATTGTAGATTCCAAAGTGCTGAAGACTAGGCCTAAAATTGACAAAATAGTTTTTAAGCCCGAGGATGTTCGAAAACTATTACAACATCTCAATCCGGATAAATCTTATGGACCAGACCTGATTCCCACCAAGGTACTAAACGAATGTTGTGCTGAACTTGACAGTCCATTATGTAGGCTTTTTAACCTCTGCTTCACTCATGGTGTGTTTCCTAACCTATAGAAAAATTGTTTTCGAATCATTATGATGAAGAATGTAATTGTTAGGTTTTTATTTTGTATTTAAAGTTTTGTTGATAGTAACCAGGTAACTTAAAGTCAATAACTTAACTGATGTAAGGTTACCTTGAACAGAAGTTGTATATTACCTTTATTGCTTAAGTTATACATCAAATGTATCAGATGTGTTTGCAACTCCATTTGGCTGGGTTAATCACAAAATTGTACAACCATCTAAAGTAGATTTTCCACACATCAATTTGTTTATTCAACAACCTCATGTACATGTTAATGAGATACTCCTCAACCGGTCTTTCGCTACCCTTAACAGATAATGATATTATGCCATAAATATTGTATAAACCATGAACGTCAAAATGTGAGTCGAGGTATCAGTGATGGAGAAAATAATATCCAAGCAAACGTATACAACACATTTGCAATCATATGTGCTTATTAATATTAATGATTCATGCAGTAAATTAAAATAACTGACGACCATATGCGCATAATTATGATTGATGGTATTTCCGGGAGATAATTATAATGTTGTGACGCTAATTTTACAACATGTCATTCATCTCTCTAATAGGTTAGACCTGTTAGTTTCCTTGAATTGATAATTGCCGTTCTTGGTATTTCCATATTTATTTTTAGGCCGCGATGATTAAACCCTTTCCCGCCGCGCTCAAATTCCGATTTCTTGTGCGTGGGCAGTTCCGGTCTACTCGCCGCATGGTATAATAAATGCAATAGGTGAGCTTTCTTAATTTAGAAGCTCAGATTGATGCGTGATAGCTTAGGTTCCTTTTAAAGTCAAGATGATGGGTATGAATTTCACTACGTAAGTTGAACATGATTTCATAAATACATAAATAATACCAATAACAAAATTGAACATGTAATATATACCATTTACCATCCTTACATTTAAGTCAAAGACCATCCATTTTAAAATTGTATGCAATATTCATAACGTGTATGGCTTAACATCCAAGTGGGTAAAAAAGGACTCGGTGAAGTGTGTGGGGTGGGGGTGTGTATATTTTAGCTTTGTCGCGAATGTTATGGATCTGTAAATATAAATGATGCTGTTTGTGACATAAAAAGAGTACTTATGGTTACGATATGTATATGATTTGCGGGTCCGTTGGACGTTTGACGGGTGTGGCAGGTTTCGAACTGAAAAGACGGGTTAACCCTCGAAGACGTTTTCGAAGTTGGCGAGTCTTGTTATTTTCCAAAGTGTTGTAAGTGTTTTCCATTTGAATCCTGCATCAAGTTGTAGTTGTTGACAAAGCCGTATTTATCAAAAATAGTTCGTCATAAAGGACATTTGTGAGGTAATAGTAAATTTCATTCAACATTTCAGGAAGTAGATTTGGAATCGCCAGCCCTCGGTTTACCAAGGTCCAAAAATAATGTTGGGTTCATCAAACATAAGTTGGAGATGAATGTGGGTATGAAACATGTTACAACTGTTATGAGTTACGTATTAAAAAGCCCACGGTTCGATGAAGTTGTGTTTAATAGCTCTTATATATGAGATAAATAAATCTATGATTTACGAAGATCAACTTCGAGCTCATTTCAACAAACTATAGCATTGTAATTTCTGTAATTGAAGGATAATTGGAGGTCAGGGTTTTGCGTCAAATTTAGCACAATCTATATTTTGTTCAGTTTTCAATGCATTCTAGCCTTGCATTATAACATATTCACTTTCATGGCTAAATGCTGAAAGTCCTCCACGGCTTAATTCTGTTCATTACTAAATGCCCTTCACCATTACTAAAATCGATTTTATTGATCGCAGTAGGTTTAAAGTAAAGGAAAATCTGGCAATAGCTACATGTTTGAGCTGCATATTTAAAAATGTCAATGTTGATGCTGTAGTTGAGACATGGTTCTATGTTATCTGGGTCGTATACTGGTCGTAAGGGCAAAGAAAAACACACACCCTGTTTTATGGGCAGACGGACCTGTCAAAGTAGGGTCGGTCGGTCGTTTTTGTTGTTGTTTTGAACCTAAAATGTCACAACAATCTGCAAAAATCAGGAATTGTGTAAAAAGTGTGTGAAAGAAAATTGGACAGATTTTAGGCAAAAAACCGGCTAATTTTACATGATTTTAGAAAAAAATTCTAAAAAAAAGGGAAAGGACAAAGATTCCTGAAAAACTCAAAAAGGTGGTTTTTTCCGCGCCCTAATCAATGTTCAAACCAATGATAAAAATTAGACAGGGGATTTTTCAAATCCTTATTATTTTTAGTTGATCCATGTGGCCATATAGAAATATTCATACCCATTTGATATGTGAAATCAAGATGAAACATGATTGTTAGATTTACGTGAGGACTGTTAAGATGGCATTTTTGAAGAGAAAAAAACCACCCAAATTCATAGACATATTTTATTCAATTCATGGATGAGTTGTCAAACGGTTCCGTTATCTTGCCGGTTAAGCTAATAGGATCTATATAAACAATTCCTAAACCGCTAAGAATATTAATGCAATTCTCATTGGTTCTCAGAGAAATCGGCGCCATTTATATCAGACAACGTAACACCGCGTACATTAATTAGTTTGACAACGCTCGCGCATTAGGTGGTAACTAAAGTTCTCTTCCCTAACGCGCATTTCTTCAGTGCGTATACTGCGATTTTGCTGCGTGCTAATGTGGCGCGTTACGCCGACGCATGGTGTACTCACCGTACGGGATTGGATGGAAATGTTTGGGTTATTCGATACTAACAGGGGTAAAAGTTGACAACTATGGGCAATTAAAGTTACAATTTTGATTAAATAAATACCTTAAGTATGACTGTTTAAGAATGAGAATAAATGGTATTGTTTTTAGACCGTACCCGTGTTATATTGTCTGACATAAATGCGTTTGGTAGTAGTATTTTTTGTGTGAAACAACTTCGCCTGCACCGCCCGCATTTATGGCAGATAATATAACACGGGTACGATCTAAAAAGAATATCTTTATTCTCTAAATACAACAATCGTCATTGATGATTGACTCAAATAATGAACATTCGATTCTTAATAATGCAATAGACATGACACACTATCCATGATATATCATTTTCAGGACGATTACCTTCAAAGAACCTTTTTTTGGAGAACGAGTTGGCTGTGCGTTGCAATATCGTTCCCGGAAAATGTCATTATGGTGTCATGCACACGTGGGCATTTGATGACAGAAATTGGACAATGTTAGATTGGGTCGTTGAATCATCTTAAACTTTTTACATTTACACACATTTTAATATACACATAAATATTTTCGGAGCTAATATTATGCTAACCTATTATAATAATTGTTATATCCTTAGTGTAAGACATTCATAAGCTAAACTAGTTTAAAGACCTCACGGAATAAAGCTGTATATCTTTAACCCGCCAATAGAGGATTTTGTGCGATGTTAATTCCGTGCTGTCTTACACCAAGGATAAACCAAAATAATGCACACTGATAAAACTTTGAAATCATGAGTTTAAATTTTGTTAAGGTGTGGCTCCCCACAAATTCATGAAAAGGGAGTGAGGTTGGTTCCCCCGTTCCCCTTGTAGTGCTGTCTTAGGATTTATTTGCTGTAATGCCCTACTTCATTTGTAATGAAGTATAATACAACATGCCATTCTATAACAGCAAGACTTGAATCTGATAGAAAGGTGACCGAATCATTGTTGTTTCTGCTTTATAAAAGATCATAGAAATTTAAGTCGAAGTCTTACTTGATTACTTCTCGAGAAAATTACTAGAACAAAATGTTATCTTCACTATAATACAAACAGTGATTACATTAAATCATATATTAAGGTGTCCTTATATCCCTAAATCGACCTTCATTGAAGTATAAGACCTTCAAATACCAATCTAAAGAACACACTTTAAACAAAACATCAAACGCGTATATTTGCTTGCGTTAAGAGGTGCAGCTGGTTAGGAGGGATTTCTTGATAATTTGTAATGCCACTGATATGATAGCCAAGGTTCGGCTATGTTTACCGATGGATCACGACTATGGCGAACGAAAATAGCTACAAAAGTCGAGCACTTAGCACCAGTTTGAAGAATTTCATGTGGAATTGGTTGATCAATATTAAATGGAGGATACATTGAAATGCTATGTTGACATGTCAGTCAGTGGTCATAAAATGTGCTGATGCAGCCGTAGACTAGTTTGAAGTTATTTGTATCTATTGCTTAATAACGGGAGAATAAAATAAAAAGGCTTTATCAGCTTTTCAGTCGTACCATATGCGCAGCGAAGCGAGCCAGGATAACATAATAAGATGCAACATAAACTTAAACAGCGGGGCACACAGATTGTGGTTATAAAAGAAGGAAGAGGTGAGATTCTGTTTTGTATACTATTAAAGCTAAATATATAAACCCTTCATTTACCAGTTATTTAATTGTTTCGTTCTAATAAGAATCCAATAAATAAATAGAAAATATGATTCGCAAATAGTTTAAGAGCAACGTCGAATTGCTGTGATTTTCCTCAGCACTCATCATTTCGTGACTCGAACAAATAAGTAAGAATGTAGCAATGTTTATGTCTTTCTAAACTAGAGTTTCTCTTAATGTAATGCCAGAATATCCTAAGGGAAACTGCTTTGAACTCACATCTAATTATTTATCCTCGGCAAAAAGTTCCCGGGTTTCCACCTAACCGTTGTAGCATATTCATTAACATATGTTTTTGAATACGTCTAGAATGCCTATAGAAAATGAACGACGTCGGTCTGCATGTAATTACACAATAACAATACCAAAACTCACCAATGTTGTGAGCTATTGTGATGTAAGCATATAATGTGATACAATAAGGAATGCACAAATCAAATTAGACGATAGAATGTATAGGGAGGATAGAAGAGACAGAGGCGACGCATCGTTCGAAAATATTTATTTATAGATACTGTTATATTTACCCAAGTCAATTTCTTCAAAACCCCGAAATTATCATATTTCATGACGCGCGTAACAAATTGGAAACCTATGTATCTCAAACGATTCGCCGAAAAGGCGTGATCTGTGCATGTTTTACAACTTGTTGGACCTAGTTAAAATAAACGACAAATAATGTCTCATGCATTGGATTCTTTCACGTTTTATAATCGATTTATTGCATGCCCAGGGCCGGCTGATTCTATCACATCGTTATATATGTCGACTTAAAATTTATCCGGACCATCTTCTGATCTAGTTTTCTATAAATATTATTTCCCCCGTGATGTCGTCATACGGCTTAATATCGATATTACCATAAACGGAGGGAGGAAATTGTAGAGAAATGTTACTAGAAGCCGCGGAAATCTTGAACTGTCTTCTTAGATACAAATCAAAGCTTTAACTATTATTTTGGAAATTATTCTATCAATCTGAGCATTATAACAATGAAACGTATGTTTTACGATTGATAAAAATACTCTCTTAAAGAGTGATTGTATTCTATTTTAGAGTGAATTTCAAATAGTAAGAGGAAATTGAAGGACCAGTCTTAAAGAGTTGATTTTCCCAATTTACTTGCACTTTATATCCCTCAACACTTTTGGTTTCTGCAAGTTGACAAAAGAGAAACACGAATGAACTCCATATCGGCCATATATCGTTTTTTAAAGAAGTTTTTTAAACTTTCCCAAAATGGCAATGTATTTGTATACAAATCTAAAAATATATCGGTCGGTCCCGTAGAGCAATTGTGGTTTTTTTCGTTGACCTAAAATGCCAACTTGAAATAAACTGATATTGTCAATCAGCTTGTCAATACGACCTCATTTGATTCGTAACATTTGTATTGATTAAACAGAATATACACTGTAAAAGTTGATTTAAAAAGGACGCCATGTGTCAAATCTTATTGTTTAACTACCGACGCAAATGTTACGGAAAGCATATGGCAGTGCAAGCGCGTTCGTATGTATTGCAGTCAATAAATATAAGGCCACCCTTTAACTATCGACATTCTATTAGGCGCCCAGTCTACCCATATGAAATGGATCAATAACGGTGCCGACAAGTAACCTTTACTGAGATGCTGATCGATATGAATAGGCTCATTTAGAACCGTACCACGGTTTGCTTAAGGAAATTATGTTATAAGCGCTTTCTTACAGTCCTTTAGATGTCCGTGGTTAAAGATAGGAATGAGTAGGGTTAACTTTTCAAATACTATGATTTGGGGGATACTTTTCTATTTGGTATATGCGTAAGACCCCTTTTCAACTTCAATGTCCCCTTAATACCCAATTATGTTTTTAAACTATAACCACTGTTACCTAAAATATCCCTAAAACAATACATTCTTTTCTTTAATTTTTATTTTCAAATTTGTCACCTAAAATCACTAAGCATAAATTACATGTTCTAACCCCTTAAGCTTTTAAGCCTTAAGTAGCTAACAAACTAAGCTAGCACTTAAAAGTGCTAGCTTAGTTTGTTAGCTACTTCCATAAGTCTACCAATACAATTATTACTCATGCACCTTCACTACATGAACAATGAAAGCATCTGATGAGTGAACATTGTGCAACCTTTATCTTTTATGCTAGTATTGTTGAGTGCAGTACTTTATTTTGATTGTATGACATTCGATATGCTGTTTCCGCAGGGTGAATCCACAGGCATGAGGATACATTATTGGAACATGAGCTCTCGTCTTCACTCGTTCGAGAAATAAGATGCTTGTCATACTGATTCAATCAAGTGAACGCTTGTGTTATTATTAAATCGAGATTCATGTTCAAGGCTGTTGCTTTCTACGGATCATTAAAACCTACGATTCAAATGCATTGAGATATACATAACACCTCAGAAACGTTGCAATATGAAGGGTCATGGATTGAAGTAATGCTTCATAAACTTGTACATTTACAAATGTTGCTTTTTAATGGCTAAATGCCAACAAACAAATTTAGCGATCAGCGAAGTTTGTCATTTCTCGTTTGATTATTTGTAGTTGATACATATAAACAGGCCCACTTAAAAAATACTTTCGCCTGCAAGGAAAAAATATCCCTGTGATAAACATTTGTTGTAGTTTCCTTTCAGACTAATAATATACATTCTGTACTTTACATACATTTAGTATTAAGTATATCTAAAAAGATTAGAACAATTTATGTTCCCTCTTATTCTACCGCAAGCATGCCCAGCGTAAATTTGATGTAATCTGCTTAAAATGCACATGACAAGTGAATTTATCCAAGAATCACAAGCAGATTCTATATTTTGAATAGCTATGTAGCCGACAAACATTGTAACTACTCTCAGTCAAAGCTACCAAAACAGCTCACATTTGGCGAGCTGTTATCACAAATTGAAACACAACTTATAGTAAAGTCATATATTTTGTGGTGCTTATGTAAAGTTATATATGGACCTGCGGGTAGTGGTAAACGCACGATATTATGTACCCTAAAAGTGAAACTTAACTTTTTTGTTGCGTTTATGTAAAGTCAGCCATGGATCTGACCTAAAATAAAGTCAATTATGGACCTGCGGCTAATGGTAAACGCAAGATATTATTTAGTCATATATGGACATGAGGGCAGTGGTAAACGCACGCTAATATGTACCATAAAATTGAAACACGACATTTTGTGGTGTTTATGTAAAGTCATATATGGACCTGCGGGTAGTGATAAACGCACGAGATTATTATACTCTAAAATTGAATCTCAACTGTTTTGTTGCGTTTATGAATACTTATCTATTGACACGCGAATAGTGGGAAACGCACGCTATTATGTTCCATAAAATTGAAACACGAAATTTTGTGGTGTTTATGTAAAGTCATATATGAACCAGCGGGTAGTGGTAAACGCACGAAATTATTATACTCTAAAATTGAATCTCAACTGGTTTTTTGCGTTTATGAATACTTACCTATTGTCACGCGAGTAGTGGTAAACGCACGATATTATGTACCCTAACATTGAAACACAACTTTTAGTGCTGCTTATGGAAAGTCATATATGGACCTGCGGGTAGTGGCAAACGCACGATATTATGTACCCTGAAATTGAAAACACGACATTTTGTGGTAATTATGTAAAGTCTTATATGGACCTGCGGGTAGTGGGCACGATATTATTTTTGTTGCGTTTATGAATACTTATCTATGAACATGCGGGTAGTGGTAAACGAACAATATTATGTACCCTAACATTGAAACACACCTTTAAATGAGGTGTTTATGTCAAGTCATATATGGACCTGCGGGTAGTGGTAAACGCACGATATTATTGTATCCCAAAATTGAAACAAAACTTTTAGTGGTCCTTATGTAAAGTCATATAGACCTGTGGGTAGTGGCAAACGTACGATATTATGTACCCTGATATTGAAACACGACATTTTGTGGTGCTTATGTAAAGTCATATATGGACCTATACGCACGATATTATTTACATTAAAATTGAAACACAACTTTTTTGTTGCGCTTATGAATACTCATCTATGGATTGTGCGGGTAGTGGTAAACGCACGATAGTATGTACCCTAACATTGAAACACAACTTTAAGTGGTGTTTATGTCAAGTCATTTATGGGCCTGCGAGTAGTGGTAAACGCACGATATTATTGTACCCTAAAATTGAAACACAACTTTTAGTGGTGTTAATGTCAAGTCATATATGGACCTGCGGGGAGTGGTAAATGCACGATATTATGTCATCATCACTGGTCGTCCGTGGACGAAACGGAGGAAGCAATCGCAACGTACTGGGCCCAGACGATATTATGTACCCTAACATTAAAACACAACCTTTAGTGGTGTTTATGTAAAGTCATATATATGGACCTGCGGGTAGTGGTATACGCACGATATTATGTACTCTAAAATGAAACACAACATTTTGTGGTGCTTATGTGAAGTCATATATGGACCTGCGGGTAATGGTAAACGCCTGATATTATGTACCCTAAAATTGAAACTTAACTTTTTTGTTGCGTTAATGTAAAGTCAGCTATGGATCTGCGGGTAGTGGTGAACGTACGATATTATGTACCCTAAAATAAAGTCATCTATGGACCTGCGGGTAGTGGTAAACGCACGATATTATGTACCCAAAAATTGAACACAACTTTCGGCCGAGTGCACCAATGGCGGGTAGTTGAAAAATAGCGCTACCTCGCAAGTAAACTGAGGCGTAACCCACAGTTTCGAGAGCACCAAACCGGGGTTAGCTACTAGGCTAGTAACTTGCGAGTAATTTACGCTAAATCTTATACCTGACGGGACCCAAGAGTATAAGTTGAAGCATAACAGTTTATGCTGTAACTAAATGTTACTTTCTGATTTGCCCGATGGACAATTACATAGATATGATGATAAATGGGAGATTTCTATCATACATTTCATTATCAATTTAAGCATTATTTACTCAATGATACATTTATGACCAGTTTATTATAAAATATTTTAAATCTATCCACATTAATTAATTAATTAATTAACATGAAATCAAATACTATTGAAATAAACGAATACATAAATAAATAAATGCCTAGTTATATAAATGAAAGAATAAATAAATTAATAAGTACATTAAAAAGTAAATAATAAAGATGAATACAAAATAGTAATACATACACATTTAATAAATCAATTGATTAATAATAGATAAATACTAAAATATGTCAATACCTTCGCCATTATATCGAATTATTTCATTAACTCACCATCATGTTTAAAAATATATATAAGGGAATTCCGGGAATCGAACCCGTGTTTTCCGTTTATAAAGGACAGGATCGCAGTAGCACGCCACAGAGATTGGACGATAGAAGTGGCATCATGTTATTAATAAACCATTGAACTATTCAATTACACAAAACAGATTTTGATCATGAAAATTGTACCTTTTAGTGCAACATTTGTATGTGACACTCGCCCAAAATATGTTTGTAATGTCATGCTAGTCCTTATTTTTGAAAAAGCGGTAAACAACTCCGAAATAACCTAGCGAGTGATGACACATTTTTAATATTATGAAGGACCATGCACGTCAGAATTTTACCGTAAAGTATAGGTGAACACTTGGCATATGTGACAATTAATTTTGTAAGGGGACGATGCTGATTAATGTGGATATTTACCTCGCTATAGTCTATTTGGCCATCACGAGACAGTGACGTAACCGCGTATTCTACTAATTGCATCACATAACGCACACGCCTACTCGCGACGCTGGCGTATACACACGAGCGTTGAAAGGCGGAAGATACATACGCGTGCGTAGAAGCTGCGCCTGTTAAGTTACGTCACTGTCCAGAGGAAGCCAAATAGATTATAGTGACTATTTTGGCGTTACTCGCCAATTGTGCTCTCAGAATTACATCGTTAGTACGTTACGCTACAGTTAGGGCATAACTACTAGGGAGGTAGCTTACCTTCCCTCCCTATTAAGTTACGCCAGTTTGGTGCACTCGGCCGTTTATGTGGTGTTTATGTCAAGTCCTATATGGACCTGCGGGTAGTGGTAAACGCACGATATTATTGTACCTAAATTTGAAACTTAACTTGGTTTTTGCGTATATCTATCATAAAAACCCTTGTCTTTAAAAGGAGTAAGCTATGAGTAAGCTATCACGAATTTGCCTAGTCGTAAATATTCCGACTTAGAAAACTTTGTTCCCGTATTGAGATAAATAGTCTACGTGTAATACGGAATAAATCTGAATAACTCGTACAATTGATGTGTTTGCACTAGACTCATTTGTGGTAGCTTACTCATAGGTAGTACCTTTTGAAAATTAAAAAGGTCATAACGCTGACCTCTTCTATCTGTACTTTACAAACTTACAATTAAGGACACAGCTGACGTATTAAACAAACTAATTTATCTTCACAAGGTTTAATTAACTTCCAATCATAATTGAGCCACTTGTTTAATGGGTTGACACGACGAACTGATTGAGAGAAAGTAAGGTCACATCTCGGATTGTATTAAAGCGATTGACATGTTTGAGGAGGCCGGGGAGATAGGTACTCAGTTATCATTCACTGAAAACCTTTCCGCCAACTGACAGAATAATGATGTTGTTGTATTATAATTTGGATTGTATGATGGCAAGTAGTAATAAAGGCACGAGTGTTTTCAAACACCGTGGAAACGTTAACAAAAACCTGACACAGTAACATAGTTCAGTGTGTTCTATCATAGATTATCAAGACAGGGATGGGCATGTGAGTATTTTCTTTTGAAGCTATGTGTGTTCCGGACCAAGGTCGCCCAACACATAAAGCCTGTGTAGCCTTTTGCCCTGTCAGGAATTAACTTCTCAACATCCATAAATAAAAGCGCACTGTCTTTCTCAGACGCGTTAAATCGGTAGGTATCGATTTCAAAAGACGTGCTATTGACCGTCGCGCTCATGGGTTCAAGTTTCGGTGTAATAACAAACTGGGTGAAATAAGTGTCTACAAACTTTACATATAGCGTTACATCTATGGCATTGGTGAATGTGTGTATTAAATTTATGTCTCAAATATTAGAAGTATTTCATTTATTCCGTTATAGCTAGTATTAGATAATGTAGTTGCCGCAATAGACTATCAATACACATACTGTTTACAGGTTTTTTTAAGTCATACAGGTGTTGGCAAAACAGCCATAGTATCAGCATCACACAACATTTCAATAGAAACAATAATCCCTCTATTGAAGATCTATGGTTCTATAAGTGTTCAAGAGTGATATCTACAAACTGGCTATGAGTGCCCAGTTTTCTTGTTTTGGTGTTTACACTAACTACGATGGGAAGACAATTACCAATCAATTTAACTACGCCATTACATATAAGTCTTATTATGAATCGGTGATGATCCCTTTTTACCGGCGTGCACATTAGAGGTCAACTAAAAAACTACTATTACAAAGTAAATCCGTGATTTATAGGAGCTGTGTGGTATATGAATGTCTTTTTACTATTTGCTTAATAATTGAATTTGAGCTATCCATTCGAGAACGCCCTTTAGAGCAGATTCATATGCCTACCACGTGAACTACTATATTGATGTGTTTTATGTGGGTGATAAGGTATGGACACGCAAATGCTCTACGGTACCCACTTATCAACGTAGGGGTCGGTAAATGTTTGTCTACTATAGTGGGTTTATGTTGTGTTTTGGTGTGGTGTGGTGTGGCTAATATTATTCATTAAAGTTGAATTTAAAACCAGACCGTCAAACCGTCAACATTCTGGATATTGCAATCAGATGTTTATATAAAATGTGAAATACCATATAATGTAGACATTAGTTGCGTGCTATTTCTTAATCTTTTAATTTAAAAACGATACAAAATTGGAATGAAACTAATATAGTTAATGAAGTATGAATATAACGTCTTATTGTACAAGACCTTATATGGATACTGGCTGTCTATTTGTACGCACGCACATCCAAAGTACACGTCATTTCAATACTAAAGTTTTATTATAGTTAATAATGTGAATAATTAAGTTAGACAAATGCTAATCCTCTTTTATGAGGTCGCTTTAAAAATAAGGGTATGTTTAAATGTTAAAAATTATTTGAGAATTCAATATATAAAAACTGTATAATTTGAACAAAATACTGACAAATTTTCGATCTCAAAACATGATAATGATATACCGTATTTGATAATATTAGCCCTCTTTCGAGCTTCATATCATTATTATTCCACACAAATATAAATTATGAAAAAAGGAACAATTTGCGAAAATATTAATGGCTATTGCATCGATGGAAATTATTATTATGAACCTTTCAATTATAGCTATCTCGTAAATGAAATAGTTTAGTTTTAATGAAGTATTAAGCAGAAAAAGGTCACTTCATTCAAAGTTGCAAACTTTGACAAAATTTACTACTTGCAATGTTTTAATTTGAATTCAAGTTTTGTCATATCTCAGTTTGGCAAAATACGTGTTGGTATTTTTATAAACATTTCTCCATTAAACAGAACATGGGATGTCCTTACCTATTGTAAAGCCCTATATAATATGATGATGATCGTTCCATTCGTTGTTACATTTGAGATAAGTACGCCAAAATCAAAGACATTGAGACTGAAAGCTATTAGAGACCTAGGATTCGTCTAAAAGCTTTTTATAAAATAAGAAATATGCTCTTAAGGTTAATGCAGCACATCATTTTGTTGTAAAGTGAGTATAGCCTATTGCCTCGAACAGCAACAAAATGCAGTGGGGAGACACTGAGTCATTGCAATGAAATTATTTACCGTGTACAATGTGTAGTATGAGGCACAATTCTTTCAAAGGAACACTTACTTATGTGAGAATATGTTAATATCAATAAAAATAATGATGACTGGTTTGCATGTATATACATGATTCCACAAGATGGTTGATAAAAAGGGTGGGGTGCAAGGGCGGTTCATTTAAATTTTGAAATTGATAATTGGATGAAGTGCATCTTTAACCATAAAATGTGTAGGCTTACTTAAAACAACGACCATGTTAGGGCTATTTTAACAAAGATACAAGAGCAATTGCTATTAATTTAAAAATACCATAACAGCTGTATTTCTATTTATGTGTCTCAATAATGTGATATTGTGTTTCGTGATTTTTTATTTATTTCGTATTCATTATTTATATCTCACTGGCACTCAAACAAAGGTAGGGACGTGTGTGGCTGTTGTACGGTTTAAATCAGAAAAATGACTATCAAAACTTGAAGTTGGCTCATGAATCAAGGCCGTCTCAGTAACTGATAGCAAAGCTTCGGAATACAAACTTGTTATCGTTCGAAGAACTGGAGCCGGGTGATCAAAAGAGATTCTTTTAAGAATATCCTTCACCGCGAGTTAGCGGTTATTTTGGGAGTGAACACTTTCAAAGTATCTCTGGACTAAAAATATATGCATTTCACAAAGTAGTCATGATATTTTAAAGTCAAAGTAATGCTAATTTGGACTTCATTACCAAGTTGTATTGAATAGGGATGGCCTTTGGTCCAAACCGTCTCTTTCTCTACTGTGAATATTTGAAGGTACGCAATAGAAAGAGATTGTAGCTTATGTTTATGTAAGAATGATTCATATGCTATATACACTTGGATAGAACAAAAACTAGATGGTTCAACGCAATGAATCGCTTGTTTTATTCCTCATGGAATGTTTCAAAATTTACAGACTAACAAGTAAACGAAGCGGGCTTCAAGATAAAACCAAGCACAATTGAATGATTTTTGCACAGATGTATATTCATATGAAACACATAGTCCTATTTTTAAAACACCAGGTCTGAAAGCACTAGATCTGTTGCTACACTGTGTCTTGACTTTAAACTTGTGGAATTTGTATTACATTACAATAAAATATGCACGTACCTTCACATAATTCAAGGTGAATTATATTCAGTATCGTAGTGAGGATCTGCAACCTTAGGATCATCACCAACTCCATAATGGCATTCCAATTGTGAATTCGCAGTAGTAGTAGTTGCTAGTAACAGGTTATAATAGTCTTCAGTAATATCTCCGCAACAATGTCCTTGTTGGCAGTAGGTTATTAATCCAGAATGAAAGTTTCCGCAAAACATGTCCACAGATTTTCTTTTAAATCACGTCTGCGAGTTAATGGCTTTAAATGGTCCCGACAAGTATTTTATATCAGTGTTGGTTTTAGCAAGAGCCTCGCGTACTAAAACATTGTGGTGTCAACAGATTTCAATGGTGTGAAATAGGACACTTTTCTTCGACGATGAACTTTTCCGAGTATCTCCGTATCATCTGGTCATTTACACTATCTCGTTGTCTCCACATCTGTGATGTATTGGTTGATATGAAGTACCAGCTATTTGATTTGAATATGAATACAGTGACAATCACTTTTTCGATGTAAATCAATTTTACACTACGTTACGATATCGTTTCGATGGAAGCATTTATGAACAAAGCTAGCTCTTATTGTTGTGAAATCGAATAGCTATCCATATTCAACGGTCATATTAAACAGCATGCATACCGTGCAATGTTTTAATAGCCTACCAACGAATATAACAGGCTGTTGCTCACCAGAACGGTATATACCATGCTTATGTATTTAATATTTACTAGTGATGTAGATTTATTTTTACAGTGTAAAAATTTAGTGGTCACTGTGTGTAAGTATCCGCGACATAAACAAGAACGAAATTAAAACAGTAAATTACTACGCAGTCGCAATCGTTCTCTCTGTCTCCTGCTTTTTCTATCAGTTATAGTCTGCTGGCACCAGCGTTCATGTCGGGAGTATTACATCGTGGCTTGTGGGAAACCAGTCGTCAAGGTAATTACTAGTGGCAATGAGAGATATAATTACTACACGCGTAATTAACTCAGTCTCATTTGTAATGCCGGCAACTCGGTTTCTATAGCAACCAATTTATAAAATATAGAAGAAGCACAATACTTCCAATTAGAAAATACTCAACCTGATCGATTACCGATTTACGTTATTAGCAACTGGTTCATCTCAAAGATCGATAAGGTCAAACTGAGATTATGGGCACCCGATACGAATAAATTGAGTTCAAATTGAAGTAAAATCTATAGGGAGATCCCCTGTTCTAGTTGGAACGTTTAACGTTATGTTAATATCCTTTGGTTACAAATGCATTTTAACATTTCGAGTATACGGCTATACTAATTTGCAGGTCATTCACTAGGTTGTATTTACATGAGGAGGGTCATGGGTCCGAACCATGCTCGGGAATGCACTTTTGCGTTTACTCTAAAATGGCAGCATATGCAAAACACGGGATCTATCTGTTTCAAATAACAGTTCATTCTTCGATGACATTAGAAAGATAACTCTGTGCGCGAGAAACGGGACTATAGTTTGATCATCTCCAAAGTGGCGAAGCCCCTTACAGCAATGAATGAATGCAGAAGGGCGCGGGCGCGGATGAAGACAAAAGTAGCACTGTGCAGCATATGCGTAAGGTTATGATACGTGCGACCAAAATCGCGTGTGTGTGCTAATAATCGCGTGCGTACACTTGGATTACTTTAGTCCGTGGAGAGATAAAAACCGAATATTTCTCGCCAATTTGGAAGTGATCAAACTATAGCAACACTGGAAATAACAAAGACGATTGACGACTGCCAAGGGGAGGAGGAGTAGGGATGGGGTAACTAATAAGGTAAGTGATACTCTTCAACTAGCAGAAATTAAAACAAAATATCGAGACAGTCACCAATTGCCCTGATTTGGCTCGAATATACCGGTATGCGAATTTATTTACCGTACACAACATTTAGATTTAAACTGATATATGTATGTATACAAGTGTTTTGCGCTTGTACTTACATATTTCCTATGTCAACAAATATCAAACAAGGTGATACGCAAAATTCTGCTACACCGGAATTCGAACCAGTAACCTTTCGTTAACGAGTCTTGTTAGCTATCCATTAGTCCATGAGGAGTTGGCTGACAGCCATTGGAAATTTAAATGGATATTTTTTTTACGGATAAAAGCTGTTTAACAAAATATATAATACAATAAAACGTGCGTAATTCGAATCTGTATAGCGTACAGCCAGCTTTATGTGAACTGCGCACGAGCTACGATGTTATTATTGCACATTTTAACTAGCCAATCCAAATGTTGTTTACGGTAGTTTATTTTGCTACCGGTATAACACGATGATATGCGTCAAAGAAGATTTCTTGATCAAAACCAGCATGCTTAACTCTTTCATCTCATGATCACTGCTTTATGTTACGTGTCTACTGGTTCCCATCGAGATTACATTGCAATGAAAGGCTTCTAATAATGTTGTTAAAAAGAGAGTCTTTGGAGGTCTTTAGGAAAATCCTGCTGCAAGTAGTACAATTGGTGCGACTTCAATTCAGCCCTCTCTTTGTATACTGAAATACCCTTTTATTATTTGATTAACACATAATATGTAAGTTTTAGTTTTATGAATTTAACTTATTTAGTATAGTAATGCTAGTAAGCATGCTGGGGCGCACAGCATATCTTCTTTGGATGCGTCATGTTGTGTCATTGGTTAGTGGCAAGCAGAAGGACGACATCGCTTATTGGTCGAGGCAGGCCTATACTGTACCATAATACCCTTATCTTTCAACATGCATGCTAGTCATTAAGTCTTCAATTTTTCATAATTTGATATAGGCCATAAATGGATAATGAAACACACGCCACAGTAAGACTACATGATAATAGGAAGGAGTAAGTCAATAATTACAGTACAATTTCATTGATTACTGAAACGTAAATGTTAACTGCAAGCATAGTAAGACAAACAGTGATCTGGAGAGTGATTCATCAAACGTTACTTGTCAGTGTATGACTTTGGCCTAGGAAATGCTTTTTTTGTCATTATAGTATTGACAATATTTACATCGTATGGCATATATCAGATGCAAGACGGCGTGATTATACAATTTGTGAGATAGGCTTTTACGACGGGTATTCATAATATAAGTTAAAAGTGTAACGGGTTCGCCCTCGGACGAGTTTTAATCTGTCAAGCTTTCGTCAGGATTAGCTCTGACTTCTTCAGGACCAAATTATTATAATATTAAACAAAACATAGAGATTGCCACTTCTCTTGTTATCATCATTTGGGCTGCCCCTTGCCCGATGATTTGAGAGTAAGTGCCCTTTCCTACTTGTGAAAGAATTGGTGGCTCTGAAAAGAGCCGTTCAGATGGATTGCAGCTTCCACTGAACAGAGATGGTGGCTCTGCAAAGAGCTCTACACGTAGGTTGCCACTGGCCTACTATATATATATATAAATTTGGTTCTAAAAGAACCTCCAAAGGACTGCCCCTTGACCAATGGAAATAACGTAGAGACTGCCCCTTGTCTACTACAGACTACAATACGTCTAATGCACAGTAGTGCGGTCACTGATCTGTAAAGATCGTTAGACGATTATACAATGTCTAACTCTTTTGGTCAAAAAATAGGACTTGACATTTATTTTTTCATCTCCAACGACCTTGAAATTTAATGTCAACACGTAATGTTTTTTGAAAACATGTAATTTAAATCCGTATTTACTCTAAGGCAGAAGGAGCCTAAAATGATTGTTCGTTTTACGACGAAAGCTAATTTGCATAAATCATACAAATTAGCTATCCAATTGGCCGCCGTCAGTGGCAAATTAGGACATCTTTTGAAACAGGATTTCTCTAAAAGTTTACGTCCCCGTGCTTAAGATTTGGTAGGATTGTTGCTCTAGACATTTTATATGTTTTGACTGAAACAGAATTTATTTTTATGACCTCAAAAACACGTTTATTTCGTCCGTGCATGAGAGTTTGGAACATTTGGAACCGATCGTATATTTCTGGATTTGAAATGGTTTATGACACGTGGAAGAATTTGGAAATGTCATATAAATCACGGGTTTTAATTACTGGTTTATATACAGGGTGTGTCAAACTATTCAGATCCCGTTTACAAAAATCAGAAGAAGAAAATTTCTCTCAAGATTTTGTCAATTACTTCATTGATTCCAAGAGTATTATGCACTTCTTCATACTTAGAGAAGATTTTGTGATAATACTGAATTGCAAGCTATAATTAAAACATATTTACGAAAAAACGCAAAATCCAAAGTGTTCCAAGCTCTGCAATGGTAATGATTACTTGTGTGTAAATACAGCATCCTTTACACATTAAGATTGTCTTTTTCTCTAATCAAAATAATGATTTCATAACATTTAATTGATCGCACTAATTCCAATAAGTGGATGGTTTTTGTCATATTATGTATCATGATGTGTGTGATGGTTTGGAACTGAATTCAACAATTCTAGCTCTTCCTTCAACACATCCAGCCTTTCCTTCAACATTGCACCCCATTCATCAAAAACTTATACTTTCATAGTTAGGTCCCTTGGACAATGTTTGAACAGATTGAATTTCACAGACTTATGGGGAAAAGCGTATATCTCTCGTTTGGAATAACCAATTTGAATAAAATAAAATTTAGGTTATAGCCAACAAAGTGTTCTTGCTATGCATTTGTGTATTTGCACTGGTTTGAATTTGACTCACCCAGTATTATATGTCTGTGATTGTGTTGCCGGATGTTATGATATTTTTATAAATAACTTGATATGTTTATATCATCATATGACGATAAGTAATGGAAACATTTTATCATGTAGGAAAATTATAAAGTGTAGCCTGATTGATAACTCACAAAGTAAAATGACACAAATAATGTGTACACCGCATTTCATAATATGCGCCAATTTATTCACTTACTCATTCTTTCACTGGATTAAAATGATACAGTAATTGCCCTTTAACCATTATTATAAACATCCACTAACTACTTACTTTTAGTATTAATGCAAATATATTGAGTATGAATACCCTTTTTTATTATATATGAATGCCAAAACCATTCCTAAAGAAGATCCCTCTATGTCTATATTACTATAAAACATATAGCTTAACATAGTGAACATAAGGTACGTTACATGTACCCAAAATAAATTGGGCTATTCCAGAAAATATGTGCACACCCCCTATAGAGGGGTACTTTTTCAATTCTGAAAATTCCTACATTTCAAAGAGAAACTTTCAACAAAATCTGGATTTCCGGTTCATATTGATCTCAAATAAATCTGGATTTCCGAACCCTCTATAGGGAATCGTCTATATTGGATGCAAATTCTTCGGAAATCGCTTCGAAGGAAGGAAAATTCTGGAATTCCCATGCTTCCTAGTGGAAAAATCTGGATTTCCGACGCTTATAGGGAGGAAAAAAAGTTCGGATTTCCGAATAACACTTGAAGCTAAAAAGTCCGGAAATCCAAACCCCTCTATAGGGGGTGTGCACCTATTTTCTGGAATAGCCCAATCCCCCTGTCACATTCTTCAAACAATAATATAATGCTGTTTTTTTATATAACAAAACCGTAATGCATAGATTTTTTAATAGAATATAGCGTCTTTCTCTATTGATACACTATAACACGTCGCTCATAAAATCAGGCACAAACGTCTAAATAAGCAGAATTTCCGGTTTGCTACGCTTCCCGTCAGTTTATCAGATTCGAGGAGGAGCTATATCTTTAAGCTTACTTGTGATCCCAATCCCATCCCAAGAAAATAACATCCTCCTTAACTTAAAGTTGCTCTTCGCTGCAAAAGGGAGAGACCACTGCACTGTGAGAAAAATATGAATTAATTAATGAAATTCGGCCAGTTTTGACGCTTAATCAGCGTTATGAAAACTTAAATCATAAGGACAGGAAGCAATTGTTACACATAATTATTAATTAGCCGTATCGCTCACAAGAGCCGCCGTAGATGAAGAACGACGATTACTGGAGATGAACTCTTCTCGACTAGAGCGTCCCGCGAGCCTAGACGACGATACACTGGGTCGTGATCCCTTTCGTACGGTCCCACACAATCCGCGCCAGTAGTTTCGAACGGTGGCCTGTTGCACGCAATACATCATGAATATGACGTAGCCTTGCATGGCGTTGAACAAACAGAACAACAACTGGCTGAAGAAGGTTGTAGCCTGAATAATCGAAAGATATCCGATAGCCCACGTAAGCCCCATGAGAGTCATGATCATGGCGGCATTTCTCAGACGTTTGACTCTCAGTGATTTTCTCTTTACTTGCATTTTGCCAGCAGGGCTATCACGTGACAGCTTAATCATGACTAATACAAAGACGACAATGTTGAACACGAGAAGCAGACCAATTGGTATAAGGACGCCCCCAATGAGTGGCCACTTCTGCAAGAAACAACTGAGTAGAAAATAATCGACAATTGGATTAATGATACAATCCAAAAACCCTGCTCTGTGAATGAATAGAAGTTACAAGTAGGATCGGTCGGTTAGGTGTTGTATAAAAATAATCGAAAATTGGATTAATGATACAATCCAAAAACCCTGCTCTGTGAATGAATAGAAGTTACAAGTAGGATCGGTCGGTTAGGTGTTGTATCAAAACAACCGTTGTACTGATTCTGGGGGAAACATTTTATAAATTGTCAATTTGCTAACAAAAGTGTTCGAAATATTTAAGAGTTAGACAAATTGTTGATCGAGTCAGTATACCTGTTACTTGTTGTTGGCACTTTAGAGACTGTTAGAGGGCGAAGTTAGAATTGATAAGACTGATTAAAAATTAACTGATATCTTCACAATTTGATAAATATTGGGATTGTTTGACGATCCTCTAAAATGAAACCATACATAGTCTGACAAAAATAAAATACTCAACATACTTTTAAGGCAATTTATTTTTCAGTCTTATAACCGCATTTTCCTTCCACCGTCATAGTAATTTTCCTTTCGAATTATTTCCAATTAATCTATACTTACAAATCTGATCTGGCATAATCTGTTCTTGCGACACCAGCGGTTATTGCCACCACTATCAGCGGTCCACCTTCATGGGGAAAACAATACAACATCAAGTTGTTATTGATTATCAATTCAAAGGAAAGGAATGTTAAAAAACTGGTGCAACTTATTTAACTAACATGAACGGACGGATGTGCTGTGCATCCTGGTTCATCGCTCATTATTTAACAACTCTGGTCGCCGATTCTTGGTATTAGTATTGAAGTAGATACACATTCTAAAATATAAAGTAAACGCTGGTAAATCTTATCAAGCCGTCTGCATCAATTCATAGTAAACGCTGGTAAATCTTATCAAGCCGTCTGCATCAATTCATAGTAAACGCTGGTAAATCTTATCAAGCCGTCTGCATCAATTCATTCAGTACTGAAGGATCTTTTGATGTTAATTGTATTTTTAAGATATACATTTTTAAAAAGTAGCGAACAAAATATATATAAATATAAATGTTTCATCATATTTTACATTGATAAAGAGTCATAACGCCGGGGGACTTGCGACCACACGGTGCAAAATGGATAAATGGGATAAATGGCTGTGTCATAATCAATCTCTGTACGTCAAATCAGTGAAACTGGTTTACGACCTTTCATTGATCACGTGTAATGTTTTGAAGAAACATTACACGTGATCAATGAAAAAGTTTATTTTACTATTTCGCGGGAATTTGAAGATTTTAGGCTACAATAAGTGTGTAAAGAAGATCGTAATATTTGTTGTTAATATCCAACTAGAGCTTCTCCAGATTTAGTGTTGTAGATATTTGGAACACGATGTATCTACAACCGGAATATATTTTTGTTTATTCTTATTTCATTTTTCTCAAAAATAATGAGCCATACTTACCCCAAGCGAAGATTGAAGCTTTCAACAGCAATTTGGGAACGTAACTGTTGATAACTTTGACAAACATAAGATACATGTTATATGCCTCCACCGTCATCCAGAAGATAGAGGCAAGTGTAAAGTAGTGCAGAATCCCAGCAAGAATGCTGCAACCTGTCTTCTCGATTTCTGTCTTGTCACGTTCGGTATCGATGCTCAACAGAATGACAAATACGATGTAGAGTCCGAGAAGAGCAGCACAGAGACTCATAAGGATTTGATTGGGTTTTTTGATTCGAAGTTTCCTAAAAGTAAAGGATAAATAGGCAACACTTGTTTTCAGAATATCGTAGAACAATGTTTCTAGCTTAATCGACTGTTTCACACACGAGTGAGGAAAACGAGGAGCGGCCCCTCGAACGCTCCGAGAAAGTGTGATTAAACTTTGATACACTAACCCTAACCACCAAGGCGTGTTTGTTTGTTTGTTTACACTTTGGTCCGTACGGACAAACGCTTGGGTCCTGAAGGGACCAGGCTCAAGCAAAATGCTCGGGCCAGGCTTAAAAAGCCTATATAAGCATGCTGGCTGAATGAAATTAAAGTTAGAAAAGGTGGCAGAAAAGTTGTGGGAATAAAATCAGGAGAGAAAACGGGTCAAATTAGAGGGTAAGTCCGACTGAATCGAACTGGATCGCCTCTGAGCAAGTCCCGATGGCGCCAAAGAGTCAGCTTTCAAAATCGTAAGATATTCTTCAGAATCTGGTAGCCCGTCTAATCGCGCCACAATAGACTGGGAAAGCGCGCGCTACCAGCCCCTAGTTGTGTAGTATTTTGTAGTGCCGAAGAACGTTAGCGCTTATAGGTGCAGTTGAATTTTCTACTCCCTGAAAGAATATTTGTACTACCGAGGAAGCAATAACTTCGTGATACCCTGGTCTCTTTACTGATTTTGTTAATAACTTTGGAACAATTCCCGGTGGTTTTTTAATGTTTTCATGTACAAAGAACTACCACTACCAGAGGACTAAAATGCTGTATAAGTAAAGTAGTACGGTTATGTATGGATGGATGGATACCGCTACCCATGCAGTGTTTTTACCTATCTGCATGGACCTACCTGTAAGACCCGTACGTGATGAGGGTGACTATCAAGCCGACAATTGACAGACAACACCCGACATAGCTGAGTATTTCTAGAATGTAATCTTGCGTCGGTGTCAACTTTGTTCCTCCGTAGATGTCCTATCAGTAAAGGTGAAAAAATGTGACGATATAAATAAATCAGCTAGAAAAAAAAATACATCGGTGAAAAATATCAACCAATTGATTAAACGTAGCTTTGTGGTTATAAGTGAGTGTGATGTACTCTAATATTGAGTGTGTCATTGGTGACCACGATATGACTTCCAAAGCAAGAAGCCTAAACAAGGGTAAGACAGAATTAGGAATGTTTGAATGATTTCAGAAACCCTAAAATATGTACTGGCCTCTTTTAAGAGGAAAGAGTTGATATTGATGTATAAATAAAAGTAAGCATGATTTATTTTAGGAACTTTTATTATGATTTAAATAGTCTGTAATCGATTGTCGGTTGATAGTAAATAGTTGGCTGAAACGAATAACCACTGAGGCGTGTTTTTTTTTCAGGTGGAAAGAAAATTTGTGTAGGAGGTGTATTGAAGTGTAGGAGGTTTTACAATAGCGTGAGCTGTTTTTAGAATATTTCGTCTAGGCTTTTTCTTTTATCTTTTGATACAATGATTTACCATAAGGATTGCAAAGTTGGTAAGATGGTTGCACTCGCATTTCACGGTCCCGTCTGGTGTCAAGCCTATAAAGGTGCATCCATCTGTAACCCAGTCTCCACTTTGAAACTCCCAAAACACGCACTTCGAGTTATTGCCTTTCTGAAAGAAAAATAAATATGGACGTACAGTCACGCTACAGTCCTCAAAATAAGTAACTGACCAGGTAATGTACACGTAATGAAATTCGGCTCAAGATTTTGGATTATGTAATGTTTTGACAATTCTAGTTTGAAATATAAACTGGTATGTTAGTTGAAATCATATCAGAGTATCATTTCACCAGAATAAGTTGTCTAAATCATCACTCGAATCAGCACACGCAGTTACGGCAAGTCAGTATAGCGCGTTGAAGTGCATGACATAAATTGCCCGAGAGGATTGCCTGGTTGTATATTTAAATTCGGGGCGTGTATAGCGGTAGGCCTACTTCTTGCTAAATGCATGGGTGAGTTTCCATTATGTTGCAAATTACATCCACGCTCATGCGTTTAAACTACTCAATGGGCGTTGCAATACAGCCGGTTGGTTGCACACGAGAATTATGTCATATAGCAACCAGCTTTGATGGAAGGCGAATATTTAAATTTGTTGTAGCGTAATGTTAAGTGTTATGTATGCATGTGTGTTTTGGAAAATTAAGACCCGGAATTGATCGTCGGCTGCATTTTAGTCTACCCCTGCAATTTGGCAGTTTCCCCTGTTTGAGTATTCACGAAATTACCGTAGGTACCTGATTTATATTAGGTCCAATCGGACCTGAGATATCATTATCAGGTCTACTACTCTCTAAATGTAAAAGAGTGAAAAACCACTCAAAAAGAGTGAATTCTTCACTCCTCTTGGAGCTCTAGGAGGGACAGCTCTTTTCGAGTGAAATTCGGTCTCTCAAAAGAGTGAACAGTCCCGCTCTTTTTGAGGAGTGAAATCCTTCTGAAGAGCGACTTTCACTCTAAGCGGAGCTGTCCCTCCTAGGGCTCCAAGAGGAGTAAAGAATTACCTCTTTTTGAGTGGGTCTTCACTCTTGTACATTTAGAGAGTACTCAACTAACCTGGAGTGGTCTGTACTGAATCCGGATAGGTTCTGGCAAACCATTCACCTCCTTTCCTCCAACGGTAGCGGAGATGACTCGGGAATTGGTGACAGTGTTGAAACCAGGTTCCTGGGAATTCTTAGACATGAGCCTCGAGGATCGTAAGAGACGATTGTTCTCGAACGCACTGATAGCTACGCGGGCACCCGATGGAAATTCATGAGCAATTGCTGATGACGAAACAATAGGATATGGTAAGCTGTGTTAATTAAAGTAAAACAACATATTGTGATGGCATTTTTGATCATCTCGTTCCATTATGTACACATTTGAGATGAGGGCGCAGGGTGGGAGAAAGCCTGTCATTCAATGTGTTTGATAGGGTAGATTCTCAATGTCTCATATGGCTTACGACCCAAGACACTGATGAAGAAAATGTGGATTATTGTTGTCATATGGGGATTTCATTCCAAAGAAGTTTAGTAGGTTCACTTGTTTTGCGACAGAAGAAGAATAAAAATGAAAAACGCAATCAACGGTTTAGTTTTGTTTAATAGCTATGTTTAATAAAAATTCCCTTTAAAACGGAAAACCTAAATTCAAATTAAATGGCATGTGCAAGGAATTTCAGAAACTGGAGGAATCAAACTATGGGGAAGTAATTCAACAAGTCCAGCATTTGGTGTTATGATGATTGAGTATACTTACCGGGTGGAATTTCGATTTCCACATCCATTTTCCTACCACGTTCTAACGTAAGTACGGTGTTGGAAGAGCCCCCAACTGTATCTGACGCATCGGAAGACGCTGCGTATATACCTTCATACAGCTCTTCTTTAGTGTTGAAAAATACCTGAGCAGTGATAAAGACATAGTAAGTGATTTTTTCACAGGGCTTCACCCGTAGTTGCTTTTGTCCTGTTAATATACCCTATTGGAAAATTAACACACCCAAAATATCATATTCAAAATAACTAGTACGAGGGTCAATATTATCAAAGTTCAAATGGAAATTCAAAATGTATTGAAAACATGTGTAGCTGATGAAAATGGATATAAATCCTGTACATCTTTAAGATACGGGACTTTGGAATATGCACGTGGTCTTTGACAATTTTGACTGGATTTCCACAAAGTTTTCTTCGGAAGGGCACTTGTTATTTTGAATTGGAAGTTTTAGACGGGTATTTAATAAAGTGTTGCATTACCATAAACAGAAAGGGATATAAACTGTGATCAACATTTACGATGAGAATGTGAACCGTTGGCATGATGTTTACGGTAAAACGTGATTGTTTTCACAGCTTTTGACACGTTGCATATTGAATTGGACCAACCAGAGGAGTTTGGATAGTTTTCAAGCATAAATGTTTATGTGCGGCAATTAGTGTCCGGATGTGTCGTGGAAATCCCTTACATTACCACTCAATACCACACTATTTATGTTCACCTTTAAGCATGTTTTCCCCCAGTTCTTCGACTCAATTTGGTACGCCATTTAAAAAAGTAAGATTGGCGGCCAAGTAGAGGCAATGTGCATGGGAAGCCAAACTAGAAAGAAAGCACTTACCTCAGCTGCAACGTTATCGGTTACCATACGGTACGGCCACGGAATGTCCCCACGGAAAATCTCCACCATATCAAGCTGTTTTTCCAACATTTGTATCGCATCAGCCGATGGACAATTCATATCTCCCGCTTCATCTAGGACATTGGTATTCACATCAAAAAGATTGCTGACCGTTTTTACGAAGGCATCCGTCACCTGTTGGTGGTGGAATTAAGTATAATTTTAATGGTAAGGTCAGCGGTTAACCTAGGTTCAATTGGAGGTGGAAGAGGGGGACCAGTCCTGTTAAACCTAACCCTACTACACCATACGGCAACTGTGTGGAAAAAGTGTTTCTATAACCCGGCGTGCAGGTTTTTTGGCTACAAAACGGACCCAGGCTATATAACGAGGCGAATACACTCGCCGAGTGTCGACTGGGAGCCGTGGTGTAGTGGCTAGGATCTGGGCCCGGGGACCATTCAACAATCAACAAGTTTGAGTTTCAGGTGACCATTCAACAAGTTCAATGGCACATATTAACAGTTACAACTGTGTACCTCATCTCTTTCTACCTTATAGGCTGAAGATGACCTATTGAATGATCCTCGAAAGTTACCTGTACGTCTGGAATCTGCAATGCCGCAACGTCGTCTAAGACATCTATGACATTGCATACGTCCTGTGCCTCGATATCACCCGCGGCACTCGTCAATTCTGACGTGGATTGTAACACCCATCCAGCGTTATCTTCGGTGATTGGCATCTGTTAAATGGTAAAAAGATTGATGATCTTGTAGGTGTCATTGACAATCACTGAATTTCACCAACAATAAGAATTATGGCAAAGATCGATGAAATTATCCCAGTAGTTCCGGTTTTCATTAGTCCCATCAAATCAAAAGATATTTTGTCTTCAAGAGGTTCCCTGGTTTCGGTTCTTTGCTTTTGTGTGAAAATTCCAGAGGGGTATGGCCACTAAATTGCCTTGTCTTGGTCCTTTGCGGCACGTAAATTTATCATAAGTGGTTTTAAGCTGTGGCCTTGGTCTCCCTATCTAAATTTGTGATTGGCCATATTAATATTCATGTACAGTGCTCGTCCAATCAGGTGGCGCGTCTTATCGAGCAGCGGCATGAATTCGCGCCATTTTTGGGCTGTGTTTTTTCATGGTCGCATGGTGCTTTGTAGATTTGATGTTGATACAACGTCGGAACGTAGTATAATGGTTGCCACTTGGCTGCATATCATTTTCTTGACATCAGGGTTTGCTTTAACGTCGTTATAACGTCAACACGTTACCATGTAGAATGACCATATGACGTAATAACAACGTTATAGCAGGTGACAACCGTTATCCGTTAGATACATTATCTACTGATCTGACGTTTTACCGACATCACGTTAACAACTTTCTCGCTGGGGTAGAAAGGGATGAGACTGTTTTATAAAACTGGTGCGTTCAACATGTTCAACAACATAGTTCTTCAACTATATCAAGGGACCTTAATCACAGGGCTTGGTTTTACTCCTACTTACATTACCAATTTCTGTGAGTATTTCCTGTTTTGTCTTATTACCACCACATCGTATCTCCCAGACCCAGGAAACTATACCATTGCTTCCTCGTTCACAGGTAGCACTGGCTATTGGTGTGTTTGCTAAAAAGGATAAAGAATCGTAAATTAGTGCAGTTTGCAAAAATATTGATACTCAAATTTGAGACTATAATACAAACAAATATTGTACTAACTTTCATACAACTTGTTATCGCATTTTACTAAACTTCATTAAAATACTAGCCAGAAACAAAGTCTTTCAGAAATTCTAAGTCATGAAAACTTAGCGGATTAAAGCAAAAGCAATGTTTCCATGACTATTGCTATTTGTGTGAAGCGAGTGATCGCCGCCAATTCATCGATTGTTATACTTATTATCACATTCATCCGTCAATAATTTCGATTTCTAAAAAAAATAAATCTGGATTATCCTGGATTATCAACCGATAATCCAAGTTTATCGACGCCCAAAACGAAAATCTTGGATTATCAGTCAAAACTCCAGGTTTTTTCAATTTTTAACCTAAAAAACCTGGATTAATCAGTCGAAAATCCAGGTTTTTCATTTTCAGGGCGTCGATAAATTTGGATTATCAATCAATAATCCAAGTTTACCAAGTTTTTTAAAACACTTTGTTTTCGATTCGTTAATACAGGTATTTCACTTTTAAAATCCAAGATTTTCGACTTATTGCACATATGGCGTCCAATAACTTGGATTATCGGTTGATAGTCCAGGTTTTTCTAATAAGTTTTTTACGTTAATGTTGAAAATCCACGTTTGACTTGATAAACTCGGATTATCTGTCGAAAAACTTGGATTATCAATCGATAATCTAGGTTTTTCGGCGATAATCCAGGTTCATCTAATTATTGGACACTGAGCCTGCCATATACATAAATAAATAATGGAACAGTTCGCGAAAGTTATAAATATTTTAAACAGGTTCGCCGTCGTGGATAGAAAAGAGACAATTATGGGTAAACGATCTCGCCCGGGAATCGAACCCAGGATCTGTTGCTTGCTTGGCAACTGCCTTATCCATTGGGCCTCAAGACCTCGCATGGTAAAGCATCTGAAATTCAAACCTAAGCGATCTCGTTTCCCAGTCTCCTGCCACAAGTATTACCCGGAGTAGCTCGGGCCTATACAAGTGTAATAAACAAGTGCCGTCCTCCCTGTAGAGGGAAGTCCGCGAAAGGCCTGTTGAATGGGGGGGGGGGGGGGGGGGGGGATGACACTCAAAAGTGAAATATATAAAAATGATGCAAAAATAGTGTTGTTGGATGAAATCTTGATTGGATTATTTTTATAGAAGATAATATTAGTGCAAATTTTCTTCTTTTGACCAATTTTATATAATTTTATAGTCATTTTAGAGAATCAATAAATGATAGACCTAGACTATGTCTGGGCGTTCTAAAACATTCGTACCTTCGACGGTGTATATCTCGAAGATTTTGCCTTGAACTTATTTATTGTTGTTGTTTAAAGAAAAGCCAATACAATGATTTTCATCAAAAATGTAAAGTTGAAGCAACCAGTTGCTTTATAAGCGAGAAAATTGCTTTTAATTATATGGCCCATTTTACACAGTAGGTATAGGGGATGTATTTAATTTAATGGTGTGTATCCTACAAGTAAGTTAATGCCAGCTTGTCCGACTTTTGTCACTCAGTAGAAACAGTAAAATATTTGGACTAGTGTTATGTGAGTATATGCGGAATCACCCTTAAAATAAACCAATATAAGTATCTGTATTATACTTTTTTTTATACAGATTTTGAGAATGTTTGAAATTGATAGATTTTGTCGGTCAAATTTCCAAGAAAATGCCTTACCATTACGCGTATACCACGGGCAGAGTTCACTACATACATAGACGGTACCAGTTTGTGCACCTCCCGGTGCAGATATTGTGGCATAGGGCGTCCTCTCCACATCTCGGCCACAAGTGTCTATTGATACAAATGGTAAAATACAAGGAAATGCTCTATAAAATCTTATTTTGTTTTTTTATTCACACTCTTCGTTTTTCTCTTTGACCTTCTTCTCTCTCGTCTATCTTTACCCCTTATCTCTTCTCCTTCTTTTACACTGAATTTCTTCCCCATTTTCACAAGTATTTTCCAAGTACATATTCGTTTGCCTTTTGATTCATAAATGTATTAACTATATTTTCTGTTAGGTTGTTTATTGTACCGGGTCGTGTTCTTATACTCCTCGTAAAACGTGTCGTATATAGAACTGTCTTCAGTCAATTGAAACGTATTAAAACGTATTAAAACCCTTTACGCTTTTTAAAGTACTATCAGCTTTCGTTACCTTACCTCCAGAAGATCCGACCATGTCTAGCGTTACACCGGTAAAATAAGACGTTACTTACAGGGAGTGTGGACCCTCAGATATAGCCTCCGTAAAAACTGCCATAACTTATTCATTATTCATTTAATCTATATAAAAGTATACATTTTTTTTGCAGAAAAGGGTTCAATGAATCCAACCATGATCATGAAATTGACCATTTAGGAGAACATTATAAAAACACGGTTTTTTTTTACCCATTTTAGGTTTGGAAAAGATAACTAAATATATATTGTGTCGAATTTTGTCATACTAGTTTTATTATAATCCTGATAACATTCCCTAGGAAGTTTTTTTTTTAATTGTTAATATCTTATTTATTTTTTAAATTATAGACCAAAAAGTGCCAACAAATGAGATTCTATGATTCAAAAAATAAATAAGATATTCCAAAAAACAAACAAAAATTCCTAGGGAATTATATCAGGATTATAATAAAACTAGTATGACACAATTTGACACAATATATTTTTAGTTATCTTTTCCAAACCAAAAATGGGTAAACAAATGTGTTTTCTATAATTTTCCAAAATTGTCAATTTCATGATCATGGTTGGATTCATTGAACCCTTTTTTTCTGCAAAAAAATGTATACTTTTATAAATTAAATGAATAATGGAGAAGTTACGGCAGTTTTGACATGTTTGCGGAGGCTAAGGAAGTTTTCTTTTGAATTTTGTGAGTGCTGTAATTATTGAACTATGACTCAAATGTGTATAAAAGTATATATTTTTGGAAAGGAAATGGATCAGAGAATCCAAATTTAGCATCATTTTTGACCAAAAATATAGATTTTTTGAGAAAATCACACCAAAATAAATTACATTTTTGACCAAAATCTTTTGAACAAAGCTAACAAAAAGGTTGAGTAAAAATTGCCCAAATTGCTTGATGATGATGTAAAGAAACTAACTTAGGGACTTTTTTTTTTACCCTAATCTAATATTTTTGGAAATGTTGACTAAAAAGAACCCCAAAAAAGAAGTTTCCATTTTTTCACTTTGTTTTCACTTTTCGGTAAAAATTGCAAAAAATATTAGATTAGGTTAATAAAAAAATCGTCTCTAAGTTAGTGTCTTTACATCAATATCAAGCGATTTGGGCATTTTTTACTCAAAATTATTTTTGTTAGCTTTGTTAAAAAAAAAATCGGTCAAAAAGTGAATTTTGTGATTTTCTCAAAAGATCACCATTTTGGGTCAAAATTGACACCAAATTTGGATTCTCTGATCCATTTTCTTTCCAAAAATGTATACTTATGCATTTGATTAATAGTTCAATAATTACAGCACTAACAAAATTTAAAAAATAAAATCAAAAACTTTCTTGAGTCCCCCCTTAAAGTGAGTATAATTATACAATCTTTTCCACATATAATCTATATAATCTATATATAATCTTTTGCACGTATGTTTTTCGTACCAGGGCAAATCGCTTCATTGCAAGATGTCTGACCGGTACTCGAATCTATGCATGTCAAACCATCGTCCGGGTTCGGATCGTTGCATGTCCTCACAGAAGGTTGTGTACCACCTCCACACGTTACGGTACATTCGCCTGTATTTGCCCATGAGCTCCATTCTATATATCAAATTGAGAGACACAATTGTAACATCATTTTATACATATTTAAGTTTATCTATCTGACTGTCACATTAGTCCCCCTTACCTCTTTATGTGTAAGTGGATTTTGACGATGTACTAAATAGTGAGTGAGCCCCTTGTAAGTGAGCATCTAAATGTTGTCAGGAACGTTTGTGATTGTTACAAAATTTTCAATTTGGTTTTAGACTTTTTCAGCGTCTCTTTCAGCTTATATCATTATACTGACCAACCGTAAATATCAGAGGCCAAGGAAATACTGGGTTCACATGCAAAGTTGGTCTTATACTTTATTTTATGTACCTGCCTTGGGTCACCAGACTAAAGAGTCTGGATTACCGTGTAAACGTCGATATGACATGTATGATTTATGAACTTCGCGATCGAATTTCGGTCAAGAAATAAATAATGGGTTAAGACAAATCACCAGTTGGACATTTTCCATGGGAATTTGTATACATTTCATTTCTGTATTACATCACTATTTACTGTTTTATTATCAACTTGTATTCAAACATTTCAAACAATATAGATTGATAGAATTGTGTGGGCCTATACGAATTTCAATACTAACAATTTCATGCCAGGTCTGATGAACTACATTACTCAGAGTTAACAAAATGTCTGAGTAAAAAACAAATACCTAATCGATTGAACCGAAGTAGTAGAGAACATTATTTTTTATTAGAATTTAGATAACGATCTGCTCTGTTTCTGTTATTAAAGCACTACCTCACTAGTTTTAATGTAACCACTATGCTTTATGCGGTGTACACATGGTCGTATGAGCCTATACCATTGCAGTCCCCATAAAAATCATGAGTTAAAATCCTAATTATCGGAGTGGTAAGGGTTTTGTCAATCTTAAGCTAAATATCTCGCCATCTCAGCCAATGATCCTAATGAACCAATTATCAATCTTCTATAGCCAAGCGCGACAAAATGACAACTAATCGTACCTGGACATATCGTCGCCGTATTGCACGAACGTGAGCCAGTTGGTAACCCCGGCGTGCATACTGCTGATACGGGAGTGCATATTCTAGTCCGTTCTTGGGTACCACCTCCACAATCCTGGCTACATCTACCGTACTCACCCCATAGTCCCCAAACTGTAACATTTGAATAGGTAGGTCACAAATCAATAAGTACGTTTTGGCTTCTTTAATTTTACATTAATGTCCATGGATAACTCATGATTTCCTCAATTTGGAAACCTTAGGCTATTGTTGTTCAAGTGAGTGGCCCGATGTAGGACCGACTCTTTTATTAGGGATGGTGAAAGGTTACGTCCAAAGACTGAGGCAATCCCCCTTTTCAAGCATGACCCGAACAATATCGTTTGTAAAAAGTATTGCCCGACCTTCAATCATTCTTTGTCATAAACTGTCTTTTAGTTTTAGCTAAAGATGTCCAGCAGGGATTCATGTCCTGAAACATAGTTTGTTTGTTTGTTTGTTTACACGGTCGGTCCGTACAGACACACGCTTGGGTCCTGAAGGGACCAGACTCAAGCAAATTGCTCGGGCCAGGCTTAAAAAGCCTATATAAGCATACTGGTTGAATTATTATTAAAAACAGCCACTCCCAACAAATAAAGTTAACAATTTTGCTGTCAGCCTTCAGACATGAGAAAAGAATAGTCTTGATCCAATCTCATTTATGCCACTGGCTTAGTAACTATAGTGACGTAACCGCGTATTCTACTAATTGCATCACATAACGCGCGCGCATACTCGCGGCGCTGGCGTACAAACACGAGCGTTGAAAGGCGGAAGATACACACGCGTGCGTAAAAGCTGCGCCTGTTCAGTTACGTCACTGTCTCGAGATGACCAAACAGAGTATAGTGCCCACATAGCTGGTTTAACGAAACGCTTGCAGCCTCTATAGGAGCATTCAATTATTTCTATTTATTATTACTTATTGTTAAGTAGGACACTATTGACTAAACTTAACACACACAATTGTGTGATTTATGTTACATTTTGTAAGGAAAATATGACATTTAAAAGCTCACCGCCACATGGTTGGCCAGAACTGCAATCTCCGTTGTCCGTAGCAGATCCTACACAGGTGTTTTGTGGATCAGCGCATGTCCGGGTACGTATCCTGACACCACTACCGCATGCTCCAGCTGAGCATGCTCCCCATGCTAACCACTGATTCCAAGTTACTGCAGGATCAGTAAGAAATAAGCATAACTTATACTATATTATAGATGTATTTAATGAAAATAATAATAATTGATTGATAAAATCACAAGACCATTATACATGTCCGCATTATGAGTGGAATTGCTCTGGGGGGAAATTGACAGCATTTAAATGGTGAAACAAAACAATTAATCAAAATAATCAAAAGTTTCCAGTCCTCCAACCTCGGATCATAAATGCGCAGGTTTTTAATTAATAACTGGTTGGCGATTTAATGACAAGTAATTGCTCTGTGGTTAAACAGCTGTAAACATTCACACTTTTCATTATCATAACTTCCAAATACAGCCACTGGTAGACAACATGAATATATAGGCATTAATGGGAGCTTACATGGCAACTTGTTATTAAGAGCTAGACATTAAGGAAGACCTTCAATATATAGTTGCCAGTGGAAGGATAGTTGAAAATTGTCTGGTTGATTTGACAAAGACACAATATAATATCGCAACGAAATTAATTGTTAAACAGCTAAGATGTTTAAGCAATTCTCATTGGTTCCCAGATAAGTCGGCGACATTTATATGAGACAACTTGACAAATGTTTGTTTGTTTGTTTACACGGTCGGTCCGTACAGACACACGCTTGGGTCCTGACATATTGATGAAAACTTTGGTGCATCTGCTCAACGCAAACCTAATTACCTCACTAAGCACGTAATTTTGAGCTTGTCCTTTGCCACATCGAAACTTCTTTGATCATCACTACCAAGTGAGACAACTTAACTTACAATTACGCTCGGTATAGTGCAGTAAATAGTATAGGCTTCAATAAAATACCAAACACTTACAATTTAAAATTTGAGATAAACCCGCGTTTTACCAAATAAAAAATACACTTTTAGCAGAAAAGAATGCCACGCATTGACAAAATAGCCTGATTTAGGTCCATTTTACGTGGGTCAGTGTACTAAATTCAATGGCAAAATGTATGGAAGCGTCTGATCGAAAATTACGCTTACGTCAGAATACTAGACAAAATTCCTCAGAGATTGATGTTAAATATAATATGATTGGTTGAAAGGAACTACCCGCGTTTTTCACCACCAATCAGGACTATTTTAGGCAAAATCTTGGCTCAGCGGATGTTTTGGTCAGTGAATCAATACAACACAATACACATACAATACGACATCGATCCACATGCTTGGGTCGCGGAACTATCGCTTCAGGGACCAGACTCAAGCAAATTCGGTAGTATTATTTTTTTTGCGTAGAACAATTCCACCTGCGGTATCGTTGTTCTACTTAAAATAATAATACCGTCCACATTTATGTCAGTAAATATAACACGTACGGTCTAAATTCTAAAACAATACCTTTAGGCCGGTATGGACAACAAAGTTACACCGGGTTTAAAGGTAGATTTTCCGATTTTCAACTTGGAGTTTTCTATTCTACATGAAAGGTCATCCTTAAAAAAGTCGTGTTCCAAAGTTTGAGTTGCATAGCTCTAATGGTTCTTATTTTAGACGCACAAGATGCTGTGAACTGTACCCATTGAGTAGTACACAAACTATATCGGTGGTTAACCACCATTTGCGGTAATTCAACGCTATGTCATCGATTTCTTAGGCAGTCAAATTTTAGCACGAAAATCAGAAAAATTATGAGCTTTCATATGATATGAAAATGTCTGTATGTTTGAGAAATTCAGTGCTATAAAAATGTGATCGGAACATATACCTTTAACTGTAGACATGGTCTAAATGATGAATAGACCTTCTGGAACGACCATTTTATTATTCTTTTATATTCTTTGTATGCCCCCTAATATAATCCAAAAGTAAAATTGGTGTCGCCTAATTAAACTAATGTAACAATAAAATGCATTGCCTCTTTTAAGGTTCATTAATAATGTAAAATAAGCTCATCGAAGCAAAAAAGGATCCTTCCTGGGAGGACTATTCCCTATTTAGAACATGTCTAAAATGGGTAATAAGCAGATTTCTTTTTCATATTGGGGATACAATTCCCTACAAACTTGGTAAAAATTATATAGTCCCTTAGTGTTTAACCTCACGAAATCCATTCTCCAATGTGAAAATGAAATCTAAGCCACCTCTTTTATCCGTTAAATTGAATTAAGGAGAAGAATTATTAAAGATTTGAACACCCATAACTAATAACAGTTAAAACAGAAAGACACAAGATTATATTGAATAAACAAGAGATTATGAGAATACACAAGTTTCTTTCAAACAAGCTGTAATAGCACACATATTTTTAGCACTTTGTCAAAAAGGTGAAATCACCAAGTTTTACATAATGGAGTGTATCTTTAGTTTAATAAATCTGATATTCATGATCTAAGATTCTAATGAAATAGTACAGTATGACAAAGATGATGTATAAACAACGGACCTAATCACATCGATTTTGATGATGATAAAAATGATTGAACTTTGGGCATCGATGGGTACTAAATCATTTTGGGACAACCTGCACATGCCAGCTATTACAGACAGTGGCGTTTCACATCACGGAAGTGCTGTGCTAAAGGACCATTTTACAATAGCTGCTCTGAGTTCCATTAAGCTTTTAATCAGTTTACTCATCTGATGAGCATAAGCGTACGTACCCAGGGCAGCTAGCACATGGCTAGAGGAGAAATGATTTGTTGGCACTCAACGCTGAAGCTCTTACCTTCAACATTGCCGGTGAAAGTCACCGTCGTACTATCAGGGTTGACAACAACACCATTCGATGGGTTTGATATTGTCAAAGTGGCCACAAAATCTCCATCTTGATTTTGGACGTCATTCAGAATTAAAATAATGATTTGAAAACTACGTAAGTCGCCAGAGAACGTGAGCTCAGAAACGGGTAGATAAATGCCGGCAGTTGTCCTGATTGCTATGGTATCAAAAAACACCAAACAACATAGATATCGTTAAAATGGCCACTAAATTATAATCTGAAAATGTGTCATTTAAGTGCAATTCGTGGAGCATTTAATTGTATTATAAAATAAATTAGTATTATGTAAGAATACAATTGAAAACAATAATCCTCGCATGATCGTGCTTTCTCGTTAGAATGTTTATCACTCTACAAGCTCTAGGAAACATTCTAGGGTGTATTATCAAATGTTTTAACATTTGGAAGGATGGAATTAAATAGTTAAGTCCCGGAGTTGGGTAAGCTCACACGATTTCTGTTAAGTATAAACATAATCACATCCGTCTTTTCTGGATAATTAGTATCCCTTAGGCCTACACTATTGGAATTTATCTGACAAACAACTTTTAGAACTACACATTAAATGTACAAAACGCAGTGGTATTATTTTCGAGGTCAAACCCCGAATTAATAAACAGGGATCGTATGCACCTGTTCAAAATATTCATGGCATTAGGCCTTATTTTTTAGTAGCCACCATATATGGATCAAGGATTACGTCGTTAAGAAATCAGAGATTAAATACCTGTAATGTCAGAAGATAATGGGCTAATCCAGATGGAATCCATACCACCCCATTTAGAATACATTACCTAGTAACTTAGTCAGTGCTCAACTACTTACGGAGAGTAACGGGTTCGACTAGGGTCGGTCCATCGCGTAACACAAATACTGTTATACTACCAACAGCTTTCGACGCTTCATAGGAAGACCTTTCGAACGAGAACCTTGAATCTGAAACGGAAACAAAGATGATATTCATAACAATTAAAAACAATAACCCGATTTAAGTTTGAAAAGGTCAACAGGTCAAAGTCAATATGAACTGCGACCTTTCGACCCCTATTAGCCCATGTTGGATAACGAATACTCTAGAAAGTAAAAATGGTAATTTGTCATCCCTATGATCAGAAGAACAATTTGAGATATACAACATATCTTGCTCATTAAAATCGGAGCAAATTCAATTTTGACCCTATAAACAAAGGTCAATGACATTTTACGTTTTGTCTAATAACTTGGTGACTTAACAGAAGTAAGGAAACTATACATTTTTGAATCCGTTCGCCTGCCTAGACGAACATGTTTATATGCTTTCAGCTCAACTTAAGCAATTTTAATTTATGAACTACTGCCAACCCTGTATGGCGGCCATTTTGAATTCTGAAGTTTCATAGATAGATAGCGTCCATATTGATAAGCCCTTACCTGATGTAATAAAATGTTGTGCATCTTCAAACCAACACCTACTTTGTAGTAGTTTTTTATTCTTACCTGATGTACATGATTCAGTATTGCATTGTTGTGTTTCCATCGAAGACCCGGGTGTGCATACGTTAGTTGAATCACTGCATGTCCTGGTACGCGTCCGCGTTCCCCCGCCACATGTGCGAGAACAGGTGTCGAAAAAGCCCCAGGAACTCCATGTTGGAACTATATACAGATTAACATGACATAACCAGAGAACAGAAGATTTACTTCTAATGATTTAGGATTTACAATGTACTATTGGCCGCAGTATTTAGTAGAGATAATATCATGTCAGTAGAGATAATATTTTTCAATTGAGGTTCCGTAGATGGTAAATGGAATACGTCCACATCTGGAACCGATCGGCCAATATTTATGAATCGACTATAGCCGTAAGGTCCCAGTTATGTATCAGGTTGGTTTCTTACGGAAGACATTGCATCTTATGAACTTCATACTACAATATTTTCAAACTTATCCGACAGCGAAGACATCTATACATCTTAAATCCATGTGCCTGCCTAGACCATTACGTTCCAGCTACCTGTATATTTTGCAATATATTTGTTGACATGTGAACAGGTCATGAAGCTATATTCTTAAACAGCTAAGAAAGTTTAAGCAATCTCATTGGTTCTCAGAGAAATCGGCGACATCTAGATGAGACAACTTAACACGGGGAGGTGGGGCCTACGTTTTAACAGTGCGCCCGACCCTCACAATGCGTGGTTTGCTCCATAACTTTAGCGCTTTTCCTGCGTTTATGGTTTACTCATCGCATGTGATTGGATGGAATGTTTGTGGGTTATTCGATCCTAGCAGGGGTAAAAGTTGTCAAATTTGGACAATAAAATGTACTTATTTCTTTGATAAATGTCTCAAGTATGATTGTTTAAGAATGAGAATAAAGGTATTGTTTTTAGACCGTACCCGTGTTATATTGTCTGACATAAATTCGTTCGATAGTATTATTTTTTGCGTAGAACAACTCCGCCTGCGGCGTCGTTGTTCTACTTAAAATAATACTATCGTCCGCATTTATGTCAGACAATATAACACGGGTACGGTCTAAAAACAATACCTTTATTCGCTAAATAATACTCCTCCATGGACAACCTTGAACACATGTCGGGACCGTGCCTAGCCAAATTACTGTCTACAGTCTTGCCACATGTTAATAACGGGCTTTTAACCCCTTTAAAGGCCCAACCAAAAAATCCAGATGTTAAACACATTACAATTGTGGTCTCAGATACTACTGAAAAGCTCAGAGTGTCAACTGTGTCCTAAAACATGGTCAAGGTTTGCATGAAATATCTATGTGTATGAAAAATTTCGCGACTGGCTAGGATTAGTGAAATTGTCATGCTCACAAGCTTTTAGTTTTCTTATTAGACATTATTAGAAACGTGTACATTTGTAAACATTTCATGATGAAAAATGTGGGTTCTTCTGCATCACGAACATCAAATGCCGCGAAAAAATAGTGCTTGCTTTAGAATAAACCTAGATGTGTCCTTGTTGGGTAGCACTGCATTACATAATGATATGGTGAACTGTCACTACAAATTACTCTGTACACATCATGTTCTGGTGATCACTCCATTTCCATGGGAAACGAGGATTTTTTAGTTGGGGCTTTAAGTAGCCACATTGGGGTTAATTGTTTAAATTAAAATCTGCTCTAAGGATACTATAGCATGACCTTTCTCGCATGTTTCAAGAACGTCAGATAGCCACACTTGCTACAGGTCGCCGTGCTTGGAGAAAACTTGTGGTCGCCGGCTCCGCAGCCGAAGGATGATGATGATGACCTTTCTCGAAATTTGAACTTTTGATTTGACAAAACTCAAATAGCACTAGTTTTATAACAAATTAAAGTTAAAAGTTCTTAACGCCACATCCTTGAAAAGTCGCACTTTGGGCTCGTAGTTCCACCCAAGAATTGGCAGAGACACCCATTGACAACATGTTGGGGGACTTTGTGTTAGCGCTGCCAGTCTACAGTCACATGTTAACTTTGAACAGGCTTTTAATCCCTTCAAGTAGCTACATTGGGCTAATTTTTAAAACTGAAATCTGCTGTATGGATTCTATGTTATGATTATTTTTCTCGAAATTTACACTTTTGATTTTAAAAAAAATCTGAAATAGCACTAGTTTTTATAACAAATTAAAGTTCAAAGTTTGATTTTTTTTTACACAACAACTTTCACACTTTGGGCGTCTAGTTCCGACCAGTAAAATTATCCAATTATAATTGAAGTTATTTATAGACAACTAAAGGAGTGTATGGGTAAAATTTTAACATTTTCTTTCAGTTGATTTAGCTAAATTCGTTAATATCGAATGGATTTCACTCGTTCAACCAGCAAACAATATGAACATTGACACATAATTTCCATGCCACTTTTATCTAAAACAAAGCAACATAAAAAGTCCCATAGACAGCATTTGAAGTACACAGGCTGAATCAGGCCTCCCCAAGAGCCTTGGGCCTTGCTTGGGGGAGTGGTAGAAACGGTAGCAAGTGGCTGGCAATTAACAGGGTGTGAAATAAATCAGAGAAATGGGGTAGAAGGGGAAAATGTATTACCCTGAAAAGCTTGAAAAGCGTGGTTAGGATCGTCTCAAACTTTTAAGGGGATGGAATCGTAACGGACGAATAAGTTATGCTTTTCCGCTCCATTGAAGATGAAATTGACATTTTTTACCCCCGACTCTGTATGGCGGCCATTTTTAATTTAGGGCTTTCGTAGATTCTGCACACATATGCCATTACCTGTTGGACACACGTCAGTATTGCATTCTTGCTGTTCTGTCGTAAGCCCGGTAGCACTGCATGACCTGGTACGCGTCGATATTCCCCCACCACATGAGACAGAACAGGTTGTGAATTCTCCCCAAGAAGTCCATGTTGTCTCTATAAATAACCATGACATACCAAGAACAGAAGCGTTACTATATAGATCTTGCTCTGGTCAAAGACCAAGCCACCTTGATTTTTTCTCTCGTTCCTCTCATTTGACCCCGATGTCATGATTGACTTTTCTTCTTGTCTTATCAAAAGAGAAAAGATGTATCATTATCATGTCTTACATTTCACCTGTGTATAGGTCAATGACCTCTTGCGACCCCATATGAAATGTCACTTTTAATCGCTGAACACCATACATACGCATGGACCCAAGGAATCATCTTTTGACCAATTCTGACGGTCATCAGCCCACTGCAACAAGAAGCATTTTAAGTTAACAGATTGAAAATTCACATTTTGACCCTAGTGACGCTTTCGTGACCTTTGACCTGGTCAGGATGATTAACTTTCTTTCTTGTTTCATTAAATTAAACAAGATGAAATAAGTCCGTTCCAAATCAGAGAATGTCTTTAATTTTACCCCTGTCAAGTTCAATGACCCCTAGTGACCCCATATGACATGTAACTTTTAATCGATGAAGACCCCATATGTGCGACGAACAATTATGACGGTCATCAGTCATTTCCTCTGAGACAAGAAGCATTTGAGTGAAAAGAGTAAACATTAACATTTTGACCCCTATTGACCCCAAATATGTTTTCATTTTAAAGACCGAACTATTGTATGCGTACTGTTATAATGAAAATGTTGACCGATTCTGACGATCCTAGGTCATTTTATTAAATTGCAAGGGCGTTTTAAGTAAAACTGTCGTTTTGACCTCTAGTGACCCCTGTGTGACCTTTGAACCAAAACTGTGAAGACCCTATATGAAGGTTAGGTGGGGGTCCTACTGACCAAGTGTGGTGATTGCAGCATGTAATCTGTAGGAGAAGAAGCATTTTGTAGGTGGGTTTGAGGAAAGAAAGGAGAGGAGGAAGAAACAAACAGTAGAGATACAATACTTTTATTTTTGATAAAATCAAGGTAATAATGATTAGGATTTATGAAAGGTGCACAATGTACTATTAATCTATGCATACACTTTGGCCGCAGTACCAATTCAGTAGAAATAATATCTTCCAATTGAGGTTCCTTCGATCTGAGTTGCCGTGAACCAATTGATTTGAGCATGGCATGGCAGGGCATGGCATGGCATGGCAGGGCAGGGCAGGGCAGGGCAGGGCAGGGCAGGGCAGGGCAGGGCAGGGCAGGGCAGGGCAGGGCAGGGCAGGGCAGGGCAGGGCAGGGCAGGGCAGGGCAGGGCAGGGCAGGGCAGGGCAGGGCAGGGCAGGGCAGGGCAGGGCAGGGCAGGGCAGGGCAGGGCAGGGCAGGGCAGGGCAGGGCAGGGCAGGGCAGGGCAGGGCAGGGCAGGGCAGGGCAGGGCAGGGCAGGGCAGGGCAGGGCAGGGCAGGGCAGGGCAGGGCAGGGCAGGGCAGGGCAGGGCAGGCAGGGCAGGCGCAGGGCAGGGCAGGGCAGGGCAGGGCTGGGCAGGGCAGGGCAGGGCAGGGCAGGGCAGGGCAGGGCAGGGCAGGGCAGGGCAGGGAAGGGCAGGGCAGGGCAGAGTATTTTCCTGATGATCTTACCTGCACCATCATCATCTGTTATAATTACTGTGGTTGAACCTGGAATACCAATTGACCCAGAGGATGGTTGTGTAAGTGTCAAAGTTTCCAGTTGGCATGGGTTCTGGATGTCATTTGAAAAACCAATTAGATCCAGTCTTAATTGTTGGCTAGTTTGGTCTACAGTGAACGGGATCGTAGCTGGTAAAAGGACTCTTGCACTTGTAACAAGACCTGTCGCAAAGAATTAATTAATATAGTTAATATTAATTATTCAATTACAATATACAGGGTGTATACAAAATAAGCCTCTCTTTCGGCATGGATTTAATCCTTATTAACACCACTGAACCATGACCAATCTGATTTCATTAAATATAATAGTACAACCAACAAAGTTAATCCTGAAAAGATGAGTAAAATATATCATCAATTAAGAAAATTATTACCAATTACGCAATTCAACTCATTTTGTAGTAATGTACGAGGGGCATTCAGTAAATAATGAAAGTGATCATGGTATGGGATGCATGAGTGATTCTATTGAGGGGATAATGTGATCAATACAAAGTATGAACCTTTATCTTTCAAACAGTACAGTTTTGGATTTATAAGTGTGAACTATGACGTCATAGCATTGTCTCAAAGTAAGTACACTTGGGACACTACTTAATCAGTTATTTGGCGGGAAATTTGAATTATTTGTATGAAACATGTGATAAGAAGATTGCATAACATGACACCAGAAGCAGGTAAATCCCATTTTTTTTCACGTAAGTATGATAAAAAGACAATAACTTAAATCCCTGTGTAATTTGATGTATGTAGTATATGAGTAAAAAGTAAGGAGAGGCAATCGAATAAAAAGTATACAAATATCAGTATTTCAAATAGCCAATTTTCATTGAAAAATGCCCAGTCAGCGAATCACTAATATTGCGGAAAATCAAACAATTTATGAAAAATCCAAGCAATTAACCAGTTTGGGAGATTCCATATGATAGTTAACTAATTTTCTGAACTTATTCGCATGAAACCTGCAGAAAATGTGCGCATGCGCAGACGGCAGATCATTTTGAACAGGGCCACAAATGGCTAAAATCAAGAAATTTACCAGATAAAAGCTTACTGTGCCTTCAAATTCTAATCAGAAATAATTAAAAATGCTTAAATCAATGTGTTTAAATATTGTGATAGTCAAAATAAAGATATACATGAATGTATCAATCAAAGATGGCTGCCACAACCTCTCTTATTACTGTTATCTTTAGAGCTACTATATATGTATTGTTAAAGTAATCGTCACATAATTTCAATGGTTTGAGGAAATTTTATGAACAGCTCCTTCTGAAATCCCCACTATTATTGCTTTACATCCCACACAAATTTACTAAATTATAATCCCTCCATTGTTCTTTATCCTTTGTTGTTTTCAAAGGTATATTATTGCGGATTTTGCTAAATAAAAGCGCATTTGAGATGGTCCCTTCTTATTTGCGTTAAGGAATTCAGGTCTAAAAAATAATGTCAAGCGGAGATAAGTGTGTGTTCTAACTATGTGCCAAGTGTTATCTGTTTTTATGCCTGCATTGCCGAGATATACGCAAATGTATCGATCAACCCATTTTCAACATATTACATATCCAGCCAAATAATTGACAGATTTCAGTCAGTGTCTGAAACCTATTGTGTTTATGTTAATGACATTACATAACCAAAGGTATCTAACATTCCAAAAGTGTATTGTTTGAAAGACAAAGGTTCATACTTTGTATTGATCACATTATCCCTCAATAGAATCACTCATGCATCCCATACCATGATCACTTTCATTATTTACTGAATGCCCCTCGTACGAGGGTCATTCAATAAGTTCTACCTCCTACCTCATAACTGTATGATTATATAAGCCAGTCTCATGAAATATCACACAATTGTAGCTTAGAACCTCAGCTAAAAAATTCATTGTAAATTTATCTGAGTACTGGTTGTACTTTTCTAGAGGTGCAGTGAACACCAACCTTACATTTAGTGTGAGGGAAACGGATGAAAAACAGCAAAGAATCGCAGAAGTGCTATTCATCTGGCCTATTGTAAGAGGCAAATCATACCTATCGGTCAATTATAACCGTTCAAAATGTCACATATCTCTTTAACAGACCATAAACATTGAATGTGACTGATTTCTTTGGAAAGATTATGCCTTCTGATTATAACCAGAACCAGATCGGGACAACCATAAGTTTACCCCTCCCCTAGAGCACAATGCAAAAGGCATATTTAACTTTCATCAGAACCAAGTAATTAATTTTACAGGAATTACAAGTCTCCCAAAGAGACAATATTCTATCATTGACTACCTGATAGACTATTCTGAAGGAGGCACATAATGAAAACTCATAAAGTGACTATTATGTTAAAGATTTAACGTCGAAGCATCACTGTGGCTTGAGTTGTAACAACACAAATTATACTGATTATTAGTATTCCAGTATGCCAAAGACATAACAATACATTTGAGTTGATATTACATTATTTGCGGTTAAGGGTTAATATTGTTTACAATCTTTTCTCATGCATACATGATTATACTATACTTTTATCAGATATCATTCATTGCATATCATTTTCAGTATTAAAATCATGCTATTATACGGAAAACCCCCTGAAAAACATGCATTTATTTTTAAGGTAATTTTCCGTTTCCGTTGTCCAAAATCTCTCTCCGGATTTGACCGCATCATATGAAAAGTAAAACAGATATCGATTATCATTTACTATAAATGTGTAGCTATGATTTAGAGCTATAATTATGACAAATGTCATGAGACTGACATTCATATTAGCAATGTTATGAGGGAGGAGGTAGAACTTATTGAATGACCTTCGTATATATGTACAATGGTTATTCACAATTCACACGGTAAAGGTAGACTTTGCAAGATTACATTCTTTTAGGATAAATATCCCTCGAGACAGCTATATAAACAGAACACTCTTTAATGGCCAAAGGAAATAGGTTGCGGTTAACAGATTATGTGCTTTTGGGTATTAGTCCAGACCCTGCCTGGAACCTGGTCTACAAACTCATCCGCCATAGATTTTGACACTTGATTTGAGTTATGAGACCTTTCACCTTTGCATAATAGCTCACATGTATTTGTTTCCAAACCGGCTGCGAATTCGAAAAAACGAGATGGCCGCCGGCGGCCATTTTGAAAATCTCAATTCTGAGCAACTCGCTATATATAGAAGTATTTGTAAAATCATTTTATGGGGTTTTGGGTGTGGAGAATCTATTTCAGACATCATTTTAATGACTGGAGGTCAGCGTTACATGTTAAGGTCAAATGTTGAGATTGAAAACCAAGATGACCACCGCTTACCATAATAATAAAGTCTAAATGTTGAGCCGCTAACCATAGAAATATGTAAAATACCACATATTATGAGTTTTTGGGTCTGAGAAATCCTTTGCAGACATCATTTGCATGATATGAGGTCAAGGTCATATGTCAAGGTCACATTCAATGTTATTAATCAGCCAAATTGATAAAAAAAGCAGTTTTACAGACATCTAGGTAATACTAGGTATTTATATCTGAGTTGTAGTAAACATAATTTGGTGTCCATAATACAAGGTCAATGTTGATGCCATCAACTATCTCAGGTATAATGGATCATGTTAATTCGAGAGGATTCAGGTTCTGGAGGTCACCTACCCTATACTCTACTGCCGTTCTGTGACGGTGTTTGTAAAACACGTACAGGCGTACGCGAGTACGTGTTTTACAAACACTGGTTCTGTGATGCGACATTTTGTTGTGAACTTAAGACCGAGCTGGTACACTATTTGCTGTTGTGACAAGGGATTGAAGCTGCAAGCAGTCACAGCTAGGACAGGTTCTCACAGAGTCCAGGTTGACATGTAATTGTCGGAAATGCCAGAGATGCTGCTACGTTGTTGCTGAGTTTGGCCGGGAGTTTTGCCTTCTATTTCATGAGCCTCTTGCGATTAGCAATCTTCGCCAGTTATTATATTCAATGCTAAACTCATGGATTAATCTTACCCCAGGTGACTACAAATTTATCCGGGATAATACCCAAACAGCACACGTTTTGTGATTGACTTTATTTCGAAATTACGGCAATTACCTAATTTCCGTTCTATGTTTGCCAGCTTTGGAGGAGTCGTTCAAGAGGCTTTTGACAGCGCTGTTGACTTGGATGTTGCGGATGAGTCTGTGCCAATTCAGATCCAGATGGACAAATTCTGGGCATCAAGATTGTAAAAAGAACCGTCAACTGCTGGCGAGGGGTATAGGGAACCAAGATTTGCAAGACGTCGGGTTCTGAGTGGGATAGTGGTAAATGAAGAGCTAATAAACTGACTGAATCGCCTGCGAGTGATCCCACTTCCGGTTCCCAGTAAATGGTAGGAGGGGGAGACTGTCGCATAATAGCTCACATGTATTTGGCAGTTGAAAGGGTGTGAGAGAGTGGTTGTGATGTCTAATGACACAGATACCGTCATCCTTCTCTCGTGCACTACATTGGTTCGTTCAAAGAGTTTTGCCTGCAGAAGCCATGGGTTCAGTTCGGGACAGGACGGAAGCGACGTATTCCACTTCATGGGCTGCACCTCAAGCTAAGAGACGAATGTTGTGTACTCATCAAGTTACATATCCTGACCGGGGGCGATGCACTCAGCAAGGTAGGCACAAACACGCCACGTTTTATGCTGTCCTACAATGTTCCTCTACTGCTTTTGGAGATTCTCTTGCTCTGAAGCAGACAATATCAACCGGAACATACTTCGGGTGTGACTTCTTTAAAACCTCTTGAATTACTCCACCAAAGTTGGCAAAATAGAACGGAAATTGGGAAATTGTCGTACTTTCGACATAAAGTCAATAACAACGTGTGTTGTTTGGGTATTATCCCGGTTGAATTTGCAGTTACTGGGTGACATTGGTTTTCAGCTCAGCCACCAATGGACCTACGGCACATAATCTCCTGGCCACAGTTCGACATACGTGGGCGCACTTCGATCAGGCTGCGCACGCATGCTTGAACTCACAAAATACTGCCAACCAACAACACCAAAGCACCTGATTGGTCAAATTTAAACTGAAGACTTTTTAACGATCGTCACGCTGCGCCGTATCCACCAACGCAGTGCTCCTGCTGCGCCATAACCACCGACGCAGTGGAGCGTGATGGTGCGTGGAAAAGCTCATGAGTTTTTCAGTTCTCATGTTTGAGCACCAACCAATCAGAGCCTTGAGGTCGAGATGATGTTTGTATCCTTAGGCAAGGTACTTAGTCTCAATTGCCTCGTGGTTCGGAAGTCACGTAGAAATGGTGGTCTCGTGCATCGGAAGAGCAAAATCCGAGCACGTTAAAAGGTCACAGACTCCTTCGTAAAGAGTAGGGGATCATCCCGGTCTGTGTACACAAAAAAACTCATGTCCCTAGGTTTCAGGGGCACTGTACCGTTAATGTTCGATATAGGGCGCTGTGTACAGTATAACATTATGTATGTATGTATGTATGAAACAAGCTCCCCGCATTTTTGCCGGCAGCAGCTGCACCTCATTTATTTACTTGTGAGGTCTACTCTGAACTCAAAAAAATCCTTCAAAAGCCAGTGGCCCAGATGGTATAAAGCCACAGCTGGTTAAAGAATTTTCATATATGAGCTGAGCATCCCTCTCACGGATATTTTAAAGGAGGTGTCCCGCAAGCGTAAAAGTGTGCATTATATGTCAGAAAAATAACTATCGAGTCCAACTTTTGTAATAATATAGAACAAAACACCACACTTATGACAAAAACAAATAAAAACCGCAATCTCTCAACATGCACTTTTTAAAATTCGCGGCGATCGAAAGTCCCAGTGTCGATGATGTCATAGTTATACAATGCACATGCGCAAATTTGAGCACCGATACCCATGACGTCATCGACACCGGGACTTTCGATCGCCGCGAATTTTAAAAATGGCATGTTGAGTGATGGCAGTTTTTATTCATTTTTGTGACTAGTATGGTGTTTTGTTCTATATAATAACGTAATTTCGGCTCGATAATTATTTTTCTAACAAATAATGCTCAATGTTGTGCTTGCGGGACCCTTCCTTTAAACAGTTCTTTTAGTGAAGGTGTTGTGCCCCATCAGTGGAAAGTCTATTGTTGTGCCAATACCAAAAGCAAGCCCCGCAAACATTGGAAAACTTGTGTCTTTAACATCCATCTTCTCCAAAGTTGCTGAAGGTTTTATCTGTTATTGGATTTTGGAAGATATTGAGAGTTTGTTGTTTAATAGATGTGAGACAATTTGGCAATGTGTCTGGGGTTTCCACAAACCACTATTTACTTAATCTTGTTCATTATTTACATCAGGGTGCTGATAAAATTCACAATGTGGGCACAGTAGTCCTATCTGACTTTTCAAAAGCTTTCGATCTTATTAATCACACCTTGCTTATTGAAAAGATCATCGGTATTGGCGTGCGTAAAACCATAGTTCCTTGGATTTGTGATTTTTTGCACAATAGACAACAATGTGTGAAGTACAATGACACACTTTCAGATTATGTTTATATCAATGGGGGCGTTCCCCAAGGCACTAAACTTGGGCCTCTTGGTTTTCACATTTTAATTAATGATGCAGCTTGCGATGCAAGTACAGAGTATTAGAAATATGTTGACGACTTAACATTTGCAGAAAATCACAATGTGAAAGCCATTGGTAACCTTCAAGATGACTTGAATAATTTCAAGGATTGGTCTGAGACAAACTGTTTGAAACTTAATCCCACCAAGTGTCAGGCTCTGCAAAGTAACTTTGGCAAATCTAAGCCTACTTCTGAGCAGAAAATTGGCTGTGAGTCCCTCCCTTTTGTTGATAATGCAAAAGTGCTTGGCCTTTGGCTTCAGAATGATTTAAAGTGGGACACACAGGTTAGCAACATGCTTGTGAAAGCTAACCAGCGCCTGTTTATGCTTCGTTCACTGAAAAAGTTTGGTTTTGATAAGAGCGAATTAAATGTAGTCTTCAAAAGTTATCTCGGACCGGTACTTGAATATGCCGCCCCTATTTGGCACTCAAGTATTACAGCAAAACAAAGGTGTGAAATTGAAAGAATTCAGAAAAGGGCATGTAAAACCATCCTTGGCCGTGATTACTCATCTTATGAAGATGCTTTGTCTGCTTGTCAACTTGAATCCCTTGCTTGTAGAAGAACAACTCAGTGTCTAAAATTTGAATCAGGCCTGGCCGACAATATTAGAACAAAACATCTCCTTCCGCACACCAGATTTGAAGTTCATGGCAGAAGATCAGCGGATTCAGTTTCACAATTACCGTTCAGGACATTCCGCTTTCAGAACAGCCCTGTGCCTTTATTTTGTCAATCTTTTGAACAATTCATTTTAGGTGACTGTGCCCAGTATACATGTATTGATATTTTATTTACTGTTTACATTTTACATGTTGTGATTATTTGATAATGTGCAATATTAGGTCAATATCATATGGGGGGTGGGTAATAGTACTTTTCATGTGCAATGTTGTTTGGTAGGTGGGGGGTGAGTTTGTGTATGAGTGCATGCTTAGTGGATACATGTGTTGTCGAATTGTGTGGTATTAAAGGTGGTTTATGTGTGGAGGGCTGAGTGTACACTTGTGGTGAGGATGTTTTGTGTTCATTTGCTTGTAAGATGTGTGTGTTTGGATTCTTAAGGGATTTTATAAATTTTGTGTGGGGATTTGCAATCATGATTATGTATTTTATATGTTATCGCTGTTTTATCATGTATTTATATGTATTTTTGGTGATAATATTTATGTTTTTATATTGTAAAAAATGCGCAATTTGGCCTTTGGCCACGATGTTATTTTATAATAAATTGAATCTTGAATCTTGAAGTACCTAGTATCACTTCTCGATGTATGTAAAACTGCCCTTTTGGCCGAGTTCGCTAATTGATGACCTTGAATGTGACATATGACCTTGACCTCATATCATCTATCGCATCTCAACATCACAAGCCTACTTCACAGTCGAAAGGTAGCAGCAGCCACGGTCTTGCACAAAATGCACCAACCACTGTCCACAAAAGTAATAGCAGGCTTGCTCCCCACATCATACGTTCAACGGCGTGCTACGCGTCCAAGTGTTGCAATGCCAGCTCATGCCCTTTCATTCCGACTGCCAGCACTTGCTGCTTAGACAGAAGCATTATTCATACAGCTGTTCCACTGTGGAACAATTTACAGACAATGTTGTTGGCAACATCCTAATGGGAGGAGTCCAATCTTTCAAGTGTCGTGTGAACAGACACCTTCTCTCCAACTCTTCAGAGTTTGTTGTCTAAGCTCTCTCAATGTCAATGACCTCCAGCTATTTATTTTTTCTCTTATTTATATTTTTGATGTTGTTCTCCTTATGTTTAGGCTTTTATCATATTCCTGTCCCACGCCACTTTTATCGGCTTTTTAACCAGCCCAATTGTGTTTACTTGTATTTTTATTATTTTCTGAGTTGCAGTGAACCAATTGATTGGCCAATCAGAGCTCTCTGTAGGAGTTACCAGTTTGATTTGTAATCACTCAGTTCATTAACTTTGACGTAATGTCTGTTGGACTATTGTTTACATTTGCTTTTTATATACAAAGAAAAATGGATTACACACACCCAAAAAACCATAAATGATGTGTTACACATACTTCTATGATGAGATTTTTAAAATGGCCGCCGCTGCCGTCCATCTTGGTGTTTTTTCTTCAAATTTTCAGCCGGTTTATAAAGGTGAAAGGCAAATAAGATTTGTTGATGCTTAGCGCTCCTACAGTACCAGTAGGGCTTATCACCAAAACAAACAGTGTCACACATGTGTTAAAGTAATTAACAGCTGGAGGTCGTCTGGACTTTCACCTTCTAATACATGGTAGAGATAGGCATAACTGGGTCAAATTTATGAAAAGAAGTTGAATTCCAACTAAAACATAAATACGTGTTTTTCCAAAAATAAAGGGTCAAACAAACAGTGTCACACATGTGTTAAAGTAATTAACAGCTGGAGGTCGTCTGGACTTTCACCTTCTAATACATGGTAGAGATAGGCATAACTTGGTCAAATTTATGAAAAGAAGTTGAATTCCAACTAAAACATACATAGTGTTACGTGTTTTTCCAAAAATAAAGGGTCTTTAAGAAAAACAAGAAAGCACTGAATTGAAGTCACATCAATTGTACTACTTGCAGAAGGATTTTCTTAAAGACCCTCGTTTGACCACATTATAACCCTTACCAAAGAAGATTGCTTAATAAGCAATCCACAAGCAATCGGCTAACAATCATAATCTTTTAAGCCATCCTGTTAAAAATCATTGTTTTTTAAGAAATCCTGTTAGCAATCATTGCTTTCTAAGGAATCCTGTTAACAATCATACAGCAAATTAAGAATCATGATAACAATCCTAAAACATTAAGGCATCATTTTAGCAATCACTTTTACTGCAAGCAATCAAACTAAGCCATCACTTTACGTAAACAATCATGGCAATAAGCAATCAACTCAACTCTGAGCTAGCAATCCTCCACCATAAGCAATCTTACCAGGCCTTGACTTTAACCTTAAAGATAACATGATCATCACCAACTGCTACTTTCAAATTCGCTGTTTTCTGGCTAGCTGCATGTGATAGAAGTTATGGTGTGGAGCAGTGGATATTTTGGTTTCTTAATAAGGTATTTGGCATTGTTATGTGAATTGTGAATGTCTATTATAATAGTAGATCTATAGATAATGTTACTATAGAATTGCACTAAGCATATGGCTGACATGTGTAAAATATGTATTTAGTACGCTTACACAAGTAAGCTTAATAAGACTACATATATTATATGGATAGACCATATCATAATATTTGCAAGCCTCTGACAATTTGCATTTAAAATACTCCAGTGTTTTTAAATCAGTCAGGGTTGTCTCTAAGAAGTTAAGACAGATATCACCTATACCACCAGGTCATGTGCACGATCAAAATATGGATATTTCGTATTGGTATGGTGGAATAGGTCTTATGGTATAAGGGTGCTGTCAAGTGTCGTTGTATAAATTTTTCAAGCACTGTAACTTTCAAACTATTTATGTGTTGTACATAAAAGTATACACTTTTTTCAATGAAATGAGTCAGGGAATCCATTTTTCGTATCAAATTTCACTGAAAATCGTGATTTTTATATTTTTGCCCAAAAATGCCTCTTTTTTTGCCTACATTTTTCAAACAACCTAACAAAATCATTTTTAGGTAAAAAATTCAAAAAATGTACAGAAAGCATCTTAATTCAATTATCTAGGACACATATTTTTTGTTTGCCTTTAAAAAAATTAGTTTTGAAATTATTGACCAAAAAGTTTTTTTATCTCAAAATTCACATTTTTAGTATTTTTTGGTCAATAATTTCAGAACTAAAAAATTTTAAAGGCAAAAAAAAACTTGTCCTAGATAATTGAATTAAGATGCTTTCTGTAAAAAAAATTACCCAACAATTATTTTGTTAGATTGTTTGAACAAAATTGTCCAAAAAAAAGGCATTTTTGGGCAAAAATATAAAAATCACGATTTTCAGTGAAATTTGATACGAAAAATGGATTCATTGAACCCTTCCCTTCAAAAAAAATTATACTTTTATATGGATTATATGAATAATGACGAAGTTACGGCAGTTTTACGGAGGCTATTTCTGACACTTGAGAGCCCCCTTAAACATATTGAAAATATGCCTTTTTAAAATAAAATAAAAATTTGTATTATGGGCTATTTGGCCTATTTTGCCCATTTCTAAGAATAAAATATGTAAAAATATGCCCTGTTTTTCCAATTACTGACTCAAAAGTGTAAAAGATATAAATTATTAGAGGACTTGAGTGTTGCAAGTATGTATTTAATACATACTTGCATATATCTTTCTTCTTTACTGACAGGTAATGTCAACTCGTCAACTTTATTTTGTATCTTATTTTTGGCTCTAGCAACACTGGAAGTTTTATAATATTAAAAATATACATCTTTTACCCCAAATTTAGCACGCAATAAAATTAATTTATTAGAACTGCTTGAGAGAACTGAACTGCTTGGGCAATTATTTAGGGATAAGACAGTGTTGCCATGAAATTAGTACGATATTTCTGAAAAAGACAAATACTGAAATTTAAAAACCTTTGGTTTTCTGGGAATTTGGCAACACTTAAAAACTTTACACACTGATTTCTATCCAAAAGGAGTAACGACTATGATATTCAAAACCAACAAAAAAGAAATCTGAGTGCCAAATTTGGGTACAATAAACATATTTGTATTAATATTGGAAAACTACTAAACCAGGAGGGGCCATTGGACTGGACAACATTCCACTTGAGCTTTGGAAGTCAAAGCATTTCCGATCTCACCTACTGGAAATCTGCAACAGAGCATTGATTCACCATGAAATCCCTAGCCAGTGGTTAGTGAGTGCCATAATTCCTATCCCCAAAAAGGGAGATCTCTACCAACCAACTACCGAGGGATTAGCCTCTCCTGTATTGGGGCTAAGGTCTACAACCGTATGTTACTGAACCGAATACGCCCATTTGTGAACCCTCTTCTTCGATGGAATCAAAATGGCTTTAGAGAGAAACGATCCACAATCTCCCAGATTCTAGCATTGAGAAGAAGAATTGAAGGAATGAAAGAAAGAAACCTTCCACTGGCTGCCGTGTTCATAGACTTCTCTAAGGCTTTTGACTCAGTACACCGCGATCGCATGTTTGACATCCTCAGTGCCTATGGTATCCCTGGAACCATTGTCAAGGCAATAAAGTTAATGTATGACAACTCTTCGGCTATTGTCACATCACCCGATGGGGAGACGGAACCTTTTAAGATTTTAGCTGGCGTTCTTCAAGGTGACACTTTGGCACCCTTCATCTTCATCATACTTCTTGACTACGTAATGCGCTGTGCCCTGACAGATATCCATGATGAAACAGGTATACTGCTGGAACCTAGGAGGAGTAGACGCTATCCTGAAATTCGTCTTCACGATCTCGATTTCGCAGATGATATAGCTCTCCTAGCAACATCAATCAGTAAGGGATCACGTCAAAACTCGACCGCCCGGCAACCGCCGGTTACGGCCGGTTCCGTTCGGTTCTCACAAAAGGTGTCGTCTGTTATAATATACACACATAATGAGGTCAAATAGTAACACTCTGGTGAACACGATCGGTTGAAAGTGCCTCGTCACACACGTGAGCAATAACATCTTGAAGTAATGGGCTCTTTTAAGACTTAAAAGTATCAGTTGACAACCAGTACAATACAGCTATTGATTTTCGCTGGGGTTGGCTTTTTCAATCTGTTTATAGCTCAATTAACTTTTTAAAATCAATACCGAAAGTCTATGAATGTTTTTTTTTTATAGAACGATTATAAAGAGAGCTATTATGACCGCAAAGTAACAGATTGATAGTGTAAATTGGTCAGATTACAGCATTAAGTCAACCGGCGGTTGTTCAGTGTTGCATGCGCGAATATTCATATACCAGTAAAACATTTGACCTGAAAGAACCGGGCGGAACCGCCCGTAACCGGCAGTCAACGGGCGGTCGAGTTTTGACGTCTCCCCTAAAGCGGAATTACTGTTACAGAGTGTTGAGGCAGCATCAAATGCAGTTGGCCTGCATTTAAATGAAGGAAAAACAAAAAGCCTCCTTATAAATATCGCCACCTCAGCCAGTGTAAAGTCCATCAAAGGAGTAGAGCTGGAAAATGTCTCCAATTTCAAATACTTGGGAGCCTACGTTCTAGACACTTCCCAGGAATTCAAATGCAGGAAAGCACAAGCATGGGTTGCCTGCAATAAACTGCAGAAGATCTGGAAATCTGATCTCGAAAGAACGACAAAAATCAGATTCTTCAAAGCCTGCGTAGAAAGCATTTTGTTGTACGGCTCCGAAACATGGACTATCAGCAGGAAAATTGAAGACAGAATCAATGGATGTTATACTCAACTGTTACGTAGAATATTTGACATCAGTTGGAGGGATCACATCCCAAACAGCGTGGTATATGGCGATATCCCCCCTATAACATCAATAATCAGGCAGCGCCGTTTATGTTTCGCTGGCCACTGCATGCGAACAACCAACCAGCCTATCTCCCGTCTAATTTTCTAACAGAGGCAGAAGACACCTTCAGTATCCTGATACCGTCAAGAATGATATGGGTTTAGACTCCAGAGATCCGCCAACTCATGAATGACAGGCCAACTGCATTTGATGCTGCCTCAACACTCTGTAACAGTAATTCCGCTTTAGGGGAGACGTCAAAACTCGACCGCCCGTTGACTGCCGGTTACGGGCGGTTCCGCCCGGTTCTTTCAGGTCAAATGTTTTACTGGTATATTGCTTCCTCCGTTTCGTCCACGGACGACCAATGATGATGAGTGTTGCCAGAGCCAAAAATAGGATACAAAGAAAGTTGACGAGTTGAAATTACCTGTCAGTAAAGTTGATAATACCTTGCAACACTATCCTCGTTTACCCTTTTGGGTCAGTGGAAAAGGGCATATTTGAACATATTTTCCCTTAAAAAAGGGTAAAATAGCCCAACATGGCCCAAATACAAATGAGCGATGCCATGGCAACAAAGGTTTTTTTGATTTTTTGAAATGCATTTCAACATGTTATACCATAAGACCAGACCCTCCACAATACCAAATCTTATACCATATTTTGATCATGCACATGACTTTTAAATGATATCTGTCTTAAGGGCAATTTTGAGTTATGACTTTCAGATTCTTCAGATTCCATAAATGTTCTTTGCCCGGCAGTCTGCACGCGCATCCTGTTTTGTTTAGAACCTGTGCTTTTAAAACTCGCACCAAAGCCTTATAAAGGCCAATACGGTATAATGGACAGTGTTTTGGTCATATGCTGTTCCCTCAAGCGTGTATGGACAGTACGTCGACCCCTTAAACCGTTGCATTCATTGGCTGTAAACAACGGTCACCTATAGGCATCGTGGATGTCACACATGGAGGCAATAAAATCAGATGTTTTAAATATTTTTTGGTCTCGGCATGTGGTGCAGATTGAGGATATCATTGAACTGCTTAATTTTATAATGTGCATATAATGTATGTGATATTAACAATTTAATACATTGATTGCTTAATAAGCAATAGATTGCTTAGCTCATTTAAATATTTCGGGCCGTAGAACAAGGCATTGTTGCTTTAGTGATGCCTAAGGTGATTGCTTAGCGATTGCTTGTTTTTTTGGTAAGGGAAGCCCTTCATTGTTATTACTGTAATGTCAATGGGAACCAGTAGGCACTAGTGGCTGAAATCAGTAGGTCATGTGATGAAAATGATGCTTGCTGGGGTGCATCAAGAATTCTCTTTGGGTGAAAGGTCTCGTAACTCAAATCAAGTGTCAAAATCTATGGTGGATGAGTTGTTAGACCAGGTTCTAGGCAGGGCCAGGACTATACACCATGGGGTGGTTCTTATATATGGGTAAATTATAGGCGAATAGGTGTGTGCTGATACCTACTTCGGGTTAGACACTAGACGTTAATTACCATGTGTTACGGTGCGTTATCGCAATGGAGTTCAAAAGTATTCAACTACCATTACGACAGGCCAGCTGCGACGCATTACATTTTGTCCGTGCCATCGCATGGTGTGACCTGCGTAGTGACTCAATGCTCAACGTGACCAGCGATTTTTAAATAGCGTACATTGTAGTGGAACTAAGGCTACCGCACCGCATCGCACGGAAAATATCGTCTAGTGTCCTTATTAGTCTAATTTATCTTGTGTGCGTGAGACACATGAGTGATGACAGAATGATTCAGTTAATAACAGTATTAAACCGATCGTCAATCGTAGAGTTCATAATTAACATTTTGTCGTTGAAAACTTGAGCAGAAAAAAAAAATTCCAGATAAAATCTTTTAATGTGGAATGTTACTAAAGGATGGATTTGTATTCATTCAAATTGATACAGTTCGTAACTAAACTGTTTAAAAAACACCAGCCCCACCTCGGAATGAAGGTTGGAGAAATAATTATATATTTGGTCCATCCATCAGTTATCGTGTTTGAAGGTAATGATTCTTGCATGAAAAGTCCCAGTATTTCTAGGCTATATCAAAATATTCTAAATTTGCCGATTTGGGTAATTTAGCTTAAGAGATTGGGTGACTCGCTTTGAATTTGTTTTATTGTATTAAGACAATGATTGAAATTATGGGGTCTTTCGTGGATATTATTGGGTGAAAACGACACATAAAATAGAGGGGGTGTCTAAACAGCATTAGTTACCCGGACCATGGTGGACACGAACAACCGTAATTTGGAACCTCCGTTGTTTTTGATGTAAAAAAGGAGTTTGATTATATGACCCCAGAAAATTCATTACACGTTACAACAAGATTATTTCATCTCATCTTAAAAACTTAACCAACTCCAGTGTCAGTATCATTTTTAAAATCTAATCCGTCATCATAACCATTTGTCCCATTCGCATAACCCTAACTCTACTACACCACACGGCAACTGTGCGGAGAAAATGTTTTTATAACCCGGTGTGCAGGTTTTTGGGCTACAAAACGGACCCAGGCTATACAACGAGGCGAATATATGTCGACTGGCAGCCGTGGTGTAGTGGCTAGGATCTGGGCCCTGGTGCTTGAGGTCCGTGGTTCAAATCCCGGGGGGCGTGGGCGGGGTGACCTTTCTGGTGAATTTTGGGGGTCGGAAAAGAAATCTATTGCCGTGTGGTGATCTAGAGTTAGGGTTAATCACGTAAACCCCGTGGTTCAAATCCCGGGGGGGGGGGGGGGGGGCGTGGTGATCTTTCTGGTGAATTTTGGGGGTCGGAAAAGAAATCTATTGCCGTGTGGTGATCTAGAGTTAGGGTTAATCACGTAAACCCCGTGGTTCAAATCCCGGGGGGGGGGGGGGGGGGGGGCGTGATGATCTTTCTGGTGAATTTTGGGGGTCGGAAAAGAAATCTGTTGCCGTGTGGTGATCTAGAGTTAGGGTTAATCACGTAAACCTCGTATGTATAATTAACCTTGAATATTCGTGAACGAGCCTATGTCCGGCATCGTCTGTACTTACCAACCGTCGCTGCAACCCGCTCACCTTCACGCAAAATAGTTAGCAATACGCTATTTTCCGATTCAGACACCTCATAATTGGCTTGGCTGAACCTAAATACTGTAACGAAACCGGGAAAGATAGTTTAAAAACTAAACATAACCGTCTTCCAAACCCTGCTCATCTGAAACTCAACGGAACAATAAAGTGCTTCTAAATTAGCTTGCTGCATTGTTAACTACAATCTTGGAATAACACTACTAACTTTTAACTTGAACCTTTCTCCCCAGAACTGATGGTTTTCTCTTTATTAGAACCGCCATTCCCTCCCCGTCCCAACAGCAAATAGAACGATCTTGTGACTTGCATGGTAATGTATGACACAAATTGACGCCGAATCCATCAACATCTATCTCGATACGAGGGCGTTTATTCCACAATCGTAGCTTTGAAGCTCGGCTACAAATTTATAGTAAATTGGTCTGAGTAGCCTACTGGTTGTACTTTTCTTGAAATGCATTGAAACTTATTGGCGATTTAGGGAGCGGTTCATACTTTGGTGCGGTCTGGAAAAATTGAAACAAGGTTTGACGCTCCAAAGAGGGGTTCACAAAGTTTTGAAAACCTTTAAAGACGGGGGGGGGGGGCTGGGGGGGGGGGGGGGGGGAGCAGGGATAGCACTGGATCAAAAATGTGAGAAGTCCCATGAAATTTTTAAGGACCCCGTAGGACTTCAAAAAAACAAATTTAAGGGGTCTCCTCAAATTGAGGGGTCCTGAAGTTTGGGTATTTGAAAATTTTACTTGTTTACGGGCAGTTTTAATGAATTTATATTGTGAGCAAAGGATGGATATGTAATGTACAGAATTTCTTAACGTTTCCATTTCCATACATCGTCAAGTTAAATCTTTCCAATTAGAGATCTGACGCGTCAATACAAGAAAGTGAGAGGTCTAGGACGCGCAGACGAGTCAGAATACGACCCCTGGGGGTCGTATTGAACACTCATTAAATGAACACTCATTAATTTCCAAATTTTCTGCTTACCTATGCACATTACACTTGTCAGTCGGGGTAATCGAGACAAAATGTAGTATAAAAGTAGCCATTTTACGCGTTGACACCTTGTTGTGTTTCAATTTTAGGGTACATAATAGCGTAGGTTTACCACTGCCCGCAGGTCCATATATGACTTAAAATTAACGCAACAAAAAGTTATGTTTTAATTTTAACATAGTGCGTCGTTAGATGAGTATTCATATAACCGTGCTGTGTTTCAAGTTTAGGGTACATAATATACAGGGTGTCTCAAAAAAAACCCCGTGCACGTGTTTACCCAAGTTATTGACCATGAACTTCTACAATTTGGTGTATCAATTGTATACATATTGATAGACTAAACGCTTAGCTTTCATATGCCGTTTATTTCATCTAATTTGGTTTGTCAATCCTAAGATATGATCAATTAACTAAAGCTGCCTAAAATCGACGTTGTGCCACTTTTACAGAAAGAATGCCTAAGATAAGCATTAAAACCCTCGTCCTACTAAGGGAGGGGAGGGGGTTTGCCGATTGCGCTAAAACGCAAAGAACAGTGACCTAGGGCGTCTAGGTGATTGCTTTTACATCCCCTGCGCTCATTTTGACGAAAACAAATTGAGGGTGCCACCTTACCCGGGGGTAGGGTAAGCTGTCAAAGTCTGATAGTAGGGGTGGTTGCCACCTTACACTTTTTTTAAATCGCCATTTTGAAAAATATTTTTATTGTATGGTCCTGAAAATAAAGCATAGGCCTATGTTAGAAACACCATTTCCCTCACTTATAAGCAAAAAACCGGGTGAAATTCCGATATTTGGAACTTTTTTGGCGAAGATTTCTTTTTTGGCCTATTTCACTGTGTAGCGAATACGGCGGGATTTGAGGTCGGCCATATTTGGTGACGTCATTGTGACGTCATGCGTATGATGTTTATACTTGTTTTGGTATGTATAGATAGAGGGAACCTCTAGCTATACCATGGTACCCAAATAAGCATACTCTGCATTTCGGATTACATTTGTTTAGGGGGTGGTAACAACCCCAACCCCCCTCTCCGGAGTAACCCTTTCTATTCATTGCAAACTGTAAAGTGGCACAACGTCGATTTTGGGTAGCTTTAGTTAATTGGTCATATCTCAAGATTGATACAACCAACTCAGATGAAATAAACGGCATATGAAAGCGAAGCGTTTGGTCTATCAATATGTATGCAGTTGTTACACCAAATTTTAGAAGTTCATGGTCAATAAATTTGGTAAACACGTGCACGGTTTTTATTGAGACACCCTGTAGTGCGTGTACCACTGCCGCGGGTCCATGCATTATGACTTCACATAAACACCATGGGTCAGGATGATACGGGTCGCATGCTGATGAACGATATTTACGCATTCTCTTTTCTTTTTTAATTAATTCCATTTTAATTTTTATGGGGCGTATTCACACATAACCATGATAACAGTCACGACCAATAGCCGTCCTCATGCACATGTTATTTTTGTCAGGAGTATTGTTACAAGTCATGTTCCCGGGAAAAGATCGTACCTATGCCGCCGTGATGAGAATAACTTGATAATAAATAAATAAATAAATAAAATAAATAATACCCGACTCGTGGAATGTACTAACTCTTTTTCTATTCTGAAGAATGCTGATCTTAAATTTTGACCCCGTACATAAAGTTCTACAATTTGAGGTAGCACTTCTGTAAAGGTCCCGGATCGAAAACTGGAAACTCTTCCTGCGCAATACTTAAGTTATAAATAGCGTGATTAAAATAATTATATATCGGTGGATAACATTATTTAGCAGCCGATATTGGTATCAAATTAAAGCTTAAAATTTTCTGTTCAATAATTTAACAATCACAATCAATATCAACAACCTATTGTTAAGAAATAATAGTCCTAATTTCACGGGTAAGATTGAAGTTATGCAAAAACTCAACTTGTAAAATGACGATAGAGGGGGCAAATGCCCAACTGTGGAAACTCTATCCACACTCGCCAAATATTTTACGATTATATTTGAATAGCCCGAGTTTAATACCACATTCATTGATTTTCTATGTGTACATTTTAATTGACAGAAAATGGTTTAAATCACCTCAGAATCTGAAATCAGGTAACCCGTATGTGTAATGCGTCATATTTCAGGGGCATAAATAGACATTTATACATAGAAATTCATTAAACATGGTATTAAATTGTAGCTTTGATAAAGATCTTGCGATTAAAATCGTAAAATATAAGCGAGTATGGATAGATTTTACACAATCGGAGAACTAAGCTCGTCCGTCGTAATTTAAAAACTTGGTTTTTGTACGTGTCGGGTTTCCACCATAATCGTAGGCCTAACATTTAACTAATATTCAATGTTCTTATATACCGTATCTTGGGTTTAATTTGACACCCAACTCAATTTCTAAATCACGATAGTCATTGAGATCTCATCGTTTAAAGCGACGCGCATCGATCAAAATAAGGAGTAAAACTGTTGGCTAAATTTAACTAGCTATTGTTTAGAGGTGTGCTACCTTTGAGGGTGTTAGATTTATCAAACAATGTTTAAACTTAATTTCCAATCAGTAGCAAATTAATTTGGCAGCTAATTCAAGCATCTTATTTAGTTTAATTTCGTCATTTGTAGGACGACATCGTCTGCCCAGAAAAGGCTGCCAACATAAACATTATGAATCCGAACACTAACATTATGTTCCTTTTTAACAACTGTGTAAATTCATTTATAAAAATAGAGAACAAAATTGGTCATAATATACACAGCATTGCTTAAAGGCATAGTATGTGAACTTTTCCAGGGAGCGCCCTCTATTCATGATTTTTTTTAGAAAGTAGATTTTCTTGCATTTCTGATCATAAATCGTACATACATTCCAAGTTACAGAGCGATAAGATTTCTAATTACCTCAAAATTATGGTTTTAGAGCGAATTTAGACTAGAGTACTCTAAAACCATGATTTTGAATTAATTAAGAATCATATCGCCCTGTAACTTGGAATGTATGTTCCATTTATGATCAGAAATGTAAATCTGTAAGAAAATCTGCTTTCAATTTTGTTTCGATGTTGAGGGCGTTCCCTGGAAAAGATCACATAATATACCTTTAGCACCTTTCTGGAATTTCAAAGAAATCAGTTTCAATATTATCAATTTAACTTGACATTGAACATTATCATATATTTATTTTATTTATTTATTTATTCACGGTATCCTCTGCAAAAACAGTATTTAGAAACGTGTTGCAAGCAGCAAGATGGTCTCATGTGACTAATTATTTAGAATTTAAACACTAATTCGTCGTGTTTAGAGATTTGACATGCCATGTTAAGAGATTTAACAGTGTTTAGAAACGTGGTGCAAAATGGTGTTTAGAAAAGTGTTTAATCTCTAAATACTGTTTTGCAGTGCACAGAAGGTTGTGTTTTATTTTTAGGGTACATGTAATATCATGCGTTTACCATTACCCGCAAATCCATTTATGACTTTACCAAAACACCACAAAATGTTGTGTTTCAATTCACAGAAGGTTGTGTTTTATTTTCAGGGTACATAATAGAATGCGTTTACCACTGCCCGCAGGTCCATATATGACTGTAGGCTACATAACGTCGTGCGTTTATCACTACCCTCATGTCCATATATGACTTAAAATAAACGCAACATTTCATGTTGTGTTTCAATGTTAGGGTAAATGATATCGTGCGTTTACCACACCACTACCCGCAGGTCCATGACTTTGTATAAACGCAACAAAAAGATAAGTTTCAATGTTAGCGTACATAACATAATGCGTTTACCACTACACAGAATATTAATTCGTCAAAAATGTGGTCTTATTTGACAAATTAAACATTTGTCATGGACGTTTCGTCAGTTAAGAAATATTTTGCAATGCTAAACAATTATTTTTTAATGATAAATGATCAATTAGTAGTATTTTAAATTAATTTTCAACATAGTAAATATTTTCACGAATCATAAATATTTGACTTTCAATGACAAATGAATAAATGACGAATTAAATGACAAATTAAAAGAATAATTTGTAATCAATAATTAGTCATTTAATATGAATGACAAATTGAATTGCAATTAAATTACTAATCTTAATTTGTCATTTCATTGATAATTAGTCATTTAATTTGTCATTTCAATTGTCATTCATTAATTTGTCATTAAAAGTTAAATATATTTCATTCAAGGAAATGTTTGTTCCGATGAAATTTAAATTGTTCTTTAGCGTCATACATAAATGTGCACCAATACAGAATATTTCTTGAATCACAAACCTGCCGTTTCTTATGACAAGTTTTTAATTTGTCAAATAATACCCCTTTTTGATCTTCGGGTTCATATATCTTTACATAAACATCACTAAAAGTTTTAATTTTTGGGTACATCAAATCGTGCGTTTATCATTACCCGCAGGTCCATATATATATATTACTTTATGAAATATAAGCAACGCAAAAAGTCGTGTTTCGTTTTTAGGGTACATAATGTCCATGAATATCGTGTGAAGCCCATTTCAAACGAACAAAACATGACCAGTTTCATGTAAATAGCAATAAGGAAAACTGGTTTCAAAAACAGATAAGTCGTGCAAATTGAAATAATTCGGGGGAATGGAGGCACTGCCCCCCCCCCCCCCTCACCACTCACCACAGAGATCCTGCACATGCCATCGGTAAAAGATTAAAATTAAAATTTGAGCCATAGAGAGTCGAGAGGTTTTGATGCACCAAAAAAAAATATATATATAGGCTATCCCTTAGTGTGACGGAAACGGATGAATTTCCCATGCACCACCTAAGACTAATTTCTAACATAGGCTATATATCTCCTCAAAGTATTTTCATATTACCAGTGTAGGAAAAAGATGTAGAGGCCTACTTAATCCTGATGACGACCACCACAGGTAAACATGGATTATAGGCCGTGTTTACAACCCGGTCACATGAATTTAGATTTAGGCTACTAAATTAGAACTTATAAATACATCTGGGTGAAACACACTACGATAAATAAGCAATGAATCACGAGCTAGTAAATCTACTGAACTTGAAAAATCTTAACAATATGCAATGAGTATATTGACCTGTCGGTCTAAAGGCATGCACTCTTTTGTAAAAAATCATTATAAAGTTCAAAATTGCCAAGGTCGTGCCAGATCTGCCATTGTTTGTGCAACTACTCTAGCATAGTATTACTATTAGCCCTATCCATCCATGCCATCTATCTACCCTAAAAACGGTTAGGTGATCTTTACGGTATGCATGCTATAGCACTCGTATACCATAGGCCTATACCATAATCTGGTTTGGATGAAATCGGAATTGGAAGTGATTTTATACTGGCCATTTGTTGCATTTTTGATACACAGAAAGAAAAAAGTGAGTCATCATCGTAAAATGAGTCACTACACGGACAAAATGACTCATTTTGAGCCATAGTGTGTCACTACATGGACAAAATGACTCATTTTTCGATGATGACTCACTTTTTTCTTTCTGTACCTTGATTCGGAATTTAAAAATGAAAACTATGTTTACCCCTCTACACTGTAAAAAGAAGCGTTTATATTTCTGATAACACGTAATAAACACGTCAACATGTTTATTTTGTGTTTTACGTGTAAAGGTATAGGAGGCATTGCATACGATAAACGTTTGCATAAACACTACAACACGTTTATAGAGGTATTTGTTGTATAATTATTAACACACCAACTTGTTTATATCAGCAATAAGAATCGTGTTGTAGTGTTTATGCAAACGTTTATCGTATGCAACGCCTCCTATACCTTTACACGTAAAACACAAAAAATAAACATGTTGAAGTGTTTATTAAGTGTTATCAGAAATATAAACGCTTCTTTTTACAGTGTAGGTTTGATGGCATCAGACATTTTTAGGCCTATTTCCCCCAGTAGGTTTGATTGGCATCAGACATAGACATGTAGGCCTATTTTATTCGTCGGTATAAGACCAAGAGGTTGAAACAATTCTTAAAAACATTTCTAATCATTCGGGAAATCGACGTAATAAAACCACATGATATTATATTCACTTTTTTGCCATTGCTCTTGGAGTAAAATTCTATATGCAAGAACTGCAATAGCAAATATTGAAAATCACTTTATCGTTCGTGTAAGGAAATTATCACCAGCTTTTAATACATGTGCCATTTTAGCAACAGCCATCAGCATTTAGCTTAATTTTTTTTTTTGTGCGGTGGGGAGGTGGCTCATTTGGAAGGCCTAGGATAAGGTGACATGACAGGACATGACCTCCTAAATCCGGAAATCTGATGTTATGTGATCGCTTATTAACTGCAATAAATATATAATAATAATAATAATAATAATAATAGGTATTCATATAGCGCCTTACATCAAAAAGATCACAAATCGCTTTACAGAGCAATATATGATGAAATAGGTAGTCCAATATGCAGTTGGTACTCGTTGGTAAATTTGATGGTTCGTCCAATCTACTATCTACGATGATCTGATGTAATGTGATCACTCAAAATCGTAACAAAAGAATCAGCAAAGGACTGGTTATAGAAGTTATCCGTGTTTGGATTAGCTGTTTGCTATCTTGTAGGGAATCATAACTGTGTATAGGAATTTTAGAAAGACGTCACACCTGTTTCGTGACATAGGCGTATGCACGGACCTGTTCAGGATCATGCACTCAATTGGAAATCATGCATCAATGTTATTGAATGTAGAATAGGCCTGGTGCGATTCCCCTTTGTAGTCACGCATGCAGTTACATGAATAACCTCTATTATGAGGATCTGTAGAAAACTGATTTGCGTAATATTGATCTCACGTTAGCATCTAACGATGAAACAAAGTCCAATAAGGTTAATGAATGTATGTGGATACGTTCAAAGTATTTACGATAATATGCATGATGTCATGTGATTGCTGAAATTGGTGGTAACGTGATCAAAGAATCAGCAGAGGTCTGGTCATATCATGAAGATCTATAGAAAGCTAAATTTGCTGTCCTTACATTATCATCGACTGATTAAAGTTGCTAATTGTAATATTTAAGGCAAACCTTAACATGTACTACAAGTCTTGATAAAACACAGTCGACATTGTAAACATACTCGACATTTTGTCTCGTCCCGTAAATGAAAAACGAAAAATAACCCCATAGCCCCTAAAATAAACCCAACAACAACAAAACAACAAACAAAATAAAACAAACAAAACGAAACAAACTTGAACCTCATTATCAAAATCAGTAAAACATGTTGTGGGATTCAGCAACGTTCGTCAAAGTGGAATCGTGATATGACCCTAAAGAGTTATACATATCAAGTTCAGAGTCAGACTATGTTTATTATTCATACCAAGGGAAAAGGAAGTAACCATAATAAAGGATGTACTCTCTACCACTCTTTCAAGGAGTTAAACGCAGGACAACGCGTTTTTGAGTGGAAAAACACTCTAAAAGGAGTGAAAGGGGATTTTTATGACAATGTTCCACTCTATTGAGAGTGAAACATTAACTTTCACACTCATTTTAGAGTGGAAATTTTCCACTCTTAGAGTGGAAATGTTCCACTCTTAGAAGGGTTGTCCTGCGTTTCACTCCCTTCACTCCTTTTCGAGTGAATTTTCACTCTTTCCACTCGTTTTACATTTAGAGAGAGTGTTTGGGATACATTGTATGGTTTAGAAATAAACCCGACATAGTTTATACGTACTCGATGAATCATGCGATGAAATACGTTTTCATTGAAAGTCTCTTACCTTGCGCTAAAGATGTTGGTAAAATAATACAGCATAAGAAAAATAGTATCCTCAATGCCATTCTCAAAGTTAATTATGCTCCATTAAAACAAAAACCGTTTCGGAATCCCAAATTTAGTGAGCACTAAATCTTCAAACTGTATCATAACACCGGAACATTAAACGCTATTACTAATGTCAGCGATGTCTGTTCTCCTGTTGGTGTATAGATACAGAAGTTGGTTGGTTGGATGGTTCAGATTTGAACTATCTTTGTTCAGATTCACCTCGTCAGCTCATAGCCTATGACTGAGCAATTACAATCAATGTATACTTGGTGTATACACTACCCGTACTCAGCGACGTTAGGTCCGGGTGTTTGGTTGTTCCGTATTTGCTTACAATTTCATGATAATATATATAGGAATTTCCTTTTGTTGTCAATGCCAATTCAAATACGCGTAGTTACCTCAAAATTATGACCCTTAGCTAAATTTGTCTTACTGTGTTCAATGGAGGGGAAAATAAAGTCACCTTAAGCATTTTAATGTTTGAAAATGATTGCTTCAAATGTATCTGGCCGAATAAAAACATATCTTCAATTCATACACTCTTAAAGGTCCGTATGCACAAAAGAGTTAGACCGGGTCTAAAGTTAGACCTGGTTTAAGTGGATTTTAGTTTTTGTGAAAGCACACCTTTAATTACATTTCCTTCTCAAATAAGCTAACAAATTGTAAAGATTCGGATGCAAAGTTCAAAAATAGTACAAAATATCCATGAAAATGCAGAGGAAAACAGATTTTGAGGCATGAATAAATTTCACTTAGACCAGGTCTAACTTTAGACCCGGTCTAACTCTTTTGTGCATATGGACCTTATAGTAGTGTCGAACCAATCAGAAAGCAAGAAACCAAAATACGCGGAGTGCATTGAAAGTGTTTAATGCACTCTGCGTGTGCGCCGTTCATTGCGCGCACAACGCGCTTTGTTTTGATTAGTTGTTCAGAAATCGCGGGTTCGCCAATTTTCACGTCGGGTGTTAGCAAACTTGTTAACATGTTTTTATTCGTTTTTACATATATATCAAAATTATGTTCAAATTGTGAATTTTGATTTGAATAGTGTCGTGTTTGAATTAAGTCAATACCTTGCACTTGCGCAAATGTTGATATGCTCACAATAGCACTCCCCCTGCGGGGTCGTGCCATTATTCACACATCAACATCAGCGCGCGTGTATTGATTTGTCTAATTTCTCTCGAAACAACACATACGCATAGGTGCGTTCATACTCACGTCGTTGCGCATCGGCCAACGTCGATGGACATCGGCGCGCGAGTTGAAGCAATGTCAACTTTTATCCATCGACGTCGGTCGATGCGCAACGACGGGAGTATGAACGCACCTTTATTGACCTATAATCAATGACCAACGCACCGCAGTATCAATACACCCTGAGTTATACATTACTAATATATAACTCAGAGTGTATTGATACGGCGGCGCATTGGTCATTGATTGAAGATATGTTTTATCGTAAGATACTACTTTTCAATCGCTTCCCCTCCTTAAAGACTGGTGGCCATCTCCCAAAAGTGGTCCCCGGGATCCGGGAGCGCAAACCAACAGAGTGTAGCCTAATTTTGTTTTCAAATAATATGTAAAGTCACTATAGTAAAAAATCAACGGGCGGAAAGTTCCATGTCTATTACTGCATTCACGTTCAGTCGTCCTCAATGCAAAGAACCGAGCAGGCGTTTCCAGCATTATCATGGTTGCACCTGCGCTATATATGAACTCCTAAAACAAATCGGGGTGTTTTTTTTTTTCAATCTCAAATTTGTCAAAGGTCTTTTGATACAGGGTGTCTCAAAAAAAACCGTGCACGTGTTTACCCAACTTATTGACCATGAACTTCTAGAATTTGGTGTAACAATTGTATACGTTTTGATAGACTAAACGCTTAGCTTTCATATGCCGTTTATGTCATCTAATTTGGATTTGTCAATCCTGAGATATGATCAATTAACTAAAGCTACCTAAAATCGACTTTGTGCCACTTTTACAGAATGCTTAAGACATAAGCATTAAAACCCTCGTCCTCCTAAGGGAGGGTGGTCGCAGATTGCGCTAAAACGCAAAGAACAGTGACCTAGGGCGTACAGCTGTCAGGTGATCGCTTTTACATCCCCTGCGCTCATTTTGACGAAAACAAATTGAGGGTGCCACCCGGGGGTAAGGTAAGCCGTCAAAGTCCGATAATAGGGGGGGTTGCCACCTTACAATTTTTATAAATCGCCATTTTGAAAAATATTTGAATTGTATGGTCCTGAATATTATAGCATAGGCCTATGTTAGAAACACAATTTCCCTCACTTATAAGCAAACAACCGGGTGAAATTCTGATATTTGGAACCTTTTTAGAGAATATTTCTATTTTGGCGTATATTTCACTGTCCAGCGAATACGGCGGGATTTTGAGGTCGGCCATGTTTGGTGACGGGGGTCATTATGACGTCATGCGTGGGATGTTTGTACTTGTTTTGGTATTTATGGATAGAGGGAACCTCTATAGCTATACCATGGTACCCAAATAAGCATACTCTGCATTTCGGATTGGATTTTTAGGGGGTGGTAACAACCCACCCCACACCACCTCCCACTGGCGTAACAACAGGGGGGGATGGGGGGGATATATCCCCCCCAGATTTTTACCTGGGGGGGATGCCTAATGTAATCATCCCCCCCAGATTTTTCATAACCAATAATTTTAAAAGTGACGTATTTAAACAAATAGGTGGGCGTAAAGATTCACACACTGCACGGCAGGGGGGGCGGGAGCCCCCCACTTGGAACCCTTGCCCCCCCGCTTGCCCCCCCCCCAAATGAAATCAAGTACGGCTGTAAATAAATTTACAAACAAAGTACACACCAAATCCCCCCAATAATGACATCGTGTCGGTTGAGATTGGCACTGTCGGTTCATTTGACGAAAGGAATCATGGAATTATGATGGTCAAAAGTACACATATGAAAAAAATTCGCGCGCTACGCGCGCATATGTCTTCCCAAAATGAAATATTCTTTGGTACAAGCTTGTTTAGAGCCAAAATGTACCTCAATCGTCCAAAAAATAGCTGTAAAGTCGAAAATTTTCGCGCGCTGCGCGCGCATCTTGGACTCAACAATATTTATGAACCCCCCATTTCAAGTCTCTGCCCCTTCTTGCCCCCCAAAATGAAATCTGGTTGCAAGGGAAAAGAAAGTCACAATAGGCTAGTGTACATGTATATAAGAGAATACATAGTTGGTCCAAAGTCCTAAATCCGATGGCATAAAATGACAATTGACAAGTGCATTATTCCTGAATTTTTGGGCTACAAAATGAGCCCAATCTGTAAAAAGTGTATTATTTGGGTTACAAAAGGCGGGCAATAGTTTTACGAGCGTAGCGAGTAAAAAAATATTTTGAGGTTAAAAAAGTCTCACTCTGAACATTACTCTGAACTTGACAGCCCTGCCGTATTTGAGTCTGATAATTTTCATCCCCCCCACTCAAAAAAAGTAGTTACGCCCCTGCCACCTCCTCTGAGGAGTAACCCTTTCTATTCATTGCAAACTGTAAAGTGGCACAAAGTCGATTTTAGGTAGCTTTAGTTAATTGGTCATATCTCAAGATTGACAAAACCAAATCAGATGAAATAAACGGCATATGAAAGCTAAGCGTTTAGTCTATCAATATGTGTACAATTGTTACACAAATTCTAGAAGTTCATGGTCAAAAAGTTGGGTAAACACGTGCACGGTTTTTTTTGAGACACCCTGTATGCTCATATTATGCTGCATATCAATGGGAAGGTGTTGTGTTTATAATTCCAATTATAACAAATTTGAAGCAATTACTTGTTTTTTCAGTGCTCAGGGGCAGATCCAGAATTTCTCAATAGGGGATTGGGGGCCAAAGCAGGGGTCAAGGCAAGGGGGCGGCAGCCCCTTGCGGTGGTCAAAGTGGTGGAGCCCCTTGCGGGGGTTGAAGGGGGCTAAACCCACTTGGCGATTTTTACACGTTTTTACACGTTTTTACACGTATTTAACGTTTTCGCCCTGTCAAAAATAAGGGGGGGGGGGGGCGCCCCCTAAATCCACCCCTGGTGCTCATGATAGGGGAAGTCTCAATCTGAATGTGCCAAATTCACATGAAACAAAAACAAAAACAAAACAAAACAGCTGAACAACGGAAGACTAAACTGCAACAAGGGAAGAAACACCTATTTTCATTCATATTTAAAGATGAGGCTATAAAGTTTTATAATTAATTAATTAATTACCAATGGTTATGTCACTGATATCATGACATATCAACTGATACCCAAGAACATCTACCTTATATTTTGATCTCAATACAAATGTCTCTAGGAATAAATCTTCTTCCTTTATAAATACGCAAAAATGATGAAATAACAAAATCGTACGTAATCTCCGTGTAATGAAATAAAAGTGTTCATATATTTCATGAATATGATGATGAAAATTTGGGCTTGGGAGAAAAACAAATAACATACTCATTCTGCATTTTTAAGTCCTAAAATGTGATATTTTGTCCACCGATTTCTTTGGTAAACGTGAAAACAAATTGTCAAGTGCTCTTATTCTTAAACGAGATTTGTTTGTTTTGCTTACTGTTGGCAATCTACATGACAGTGTTTGATTGTTATTGCCTAGTACTACACAACATTGTTGATTTAATATGTATACAGAGTCAGCAAGAACGGACACTTTTTTAGCAAAGGCGCAACAAAAATACCAGGCCTGCATATTCAAAACCAATGATAATGCTTTTAAGCATGTTAAAAGACCACACATTTGGACCATTGCATCATAGTGTTACATCAAGTTAGTGAGTAGAACCGGGAGTAGAACCCACGGGATGGCAATAACACTATTGTTGGCTGGCTGGTTCAGAGATGCAAATCAATGAAACTTGTGAACAACCTGAAAAGGCACATGAATATTTAATACAAAATATTAAAATGACTAGAAGTAAATAGAAATGTGGAGTTCAAGAAAAGAGCCCTGACAAGATGCATCTCAGCTTATTAGGAATTGACCCTCATTAGAAAACATTGAAGAATGTCTTGACAATTAGACGATCCCGTGGATTGGGACTTTACTAAATTTAGTGTTAGCGTGACATGATAATGCAATTGTCGAATTTTTTTAAATGAAAGCTAAATTATGAGTCTTTTAACGCTATCATTCGTTTTGAATATGCATGCCTAAATTTGTGTGACGTCTTTGCGAAAGAAGTGCCCGGACGTTATGAGTCATGATATAGAAAAGAACGAAAAACTTGTAGAAGCTCCTCAATTATACAATTGACCTGGTGTGTGCTCACGCAACACTCACTATATATACGCAAACATTAATCGACCGTAAACTTTGACTTTGTTATATAGTTATACAACGAGCAAGGCGAAAAGTTGTATAATTTCTTTTTCTGTGGAATCAGTCAACCAATTTTACCTGTTATTGTTAAAATATTGAAATCGGTTAATAAAATATAACGAATAATAAAAAGGTTATCACGAAGTTCTAGTTCACCAAGTTCTATAGTGAACACAATTCGATGCTGGATTTATAGCTAAAATGGCGATGTATGTACGGTAAAATCTTCTTATTTGGCGACTGATTTAACGGAGAGTCAAACGAGGAGGAGACAAGAATGTCGTGGTTGAATTTATTTTTTGTTTGTGGTTCCTTTCTGATTCAATACAACGGTAAGCTTTTTAATGTGTACAAGTAAATCGTATAAGTTGCAACAAAATGGCGGAAGTGTTAACAGAATAGTAAATATATAACAATTATTATTTTAGAACCTAATTATAAAACCTAAAACAAGCGAAAACATAACATAAAAAAATCCTAGGTTGTTCAGGAGACCTCTGTAACACATCAAATCAAACATCTCAATTTAAAAACATGTTGAACTAAAACTAATTATGTTTGTTTGTTACTAACCATACCATTCAAATACTGCATTTTTTTGTTATGAAGTTACATAAGCAATGTTGGGTAAAATACTACACTGCACGATGGTAAAAAAGGAACATGGTTGTTTGTTGGGTAAAAATGTACACAACAGTGGTTGTGTAGAGTCTTACATAACACATAGTGAACATTTTACCCATGAAATAGCTAAATTTAACCTAACAAAGTTTAAAACTTTGACACAATATCGTTGGATAAATATTCACCCCAAAACGATCATGTTCCCTATTTTGACCCAATTATGTGTAACACTTTACACAACCGGAGTTGTGTAGAGGTTTTACCTAACACTTGTGTCATTTTGGTACACAGAAATTAATTTTAAAAAGGAGGGTTTATATTTTAAGCCATTTTGGATGTCATATTCGCATTCTAATCTTCTTTCGCAATTTTGTTTCCCACTGAATTAAATATTTTAAAAGCACGTACCTTAACTTGACCGGACCGGGGCTCGAACCCACAACCTATACTAAGACTGACGCCGTATCCACTGAGCTAACGAAGTAGTTGATGATGTGGAAGTGTTTTGTGTTAATATCAACTATTTGATATGACTAAATATGATATGTTGGTATGTGATGCGTAACCCTTAGTCTCATCTTCGGATGTGGTGTTTGTATGTATTTATAATGTTAGGGTTGCGAGTAAGCATCTTTAATGATCTCATATGCCGTGTGTTGTTGTATTGTTTGTCAATTAGAATCCATGACTGCTCTATATCACTACTATCTGGTCTGTACTCTGTTTATCGGAGACGGCCGGGTAGCTCAGTGGTTAGAGCGTTCGACTTGTGTTCGAAAGGTCACGGGTTCGATTCCCGCACCAGCTCACGTCCTTGCTTTTTAAGTTAGGGATATGAGTCGAGGCTTGTTTAATGTTTGTTTAAGTTTTAGTTGTGGAACTTGCGGTAGTTATCTGCCTCGCTGTTAAATTATTTAAATTGGTCAAGTTCCCTATTGAATCGCCTATGCGATCCTCTATATGTTGGTATGTGATGCGTAACCCTAGTCTCATCTTCGGATGTGGTGTTTGTATGTAAATATGATTAGTTGGTAAATGTTGAGATAGGCACGAAAAAAGCATAAATATAAACTAGTAAATGATAATGCTATATTATCTTAAGGGAGACCGATGTGTTTAGGTCAGGTTGCCGACGTCGGCAAACCGTTGAAAAATCGACCTTGATAATAATGTGCTCCCGCGACAATACACGCACGGCTAGTTTACTTTACCTTGACTGGACAATAGTTACATCGATCGGTAACGCGGCTTTCTACACAGAGAATGACAGAACATGCGAAATTTTGCCAAACTAAAATCATCTGTTCATCTTATTTTCGTAGACTTGACCGTTTAGAGCAATAACACTTGCGAACGCCGTAATCAACTGAGCTAACGAAGTAGTTGATGATGTGTTTTGCCCAACAAAATTGAAAACTTTGACACAATATCGTTGGGTAAATGTTTACCCCAAAACGACCGTGTTCCCTATTCTGACCCAATTACCCTAAGATATCAAAAATTGAAGAGCCCATCAGTCAGGAATAGAGTAGTAGCATCTTAGTCTTGAACCAAGAGTATTTTAATATATATCAATCAATAATTTGGCCAGTATTCGGCACGTTTAAAATACATGTACATTGATCAATCAATAATTTGGCCAGTATTCGGCACGTTTATAATACATGTACATTGCATTGAAAATTATTTGATTATTCATTTATTTTAGCCAAGATATATGCCCTGGGATTCGGACATTCTAGATAATAGTACAAAAACGTTAATTTCCGACAAAAGTACGAAACTATCAAATTGGAAGGCACTCATGACCTTTGAACTTGGCTTACTTAGTATGCGTTAATCAATTGTAAAGGTCTTATCATTTTTTGAAATTAATTCTGGGAATTTGAGGCAGGCAACCAACGCCAGAAAAAAGTTGTAAAGGTCTATCATTTTTTGAAATTAATTCTGGGAATTTGAGGCAGGCAACCAACGCCAGAAAAAGTTGGCATAATTATATACTAGAATAGTAGAATACCAATTAGACCTAAACATTAATAATTCTCGTTTGACTTAATAATAGTAATACATTTTCTTTGACCACATAATAAGTATTTCTGATATTTACCAGTCAATAAATGGGATTTCAATCCCTGAGTCTTCAAATTATCTCCAAACAAGTTGACAATGGGGAAGGCGGAGGGGATGGTCCTATATTACCTAATCCTGGTAACAACTAATTTTTTAAGCCTTTGGGTACCGAAACTCGGCCGAGTTGCTGTTGAAAAAGACGACAGAGCCCCAAGGTGGGACCTGACACACCTTATAGGTTATCGGGAGAGAAGAACCTGTGCATATTCTATACAACTTGAGATCCTCACTTGCAAATTTGGAGGCATTATTATTTAAGACGCGCCAAGACAACTCCTGCACCAGTCTTCGCTTGTAGCGATGGAAGCATGAGCAAGAACGACCAGATAATGCGCATTTGGGGGGTGCACAATGCGCACGCTTGACAAGGTGGCTAATGAGAATATGGTATGAGACATTAATGTAGCGGGGAAATCACTCATATATATTGTAACGTATAACCCAACCTTCCATTAGATTCAAAATGGTGAAATATCTGTATACGTGTGCATTTTTAAAACTTGTTTTGTATACAGCGCGACAGAACTTTTGTATTACATGTATGAGCTTCACAAATGTAATTTATCATTATTTTATTGTGTAAACTATTATAACCAAACCTTACCATTTAATTCAAGATGGAGCTCAATTAGTTTGTAGTGAAGATTACTCTGAATATTACAGAGTCAATGTTATATCTATACAGATTGATAATTTAGAACATGGGGATTACAGTTATCTTTCACAATCATCATCCAAGTTTCTTGACTGTTATCTCAATACAATACTGGAAAAGAGTTTGTCACGCAAATGTTCAGAGAGAGTCAGTGCCAGTACGTATCAGATGTCCTCGTGATGTGTTAACAATAGATAAGGCATAACATGCCTACATTTAATAAACGAGTAGATAACCGAGGTATAGATATTAAAGCGTGACCATACGTGTGCATCAACATTGCCAAGCAGGCGGCAAGAATAAAGACATACATGTACACGAAACAAATGAAGGGGATAAGCGCAGGTGGACATGGTAAAAAAGGGGCCAGAATGTTGACAGAGCACATGTACGGGTGACGCATAAATAACTTATACACCAATTCATGACCTATACATAAGGATGCAGGAATACGGTCCTCCAATTTGGCATCCCGGGCTAATAATAAGGATACTTGTAGCGGATTGCTTATGTTATGCCATTCAAGTAGACCATTCGTCCGTCACTGAAGTTGTGTGTCCGGTATTAACTGCACAATACAAAGTGTATACAAGCGAGTCACTGCAATTGAAATGAACAATAGCATGTATTACATGGAGAGAATCAGTGTGAATTACACAACACTTATGATATCTTATAAAACTAACAGCAAAGTAGTAGATTTTCAAGTAGGATATCCCCATAAATACATAATACCTTGAAGTGGTGTGACCGGTATTGACCGCCCTGTAAAAAGTGTACACAATACACGGCACTGCAATTAAAATGACCAATAAAATATATCAAGGGGAGAAACTGTGTGAAATACGACAATTGAAGCTAAAAAACTTACAGCAAAGTACAAGATGACAATGTCAGATATCACCATAAAAAAATTAAAAAACACCTTTAAATAATACTTGCCAGAGACTAATTAGCACTGAAACATAGCTCTTCTACTAAGAGACTTCATGAAGTGACCCATTCAACGTTCGCGTCACTGTTTGATTATTTGTTTCCAATATGAAAAATGGAGCGATCCCAAATATGGAGACTGTAAAGAAGCACATATATTAACCTATTCTGAAATAAAGGAGTTGCCTTCAAATGCTGCAGACGGGCATGATTCGTGCAACATTTTATGCATGAAACGACGAGAAAACTAAGTTATTTTGCAGATAAAATATCAAGACATCATGCATGTTGATATCGTAGTAAAGGACAAATTTGAGCATAGAACAAAATAGTTGACGCTCGTTACAAATGTCGTCGCTGGATATTTGCGGGCGGGAGACTACCCCATTTTGTTTGTATTTAAAAGGGGTGGGCCGAGTGAGCCCATTATAAATTATGATGACTAACTATCAAGAATATGGTATACTCACTGAGTCCAACTAGACACAAAAGCTACAAACTCCGAATCATTATTAATGCATTGATATACACTATACAAAATCTGCTAGAAAATAATTGTATACAAGTATTAGGCAATTGCAAAATGATTTAGCTCGAGTTGCCATTTTGTTTGAAGGTTTTCCTACTAATTGTAGTACCCAATCTAAAGATGACTATATATGCGAAACAGGCTATAAGAAATCCAGCACACTGGTTGGTTTATGCAATTGAGATGTTGAAGTGACAATGTAAAACAGCAGCAGTTAATAAGTGATCCTTGCAAGCATGACATGTATTTTAAATATAAGGCCTGATTATCATGTCCTACATAATGTATCGTGCCTCGAATGATAGACAATCATTAAAGTCAGATGTCGCAGACCTAAAAATAGGGACTCACTAAGGATATAAAAAAGCAATTAAGAGGATAATATTAATAGGTACAAGAAGGTTTGTGAATAAATGTTGACGCCTAACAGACACTATTTATTATTGTCTATATTGGAAGGTACATGTATGACTATGAGATTAAATTAATCACCCACTACATACAATTGTTCCTGGAGCGCATCAACGCGTGCGCTAATGAGGTATCTAATTCGAAAATCCGAATATTTACATGAATGGGATACATACCCATTTAGAAATTTGAAAATTATGGAAGTGACACTATTTGGAATAATAGACCCTGCTATTAAACAGGGAGGGTGTATTCAATACTAAACTTTACTCTATCATAAATAATGATGAATGGCCAAGGGAATAGAATACCGACATGACCAAGGAGAATGCAATTGGCAGTTATTAACTCGGGCTACTACTAATTAAACATTGTATCATTGGGGTCTGAAACAAGAGGCATAATTAGAATTAAAACTTATCTGAATTTGCTTGGCTGACACTCTGCTGGATGACCGGTCCGCGGGCGGAACGTCGGAAATCACTTAGTCCCTTGTAGGCTACCAAATTCTGCACTGGAAATTCACATTTCTATCCCCGGTTTCTATCACATTATACGGTACCCGTCACTCGTCTGTCGGTAGGGGCTGCCTGTCGATACATCGGGAATTGCTGATGGAGGATTGATACTGACGAACCCGGAAGTTGCCTCTGGCGCTGCCACTCGCAATTCTGGATCTCGCGGAATTCCCGCGGGCATTTCTTTGGCGAGAGCGGGATGCTCGAGTAGGTGGATTCCCCCGGGATGAATTCGGTTGGGAAGCTTGAGGGACCAGGCAAATGTTGCGAATTATTTGATGGGCCTGTAGACATATTACCGGTCAAGGCCGCCATCGCTCTCGATTGCAGCCTAGTTTGTCTGACTACATTGCTAAATAATAGCGCGAGCGTTATTAGTTTGACCGCGACCACGGCCCCTACCACAATAGATAGGGCACGGGAGGCCTTTCGTTTTGATGCCATTGGATTTTGTCTAAAATTATTGACAAAATGAATGACGAGGAATATCAAAAATTTGAAATACTAAAAATACGGTTTTATTTACCAATTAGTTGTAAAATCAAAATCGTTGCTTCGTGTGAAGATCGAAAGATAGATGAGAAAGGATGAGCCCCGTAATGTAAATATAGCAACCGATGACTCAATCCAATCAGCTAAACAGACAAACGCACAAGGCAAAGGATCATCGCTTTTCGCGGGAACGGAAGACAACGTATTTTATCTTTTATTTTTGATATCCTCTCGGTACAAAGTCAAAGATGCGAATGAGATGTTGGGCACCGAAATGGAGCGGGCATGAAAAACAACCCGGAAGTGACACGTGATTGGTCGGAGGTAACCATGGTTGCCCAACGCAATTCCTGACAATAACAATTTTCGCTCCAATGGGTAAAAGAGTTCGATCTATTATATTGCTCAAACTTTATTATGTGTAACACTTTACACAACCGGGGTTGTGTAGAGGTTTTACCCAACACTTTTTGGTACACATAAATTAGGTAAATCCTTTACCCAATAATGCTGTGTGTAGGCAATTTCCCTTTTTGTTGTGTAACACTTTACACTACATTATGCACATTAGCCTATTTGCACATTTAAACTATGGCGGGTGACAACGGTCAAAGCTTTCTTGCTGGAGGCAGGCCTTGAAGACTTAATCCCGGATTTAGAAATTGTGATATGTTTATACATGTTATAGTTATTTTAAGACAATTCATATTCTTTTAGGAGTGAAGTAGCTGTAATAGTCCTGTACTACTTGCGTATAATATAACAAGCTTATAAGATTATTATATACGCAATAGGTATAAGGAAATATGGCCTAGATCTATCTCAGACCAGATCTGTCACTACTTCACTCCCATAAGACTATTGTTTTATTCCACAGGACTATAAATGTATAAATCATATCACATTTTACCTACAAAAAGCCGGGATAAGGTCCTCAAGTCTCGTACCTGCACTAAAAGGTTCTGACCGATATGCCGTCGTCCGCCATGGCTGGATACTGCAAAGTAACATAACCGATATGGTGCCGCATTTAATACGAACACAACAAGCAGTGTTTTGCTCGCTTTACCGGACCAGAATATGGTGCGCTGAGCTCAGGCCATCAAACTGGTTGCTACGAGATCAGCTTGAGTGCACACCGATGTATGCACATTAAAGACTTCCCTGCACCAACACAATACCGAGTTATTGACCCTAGTATATGGTCCTAGCAACAGTGGATATAGTCGCTACAGCCTGTTTTCATCAAAGTGCTTGACACTTTTGTCATGGACCGCATGGGATTTTTACTACTGAGAGTGTCCATCGCGCAGTAGCCTCCTTCACATCCAATTTCTGTCATGACAAATGGAGTCTGGACACGAGACTACGATGAATCTTACACTTTCATGGTGTCAAATCATGTTTTACCCAATTACGGGCACTTTTCTACACTTCCTGAGTGTAAAACTCGGAATTCAATAGTAAACTATTGCATGTGTAAAAAGTTATTTTACGAATCGATGTTTAGCACAATATTGAGTTAAAAACTACACATTTCTTTTGTACCCAGCAAAATTTGACACCCATTTCTAAGCGTGTGGACGGAATAGTGGAAGCAGCTGACACATACACCTCTCTGTTTGTTAGGCGGTCTCGCTAGCTGATGTGCCAAGTACTCTTCAAAGTAGCTGTGTGTATAGCATACATCAATTCTATCCTCAAACCTTTGAGTTACCGTCCACTGGTTTCTGAGCCATATTATACTTTCTACACATGCCCTAAAAAACTTGATTTTAATGTTTCTATCAAGTGTTGGCTTAAGCACGGGGCAGGAGAGGGGAGGCCATGAAATAATGAGGTTTGGGAGGCAGAGGGGTTAATGAAAAAATGTGATACTTAATTGCGTAACACTAACAGGGAGGGTCACGAGGTGGAAGTAAATAGTGCGGTTAAAAGTATTAACCAGGGGATAGGCCTACAGCTTGGGGATGTTTAAGGTTTAGGCCTTGGGTGTTGAGATAAGCACGGCTGGGGGCGGCGGGCCGGGGGCAGAAGGCCGGGGCGAGGGGTTAATGAAGTAATTTTTGTTGGTGGCAGGGGGTTAAAGAAGAAATGCGATACTTGCGTAACAGGGAGGAAACGAGGTTGAATGAAATAGTATGGTTGCTTAAAAGTATAAACAATCAGTGGTGGAACTTCAGATTTTTTTCAACTAGCCAGTCGGGCAGGTGAACTCGCAGAATGTACCTGCCTGACAAAAATTCCACCAGCCCAAGGTTTTTTCATAATATTTTGCAGCAAACAATTAAGAGCAAGACTACTTTTAAACTACAATTACATGTTTTTGTCTTTATTGTACGATGTTCCACTGTAACCTTAGCCCGTAACAGCTCATCGTAGTCATCATGTTCATCTATCCAATACTCTCTTTAATCTCCTATCAACCTGATCTCCTCTATCATCATGACAAACGATCATCTGTTGATGAAATTACCCTGAACTTACTGTTACTTACACTTTGAGCTTCAAAAATGTTACCCGCCAGTCGGACGGGTACCTTTGTATCTTCACCCTTGGGCGGGCGGGCGGGTCTTATTTCCATCCCTGTAAACAATGGGATAAAACTCTGGGTAATGACGGGAAGCTTTCATTTTCAGGTCAATACTAAATGGGGTAATGACGGGACACATTCAATTTCAGGTAAGGAAATAGGCCTATGCATTATATTTGAACTCAAAATGTATTCTTACCAATTCGCGACAAATGTTCGTATAGCTACTTATGTGTTATTTCACCGGGGTTCTGTCTGGTAGGCGCTTACTAGCGGGAGCTAGTCTTACTATACTTTGTATTATGTTGTATGTAGGTGTATGTCTGTATGTATGCTTTCCTGGACCAATGTTACCATACTAAATTTGAATACTACCAACCACTTTTCTGAACTCATCACAGTTGATACAAACTATACTTGTGTAAAATAATAATTATTGGTTCAACAGGTGCGTCCACAATATTAAAGTGGTTCCCGGGCTAAGATTGCTTGGGATTAGCTCCCGCAAGAGCAAAGCCATTGCCAAATACCTGAGCATAAGTGCTGCCATATAGGCATATTTAGGCTCCAAATTAGTTTGGCAACAGCGTCAACGAGCACGTGAGGATGCTACTGCGCGTTAAATGGCTTTACTCCCACAACATTCCTTGTGTCCATGTAGTTCATATATTATTTTGATTGATTATATTGCTCTTCATGATTGTTTCTCTTAGTGTAAAGTTAATATTGTTTGGTTTACCGCCTGCTCTGTGAGCGATTTGTGGTTACCACTTTTTGGCAGAAATCTTGCTATAATTTGCCGTAGGGATCTTGTATGTAGGGGTGGGGGTGTGTATGTATGTATCCTGAAAAGGCTTTCTCCATTTGCATTTTAAAGCCGTGAATATTGCACTGATAATAGATGAGGACTTGAGACAGGTTATAAGCTATAAATGGCCGCAAAACCGTACAGAATTGACCAAGATATGAGCAAACGAACAATAATTGAGGGCTTTTTCAGACTATTTCTACGGGCCATTTTTGTTTGTCTCTGTGCGTACTGTAACTATGCAGTCGGTGCGAGTAACACATAGCGCGTCGTAGTGCGCCGTGTAAATAGTCGCGCGCGCACAAGCGGTAGACCTTGGGGTTGAAATTAGCCGGGAGACGGGGTGTAAATGGCGTATGTGAAGTGGGCCGGGGTTAATGAAGAAATATGGAATACCCGAGGCCATAAGGCAGGCCTTCTCAATTAGATTTTGTGAAGCACCACTTTTGAGATGTTAGTGATCTAGAAGCGCCACTATCCCTGCGAGCGGAGCGAGCGGATCGAATGACAGTTGGGGTCGCGGGTGAGGGGTCCAGGGGGCGAAGCCCCCTGGAAGCTCATGTGTTTACCCCCCTTTTAAGAGGCTAAGGAGAGCTAATGGTACAAGAAATAGAGAGATGTTGATGGTAAGATGTACACAAAATGTAGTGTTAATCAATAGGCCTATTATAATCATGACTTTCACCACTGCCGTTAGTGGCTGAAGTGGCTCTTCTTGCGATCTGGTTGAAGTTGGGGATATATTTCTTCTTCTTTTTTTGTGTCCTTCCGCGCGCCACTTGGACTGATGCAATACGCCACAAGTGGCGAGCGCGCCACCATTTGAGAAGGCCTGCCATAAGGTAACGAAATAATGTGCGGTTTCTGATAGAACAAAACATGATATGGTGAATCTAAATTACGTAACATGGTGTCAAATCTAAATTACGTAACATGGGGTCAAATGTGGGATTTGATACTGTATGTGACACGCGGGCGCACAAATATTGGAGAAATACGCCGCGCTACGGGAGATGGTTAAGGTTAAGCATTGGCGTTGAGATAAGCCACGGGCGGGGAACTTTAGGCCTTGGGTGTTGAGATATGCCACGGGGCGGGGCGGGGCGGGGGCGGTGACGAATGGGGGTTGTGTGTAATGATGTAATGTGGTTTGGGAGGCAGGGGGTTAATGAAGAAATGTGATGCTAAATTGCGTAACGGATATGCCACGGGCGGGGTCGGGCGGGGGCAGGGCGGGGAGTGACGGGTGGGGTAGCCTACGGAAGATGGCTAAGGTTTAGGCCTCGGAGTTGAAATATGCCACGGGGCGTGGGCGGGCGGGGGTCTTTTTTAAATTTTTTAATTGAAATTTGAAAACTTTTGAATTAAACAAAACCTTTTGATTTAAAACAAAAATGTTTTATATATTGTTCTATTCCTATGTGTTTCGTTATAAATTTTCCAACACATTTGATACTGTATGTGACACGCGGGCGGACAAATATTGGAGAAATATGCCGCGCTACGGGAGATGGTTAAGGTTAGGCATTGGCGTTGAGATAAGCCACGGGGCGGGGAAGTACTTATATGTGTTGTTTCATTTTGTAGGTGTTCTACCTGGTAGGCCCTACTCCCTAGCGGGAGAGCCCGTCCGAAGGACGGGCGTCCCGCTAGTTTGTTTAATCTGTATCTAGATTCAAAATCAAAAGGTGAATTGGACAAGCATGATTGACGCTTAAAAACGTTCCCAGTCCGTTGTTTATTCTTAAAAACGTTCCCAGTCCGTTGTTTATTCACACTATTTTAGCAACTGTGAAACAAAAGAATGTGTAATGCGTATGATTAACGGTGGTTGTTCTCTATATAAATAGTACTACCTCAATAATATTTCAATTCGTTACTCTTCTTGCCCTTTTACTTACCCTTTTTGCCCTTTTGTTACCCTTCTTGCACTTGTTACCCTTCTTTCTCTTTTGCTACCCTTCTTTCCCCTTTTGTTAACGTTCGAAGAGATTGATGAAGTATACCGCGTTAATTATGCATTCCGGCATCTATACCGGGAGAGTGAATTCCCAAGTTACGGTACCACTTTTAGTCCGGTTGTCACTCATTGTCATTTGCTGGTATGAATGAAGAGGATGTGAAGGAAATGGCCAATATGAAGATGGGCCATTAAATGTCTCTTTTTAACCGCTACACAACGTAATTGACTCGTAACATGGAACTTAAAGACGACGACACTCACCAGGAGATATATTATCGGACATCGAGTAGAAGATAGACAATAGACATGTCTACTGCCATTAAAAGAGTTATGTTTAAACATCGGACAAAATTTGATGCATTATTTCAAGAAAAATACGAACCGAATGAGAACGTGGAAACGGTTGGTGACAGTGATTATTACACTTAAAGACATAAAAAATAAAGACATTGAATGTTATATAAAGGTCGAGGGGAATTATGACTATAACGTAGACTTGCAGTACATGTATATACCGCGTACCATACTTTTCCATTCATTCGAACGACTATAAATGACCATTGATATATTTTAAGATTTATTACCTGTAATGTAAAAGAATATAATATATATACGATGGTCATTCAATAAGTTCTACCTCCTACCTCATAACTTTTACAATTAAAGCTTTGAATTGCAGCTACAAAATCATAGTAAATTGGTCTGAATACTCATTGCATTTTTCTGGATATGCAATAAAAACCAAACTTCCATTTAGTGCGACGGAAACGGGTAAAAAACAGCCAAATGTATCCTAAGTGCTATTCATTTGGCCAATTCTAAGAGACAAAAATGTACCTATCGGTCAATTACAATCGTTCTAAGTTACAAATATCTCTTGAAAAGACTTTAAACAATACAAGTGACTGATTTCTTGGCGGAAAATGCCCTCTAATTAGCCAGAACCAGACCAGGACAGCCATCAACATGATCAAGTTTAACCCATACCCTAGAGAACCGCTGCAAAATTCATATTTGCTTTTCATAGGAACTAAGAGATCTTAATTATACACGACTAAATGGATATATTTTAAGTCTCTCGAAGATATATTTTTCTATCACTGACTACCTGATTAACTATTCTAAATGTTGTATATAAGGAAAACTGATAAAGTTACTATCTATTGGCAAATCTTAAATTGAATTTTTGCTTCCAGTGTATTGTTATGACCACAGGAGAAATTAAAATCAGTTTTGAATAAGACGCTAGTGTACCACGCGCTTGTGGAATTCAAAACATCAAGTAAAAATCAGTTCACCAATACTATGTTTAGACCTACCGTACAAGAGAATGACGAATTTAAGAACCACTAAAAAGAATGAGTTATATGAATTCTTGTGAAAGAGTTGTATGATTGCCATATATTTAGAGGTGTTAACACTTTTAAAGAGTGGACTTCCTCAGTGGCGAGTAGATTTCGCTAGTGTTGAGTAGCCTTGATCAGGTTTCTAATTATTTGAATCGGGTAGAAGTCCGGGCTAAAGCAATATTAATAAAAGTCCGGGGACTCAATAATCTTATTTATATTTTTAGTGTGATTAAATAAACACTCCAAAATAAAGCAACAAGTCTTCACCGCCCTTTACCGACCTGTAAGCAGGCCCACATACTAACACATCCCCCTCTCTCGACCGCTACTCACTAAACACCCGAGGCAAAGCCCGGTCGGTATAACCAGCCCGTACGGTGATCGCCATTGAGATACCATCGCCGAGAACGAAGTTCGACTGAGGGCGCTTAGCTTGTAAGGCCTATGTCATTTGTCTTTAGCATGCTGCGTTCAGCTCTATGAGGAAGGGTGGGATTTGCGTGTTAGAAACACCCAGGGGCGGATCCATGATTTCTCAATAGGGGGCACTAAAGCGGGGTCACACACGTTTTCGCACGTTTTTACACGCTTTTACGCGCTTTTTAACACGTTTTTAACGTTTTCGCCCTGTCAAAAATAGGGGAGGGGGCGCACGTGTCAAAAATAAGGGGGAGGCGCCTTCAGTTGAAGCCTGATCAATTGGCTAGTGGTTTGTGGATTTCCCGCCCGGAGAATTTCCCCAGTTGGTGAGTTTTACGAACCCTAAATAGTCATGAATGATTGAAACCAGGAATATGATCCAGTGAGGTTTCGCATCACTCGAAAACCGTAAAACCCGAGAACCACTCTAGTTTTTGCTGCAAATGAAAGGGCACACGAGCTGTTCATGCGAACCGAGCTTTTTCAACGCATGCGCACCTATCGTATAGTCGAAATTAGTTCCAAAACTAAGTTCATTCAATCAAGATTCAGCAATGCCAATGGTTTGTTTGTTTGTTTGTTTGTTTGTTTGTTTACACGGTCGGTCCGTACGGACACACGCTTGGGTCCTGAAGACACCAGGCTCAAGCAAATTGTTCGGGCCAGGCTTAAAAAGCCTAAAGCTTATGCATCCTGCATTCCTGGCTGGTCACTGGTATATCATGTATAACATTCCTTGCCGGTGGACAAATTTGGCCCCCAATTGTAAATTGAACTTGGAGCCATATTTGGCCACCAAGACAAAATGCGTAATAAATTCACTATTTTTCGCGTTTGAAACTAAAAATAATTGTTCCAATAGAGTAAACATCTGTTGAGGTAAGGTTTATGTTTGATTTCCTGTTTGAATTACATGTGGAAACCACTTCACCATATTCCGGGTCATTTCGGTGTATTTACTTTTCGCTCGTTGAGTCTATACAGCAATTACGCAATCAGATAAACACTGCCGACAATTCGAGTGTATCGAGGCACCGCTCGATGGTTTTATTGACTTTAACCTTAGCCCCGCCCTGACATGTTGTCATATATAAAACGGCCGTTTATATGAGAATTGATGACCCGCTTCATGGTGCCTTGGTTGTCCAATGTATGCAAATTGTGATGCTTGTTTGTTGAAGAGATGAAGAACATTTCGTTATTTTGGGTTTGATGAGACTGAGAGGCTTGATATCTCCCAGCACCATATCTGGGGGATCCACTAGACTGGATCCTCCTGTCTTCCCGATTTTCCACACGGCCCCTGCGAGGGTGCTCAAATGTATTAGTGGTCCGCCATTTTTAAAGATGGCGGCCATATAGAGGGACGCTGGTACCCAGTCTAGGGATCCACTAGCCTAAATGAGAACTTGTGGCCAATGAAATACAAGGGGTGTGTCAGAGACATCCATTCAGCATCAAGCAAAAGTTTGTCTATTGTAAAATAAGTTTTTGTAGTGATGGGCCGCGCAACGATGCCATGTGATTTTTGTGATAGTGGGTTTGGTGTGAGTTGGGGGTAGGGAGGGTGTTTGTGATTGGAGAGGGGGTTAGGGATGGGGTTTGTGGTTGGGAGGGGATAAGTGATGGGGAGGGTGTTTGTGGTTGGGGAGGGGGTTAGTGTTGGGGAAGGGGGTGGTGGCGTGGATGCATATTGGGTGGGGAAGAGGGTAGGGTGTTTGTGGTGGGGAGGGGTTTTGTGGTGGGGGAGGGGTTTTGTGGTGGGGGAGGGGTTTTGTGGTGGGGGAGGGGTTTTGTGAATGGGAGGGTAAAACTTATGTTGGGGATGGGAAGGGGAGGGATTTAGTGGTGGGGATGGGAAGGGGAGGGGGTTTGTGTTGGGGAAGTGTGGTGGGGAGGGTGCTTTTGGTGGGGAGGGGTTTTGTGGTGGGATGGGGTTTGTGGTGGGGAAGGGAGGTGGTTGTTAGGGTGGGGGTGGAGGTGGAGTGGGTTTATGGTGGTGGGGGAGGGGATTGGTGTTTGCTTGGGTGGTTTGTTTTTTTGCCAAACATTACTGACGTTTAATCTATTTCCCAATAAAACAACAAAATATTATATCCCCTTCAAAAATTAGAATCGGACTGTATTTCCGGAAAGCAAAATTCTGGAATTCTGGAAAAAACCTAAACCGTTTGCTGGAATTTCAAAAATTAGGGTCGGTAAAAATCAGTATTCATTTGCACTAGTAAAAAAAAAAAAAAAAAAAAAACTTTTTTGTCAGTTTCAAAATTAGGGTCGGTTGTAAGAGGACAATCAAACCATTTCTTTTGGCCTATGTCTTGGAAATTTTGCATATTTCTGTGATGTAATTTTCCCAAGAAAGCTTAAAATTTACTTTTTTTACGATCTATAAAACCAAAATAAACACACTTTTCAGAAAAACACATCATTTTTGGTTTTATTACGTATCGTTTTTTTATTCAAGACTATTTATAAATTGTGGGTTTTGGACGTTTTTTTGTGCATTTTTTTCTTCTTCTTTTCATCAAAATGTCGTTTTCCGCATTTAACCTCAATTCCGCGATTGCGGTAAACTTTGGACCTTAGTTTAAAGCTATCGATATGTGAAGCAAAGAAAATGCCACTTTTTGTGTGGAAGCGCTACTTTTGGATTTACTGTAAATACTGGCAAATATGCCCACTAGGGCTGGCAAAATTGTCCACCTGCAAGGAATGATAAGTCTTTGTTTTTACGGTACCTGTAGGCTGTAATAAGTGTAATTGTTTTTCAAATCCGCAGGAAAATGTTTGGCCGCTGTAGATGATGATAACAGTTGGCAATCAGTAAGATTAAGAAAAAGACAAAAATCTGGCATCATCTATTATATTACTATAATTTAGCTCTGAATCCAATTTCTAGCTCTGTAGACTCGGACTCTGACTCTGTATATCTGTTGTTTGTTGTTACTTAGTAGTCATCTATCTATCTATAGAATACTTGGCAGAACAAAAGTTAACTTGTTATCGCGCCAAGGCCCCTGAAAACCTGAAAACCTAGGGACATGAGTGTACAGACACAGACCGGGATGATCCCCTTTACGAAAGAGTCTGTAACCTTTTAAAGTGTGCGGGGATAGCTCGTCCGATACACGGGACCAGCATTTCTATGTGACTTCTGAACCACAGTGCGCCTATGTACATGCCTACTTCGGTCTGAAGGAGGCTTGGGGACGAGGCTATGTTGGTGTATTGTATTGAACTCACGCTCAAAATGATCCACCAACAGAATTACGGTGCGCAAGTCATTTGCCCCGGTCATTTGAATCCTGTATTTTAGGGGTTAAAATATACAGTCATGATTCATGAAGTATACGGTCTATTCCGTCACATCAATTTAACCCCCTAAAATACAGGATTGCCCCTTTTTGGACCAACTTTTAGTCACCTGAAAATCCTCCGTTTTTATGTCCCAATCACCTTTTTGGAGACTCAAAGTTGCTCTTGAATGTTCTCTATCTATTTATGGCATTGCTATGACAATAAGAGCTAGCAAAAGTGTTCAGAAAAGTTGCATTGGAATTTGTTTTTAACATCTAGCAAGTAAAACAGAGGTAAAACACAAAATCACCTTCGTCGGCCATCTTGAAGAAGAAAAAATCACATGGGCAATTTGGCAATTTTGTTTTTCATAGATTTGGTATCTAGCAAGACAAGGCATACTTCCATTAGCGTCATAAATTTACTGGATAGTAGTAGCAGGAATTTAGGGCAATCCACATTCCAGTAAAGTATGAAGGCTAGTTTTAAGCTATACAGTAAATTGTAGTGGAAATTTAAAGATGCCACCAAGTCACCTGCCAAATCATTTAAATGGAGCTTTGCACTGAAATTGGTCTATGATTTTATGACTTTCAAGGTAATTTTGGTATAAAAATTGGATTCTTTGAGAAAAATATTTATTAAATTATTAGTCGAGCTATGTGTTTTATAATATTTATCAATATATTTTGGATCCAATATAAACAAAACTTGGACTCATCAAAACATATAATGTTCAAACTTTGAATCTACCATTTTACCACAGAGTCTATACAATGTTGTCAGAATCATTAAATTTGTAAAATTCAAGATTGTTAAGAAAGCTGAATAAATATTAATATGTTGATGTTAGAATCAAAAGCACGGTAAGCACCTTGATCAGTAACAATAAAAGGCATGATATGGAGACTGACAAGATTCATGTCTGGCTCTGACCAGGACAGTACATGTACATTAGTAACAGCATCTTTTATGTTACATTGTGTGGCATATAATTTCTGTGAGTCCTTTATTACTGTTCTGAGGAACATAACACTATGTTATCGGTGAACAGAGCATAACTATTTATAGAGTGCACACCGTTGCACAGAAATGCACACATGAAGTCTGCCACATAAGGATATATTATATTTTATCCAGAATTTGTAAACAACTAAGAAAGTTCAAGCAATTCTCAGAGAAATCGGTGACATTACATAACACGGCGTGCATTAATTAGCATGACCATGTCATGCTAGCGCAGTGCTTACTACGTGGTAACTATAGTTTTGTTCCATAGCACGCACTTCTGCAGTTTGTCGTACCATGCTTTTCCTATGGGTTTATGCAACGCAATACGCTGACGCATGTACTCACTGCACAGGATTGGGAGGAATGTTTGTGGGTTATTCGATACCGACATACCGACAGGGGTAAAAGTTGACAATGTGGACAATGTACCAATTTGATAAAATAAATGTCTGAAATATGAGTATGACTGTTTAAAAATGAGAATAAAGGTATTGTGTTTAAACCATACTCATGATGTCACTGCGGCATCGTTGTTCCACTTCTAATAATACTGTATGTTTTGCCTTTACAACACAGGTCACATTTCAGCTGAGCCAGATATTGCCTATGCAGGCTATAAAGGACCGTCTCTAGGAGAATTTGAGGTTCAAGCCAGTACTATCCTTACTGATCATGACATAGAGGGAGAAGTGTATGTGATCAATGGGACTGCACTATTGGTGGAAGGATTCGGTTATGATGGCAAGGCACCTGGTAACTAATTGTAAAGATTGCAGTTTCAGGGAAACTACACACATTGTACATGTAGTTAATACAAACTCGGCCTGGTTTTGACCTGTGAATTAGTCTGTCCTTGTGCCTTTATTGTCACATTCAGCCCATCCAACCTACGCTTAAATTTGCAGGAATTCCTAAGTCCTCCAGTGTATAGACTTAGCACACTTGCAAGTACTATAGTCTCGTGACATACTTTCCCTTCTATATTTCATGTTCCCATTCATGTCTTATGTTAATTCCTGACTCATTCCATGTTAAAGGCGTAATAAGTATGAAGTTTGGTCTTTGATTTTGAAAGGAATTTAAAAAAGTGAACATGTTGAGTAGTAAAATTGACTAATTGAGCACTATCTAAAATAAAATTGAGGTCATGTCCACATCTTAAATTGAATGTATAGAAAGACTATAAAATAACATACCACAACTTATCCTAGAATATGAAAACATACGATCAGTGCTGTTGAAAGTGTACTAAGTTAGAATTCCGCATAATTTTTTGGTCAATATCATGTGCACGAGGCAAGCACTGAACCCAATCTCCTACACTGCGCATGCGCTATTTGCATTGATACTTAAGTTCTTTACTTCTAATTTGGCACATTTTAAAAGGCACCAGTCAATTTTCGTCATATTTTTCGTCATATTTTATAGGTTTGTTATGAATGTTCTATACACTGAAATAAAGATTTTTTTTTTAGAATTTTAGATTTTTGTGGTCTGGAATATCATATTTGCATCGCTTTTGATCAAAACACTGTTAACTAAATCATTATTTTTCCCGCAACAGCGAACTTTTAAAACACCAGTAAACTGTGTTTAGTACATAAGAATGTACTCTATCACATTCATTTGAAGAAGAAAAAAATGTTTTAAAGTTTGCGTTTGTTAAAAATGCATCATGATTTAATGATAAATGTTGCCACATGCAGTTGTACCGTAAGATAGGGCTTCTTCTGTCAGAGGCCCATCACACCAAAATACAGTGCATCAATGTATGCATTCATCTCTTTGTGGACCTATTCAAAATACAGCATAATTTTCTGTGGATGATGTTGCATTAGTCGCCCAATTTCAAATTATGTTTGATACAAAATTTTCTAGGTCTTTGCATCAAAATTCTAAAGCATCTGGACATTTTGTCTGGCTCTTTATTTATTTACAACAGCCTAGAAAGCATATAGGCAGTTGAGCATCAGACAAGGTCACCAGTGTGAATCCACTAACTCAGGAATAGATATAATTAATAGAATTTGAATGAGACGTTCAACTCTTGAACATCTGAAATCATGTTCCTCAATAAACCAAAATACATTTTCACTCTCAGTTTATAGATATTTTTGTCATTGTACTTCATTCACTGAAAGCAGGCATTCGGGTTCGATCCGCGGCGTGTGCGGAGACTAATTTTCCACTCAAATTGCGCTGTTTTTCTCCCCTGATAGTTTAATTCACAAAAACACACCTTTTTCATGTGCTGTTAACCCTAGTCTTCCTTGACCTTACAAAACCGGACAGTGCTACAATCTTTAACTGTGCAACAGCCCCATCAATCTCATGCCACGCTCAGCGCATGGTTCAACTTGTTAAAAAAACTTAAGTTTTTTGAACATCACCCATGTAGCTCAGTCGGTAGAGCATCAGACTTGCACGCATGCGGCTCAGGTTTTTCTCCCCTGATAGGTTAATTCACAAAAACACCCCGAGGAGTCAGGGTTAATATAAATTCTTATAATTCCAGATGCTTTTTTCTGGGCTGGATCAAGTTCTCAACCAGATTCCTCAGGGAGTATACTCCCAGGAGACAGATTTGATGAGTAAGTATTATTCTAGGGGGGAGGGGGGGGGGGGGGGGGGGGGGGGTTGAGGAGGTGGCTCAACTTTTATGGGGTATAGGTGTCTACTTATTTATTTTGCATGAACTTTTACAATGTGAGTGACTGATCACAGACGGCCATTTAGGCATAGACCATAAAGACAGAAAGCTGTTTAAGTTGTCTAAGCATTATTTATCTGACAATCTTAAAAAGGTGTCCTATTTTGATTAAGAAAAACTATAGTTGTTTTGATATAGGTAGCATTTGCACAATTGATTTATTCATCTTGATTTAAAACCATAATAATTAACACATATCAGTGATGTAAATTGTCTCATAATAAAGATTTTTAACCAGTCATAACTACTGGTTTTATTTCAACATTTTCAAGAACATTTTGTCCTAAAATGTTCAACAATTTTCAAATTTTCCAAAAATGTGAAAACAAATTTTTCAAAATTTAAACATTTAAAAAGTATCGATAAGTTTATAAAAATGTGTAAAAAAGATAATCATACAAAGGGTGAATCATGCCTGTAAAAACAGGGTTGTTTTAAGATTTTAACCATTTTGTCCTTATTGCCTTATGGTAATTTTTACAAAGGGAGCCAGTTCTTTGATTTTCCCACTGTTCAAAATCCACTGCTTTAATTAAATACATACAAGATTTGTAAAGAGTTATTAGCAAGTAGATGAAAGTGGCCTGTCAAACATTAGTATTTGTTGTACCACCCTGTACATCAAATCTACTTTTATCTCATTCATTACAGACAGCTACCCCTCGGTGAATATGATCCCGACTCAAATGGCAAATATATTATCCTCAGACTGCCAGGGGATATCACAACCTACAGGTGGATCTCTATTTGGTGTCAAACATATCGGGTAAGACCTGCAAATGCATCATTTAGTTTCGGAACCTCAACACCTATTATTTATCCATTTCCCACTAGTTCCACCTATGAATAAGCTATCACCAATTAGGCCTAAAAAAAGGTTTGATTGGCTTAACCCGACCGACCCTAAATACATCGCCGTCCCTGAATATTTTTTATTATTTTGAGGGAGGAAAAAATAAAAAGAACAATAAATATTTTTAAAAAATGTTAAAAAAAAAATTTAAAAAAATTTAAAAATAAATTGAACAAAGTATTTTAATACTTTGTTCAATTTTTATACTTTAAAATTTTTCATACTGTTTGCTTTCATTTTCGGCTATTTTAAGTCCCCAAAGCAGTTGATTTAAAAAAAATAAAAAATAAAAAATCCCGACCGACCTACCCTATTTGTTTTTGTCATGTTAGGCCAATCAAACACCTTTTTTTTAGGCCTTACCTATTTGAATTATTTTCCCATATCTCTGCAACTAATCATCAGGTAGAAATACAACCATGGACATTTTTGCTCCTTAATCACAGGATTAATTTGGTATAATCCAAGTTAATTATCCATGCATTTTTGCAATTTGACCCCTAATGGCGGAAGCTAATTTGCATATTATGCAAATTAGAACACTTTCCCATGCTCGGACTCTTAGTATGGTGATGAGCTCACTGAAATGCAGTGCAGTGGAAACAGTTCTTTTGCAATTAGTGGTGGGCTAACCCTTCAAATGTGTTAGATTGACTGGGCTATTACTTTTTGTTTTTATGACCCCAACATTATTTTCCCTGTGTAGATTGTTGTAACCAGACAACATCAACTATTAACATGGCATTAAATCAGTGTGACATTACCAAAGGAAATCTATATATTCTGCCCAATTTTGTCATTGAAATGCACCGTTTGATTTCAAGAATGTGTTACAAGGCAGCAAAAAACCCTGGACCTCTCAGGTTGGGTCGGTCGATGAGGCGGTTGTTTTTCTCAAAACAATGATACGTTTTCAAACATTTTCCAAACATTTCGAAAATTGTTTTAAGAATTAAGAAAAAAGTTCAAACATTTTCAAAATAAATAAATATTAATAATAAAGAATTTTCCAAATATTTCCAAATTGTTTTTGAAATAATAAGTAAAATGTATCGGTCATGTCTGTTATACAATAGTTTTTCTTATTGCCTTAGTGGCAAATATATCTGAACTAGACCCATACAAAATGTGTAAGTAAACAAAACTAAAAATGGTGCAAACTTTGACACATATCTCACTTAGACATACCACAAGTTCAAACACTAAATGCCTTGCTTATGCCTAGTGTTTCCCTAATAGCCCAATCTAGTGAACAAAACTATAGAAGATTCATAAGCTTATAGGCAGCAGTACCATGTAAGTAATGCGAAGGAAAAAACACCATGTTCTAGGGGCAAACGGCCCTCTCAGGTAGGGTTGGTCGTTCTGGCATTTTTTTCAACATTTTGGGAAATATTGGTGATTTTTCAGCAGTTTTTGATTTTTATCAAAATTGTTCAAAAAAAGAAGAAATTGTTTCCAATTTTTTTAAACATTAAAGGTGTATATGTTCCAATCACTTTTTTGGGGCTATGATTTTTGTTCACATCAAGATATTTCGATATCAGAAGAATCCCCATATTTTTCTTATTATGTCTGTAAAATTTCAGGGGCCAGAAATGTTCAATTTAGAAATTATAGGCTAAAATGTGGCGAATTACTGCCAAATGTGGTTATATAATAACCACCAACCAGTTTGTGTACTACTCAATGGGCAATATGTGTTGTGACCTTGTGCTTCTAAAAATAGAACCATGGGAGTTATGCAACTCAAACTTTAGAATGCGACAATTTTAAGGATGACCTTTTATGTAAAATAGAAAACATCAAGTTGAAAATCGGGCCAGCAATCGGAACATCTACCTTTAAAACCCAATGTTTGTTGTTGAAAATGCAAAAACCCAAAAGCGGGTTGGTTGGGCCTGTATAACAGGGTTTTGTGTTGCCTAAAAGGTAATATATTATTCCTATTGAGGGGGACAAATCTGGTCAGTGACACACATGGGTCTATGCTTAGCTTCTTCAAGTTGGCTCAAGTTAAGTTTCAAATCACTGATTTCATTCACAACACATATTTTTGCATCATTTGCGGCTTTACGGTCCCTATCAAATCAAATTGTTTAAGTTGTATAGACATAATTAATCCTGTCAGAATGCCATGCGCAAATCCTGTTTTGTCAAAATGCCATGCACACATTCTGTATTGATCACAGCAATATAGATTTATCTTAATTGAGTGAATGCTTATACCACTATACTAGGGCATGACAATCTCACACGCACTAATACGGTACAATCATTGGACAATGCTTTGATGTCACTGTACAGAGTTAGATGAACAATTTAGTACAAACACATATATTTGTTTCTTTACAAACCTAACCCAGTTGGGCTACTAAATCATGGCTTTGGCAATACTGGCTCATGCATGCAAACTAAATGGATTTCTTGCATGACATATTGTTATTGTGGATTCCCATTTTTTACCTTTTTTTCTTTTAAGGTTAATTTGTTGGATCTGCTCATAAAGGATTTTGTGAAACAACACTCACTATAAATGAGTAAATACCAATTATTAAATTGAGAAACATAATTATTCTTAATTAAAATTGTATGTTCCGATCACTTTTTTGGGCTATGATTTTTTTTCACATCAATATATTTTGATATCAAAAGAATCCCCATATTTTTCTCATTCTCATTATGTCTGTAAAATCATTTAGAAATGATAGGATAAAATGTGGTGCATTACTGCCAAAGGTGGTTAACCAACTGGTAGTTTGTGTACTACTCAATGGGCACATTTCTTGTGACCTTGTGCTTCTAAAAATAGCACCGTTGGACTTATGCAACTCAAACTTTGGAATGCGACAATTTTAAGGATGACCTTTTATGTAAAATAGAAAACATTGAGTTGAAAATCAGGCCAGCAAGCAGAACATCTACCTTTAACTGTTTTTCATCTTATTATTCATTACCCATTAAACATCATCTTGGTCCAAAATGTAGTCTTAAAGGGACACAATGAGATGTGCTGGAGGCTGCGCCCTCAATTTTGAGAAAAACTGAGATTTGTACATTTTTACAATTGTATTACATGTATGAACTTCAAATATTCTGATCTACAGCTTAGATCAGAATTTCACACTATAGTTGGGGAGCATAAGGTCTCCGGCTGACACAGGGCATTATATACCAAAATGTTCTTTGAAGTTGGTAAAATTAAAACCTAAGTGGACGTCTTTACCAACTTGGGTGTTAAACTGTGTTAAAGGATTAGACAGCTTTATTCAGTGATAGAGACTTAACTCATAAATGAATTACACCAAGGATACACCCAACTTGGGTAGTTGACTGACCATGACCTTGATTTAGAGTGGACGGTCACATGTGTTTAAGTAGGCACGTTCAGACCTGGCTAATTAACTCAAACTTAAGGTCGAGTTACGGACGAGTCGAGTTAAATTTGCGAGAATGGTCGAGTTAGTGCCTGTGTGGACAAGACAAGAGTCGTGTTAACTTAACATGATCTTACTTCGACCAATTTACCTCTGACAAAAGTCAGAGTTAAAGTCCTATCTCGACCAGTCGAGTCGAGTTAATGCACCGTGTGGACAGCGCAGTACGATAGCTTGAGGTAAATGTGGCCTTTTGCAAATGTAAAATTGACCTGCCGCTGAAGACTTAAGGGTCAATATTGTTTAATTCACACTCATGCGAAGCTCCTACCAACTCAATTGCATTTTTTCTCACAATTTCACATTCAAATTTACATCTTAGTTTAGTTTTGATTATGGCAGAACGTCCAAAAGGTAGTCAAGGATCAAACTGGAAAGATAATCAAACGAAACAACTAATCATAATCTAGCAAAAGCCTGAAATTCAGGCAAAAATCGACTCCAAGAAGAGTTCAAAAAGTTCGTTATCAACATCTAATTGTAGATGAAATATTAGAAGGAACAACAGCCTCAATCTATCTTTTTCACGACGAGAAAAGACGAATTGGTTTGACTGGTTTGTTTACAAAATTAGAGGTCAAGGTTCACTGTATAGTGGCGGTATAACATCCGGAATTTAACTCCAGTGGCAGGGGGTCGTGATAAATTTGATGGGTTAATTTGGTCGTATAACGAAGTGTTGCCTCGTGTGTGGACAGACAGTTGGTCGAGTTAGCGAAAATATTTCAGGTATTTAATCACTGGTCATAATATATTTAACTCAAGTTAAAAGCCAGGTCTGAATGCAGCTAATGTGTTTCAAAACCATGTGTGCTCCCCAGATATAGCTCTATAAACCATCATAATATATATAAATATATTGGGTATAAAGGCTGCATTTGTGATTTTGTGAGTGGCAGCAGCAAAAATGACCATTGTTAATTGTTAACCATCTTGAATTCTGAAGTAAATTATATATAAAACAAAATTCTTCAGCATAACTTTGTGTCCCTTTAAGTGCCTGTCAAAACAAGATTACCAGTTTCATATATATAGGCATACGTCAAAGTTCAATGAATAGTTATTGTAGTCTTGATATTGCCATGGTATCTATTATGTGAACAGCCTATACAATCCATTCATGTGCAGTAGATCTGAACCATCAGCCCAGTGAACTATTCCTTAAAGGTCCATTGCTAAAATTGGGATTCTAGTATGTTTTATCCAACACATTCAATGCAGTACTATATTAAGCACAGTGCAGAAAGAAATTCTATTTGATATTGTCCATGGGAAATAGTAAATTAAATTAAAGGACATTTCACAGGCTATGCCCAGTTAGAGCATCGACGTTACAAGTCACAATCAGACTCAGTCACTCCAAATTTGGTGATATCAGTGTGTCAATGTGGAATAATTGTTTTGTCGATATAAAGCTGATTTTGTGAGAGCAAGGTAAACAAATGGGAAGAAAAAGCAGTGTGAAAATTACTTGTGAGGGTATCTCTATGTCACAAGGAAAATACTGTTAAATGTCCATCCTTGAGGTCATATAACAGGAGCATTATACAGGGTGTCTCAGAATGATCTATACCGAGGTAATACAATTTTCTTTTTGTATGAACTTTATTGATATTGTCCAAATCCTGTTCATACAGGGTGTATCAAAAAAACCGCAACACTTTTTGTCGCGAGCTCTCCGATTACGGCAAATCACAAATCACTCTGAAATTTATATATTCTGTTAGGTGTACTTATTGGCTATCACATAGGCAAATTACAGCGATATTGGAATATTGATTCGCTGAGATATCAACGATACACGTAGACAAGTGCAAAACACGTTTTACATCGTTTATCCTGTATGCCCGAATTTCTTGTCATGTGAATATTAGCAAGACACTTTAATAACTCATTGTACTTAAATAATTGGAATCAAACTCATCATTCTGAGAAGAAAATGACATGTTAAAGGTATCAAATGTCTGGCTATCACAGTATCATATCAATATTAATTAAATCTGGCAATAAATTAGTTGATAGTTAATGACACAATTTGAAAATCCAGATTACAAAGTCTGTTTGCAAATCCTCTCTCTTTTTCTCTGGTTAATGTCATAAATAAAACAGTATGGCACATTATTCAAAAGATAAACAAATGGAATAGTCCAGTGAAGGTAGTAATTGTCTTGTATGAATCAGTCATTGTTAGTCTGTTGTGAATGGGAATGGGACATTATGGTGCTGCTCGACCCTCAAAATGCTGTCCTTGTTTTAAGATGCATCGATTATGAACTTTAATTTATGAAAGAACGTACCATAGACATTATGTGGGGATCATAGCAATCGGTGCTTAAAACTTAAAAAGGGTGATTGACGTATTCAAATGCTCGAATGATTATCAGATTATACGATTCAATGATTTTATGTACCACCTTACTCAAACAAAGGAAATTAAGATAAACCATTCCAGACATTAAAGTTACATAGTTATTAAACTGTTAACCCATAACACTAATCGGACAGGAAAATCAAAGTTTTTAGAACGAACGATGTAAAACGTGTTTTGCACTTCTCTACCTATACCTTTAATATCTCAGCGAATAAATAATTGATATCGTTGTAATTTGACTATGTGATAGCCAATAAGTAGACCTAACAGAATATATAAGTTTTAAAGTGATTTGTCTTTTACTGTGACCGTACAGCTCTCGACAACAAGTGTTGCGTTCTTTTTGATACACGCTGTATATCTTGCCCAAACGCCAAGTTTTTTTAGGAATTTTAGATTTTGAAAATCGGACATCTCTGATGGAAAATACAGACTTTTTTGTAACGAAAGTAGATTTCAAGTTTTTGTCGAAATGATCCATTATGAAAATCTATAAGGTCACTAAAACCCTTATAAACATTACATTATTTCTAAAATGTTATTCGCATTATTATCACACCCTCTTTTTATTTTTATTAGCTTTTTGATAACAATCGATTGTTGTGTGCATAGAAAACAAAGCTTTGATTGAAATAGGGCAAGATTTGTTTTGGTCGAGGGTATATTTTTTATTTATTTTTGAAACCCGGTATAGATCATTCTGAGACACCCTCTACATTACAACCCCCCACCCTTGGTAATATCTATAGAAGCCATGCATAAATTCATAGATCGGCTCTAAAGAAAGGAATCGACCTTTCATCATTTACCGGGATGGTAGGGTATTATTATAGACCATTCAGTTTATTTTTTGAATTGACGCAGGATTTTTGAAAGTGATGTAAACTCGCAGGATTAGGAAATGGAATTTTTAGCTTTTAATAGTTTTAGTGAGCAAAGTTCAGTAGTCCTCCATGACTCAGGTGAACTACGTCTTATGCAAGGCCTCTATTCATTTTTTCATTAAATAATTTCATCAGAAATTGAATCAAACATTGCAAATTGTTTTCTTTTTAAATGATTCATTTACTATGATGTATGAAATAGTTTCATCAGGAATTCAGAAGAACATGATAATAATTTTCGTTAGAAAATTCCAATTAGGAAACTTACTTTTTTCCATACGGGTTTCGACAACACATCGGTTGTCTTCCTCAGTGGATTGTGTTTGATCCAGAGCTAGTGTTTCTAGTCTGTTTATTGATGACGTCATCGGATGATGACGCCCTTTGGATCACTGAGTCGTAAAGATGACTGAGTTGGTAAGCCCCCTCGTCGCCATTCATTAGGTGCTTATGTTGGTCTCTACTCCTCCTTTTCTACGAATCCAAATTGATTCGCGTATCCATCTAGTATTTCTAGTTTCATCTCTGGCAATGATCTTTGAGTCATCCCATTTAATGACGTGGTTTTCTTTCACTACGTGTTCAGCTATTGAGGACTTGAGTTCTGTGTTCTCGGATTCTTTTCTTGTGGACCGAGTGTATCTCTGAGCGCCCATTTTATCAGCTTCCGTTTTGTGCTCCTTCTTGCGTGTACCGATTTTCTGCCGGTTTCACCGATGTAAGTCTTATCGCAGTTGGCACACGGAATCTCATACACGACGCCAGCCTTGTCCTCGTTAGAAAGTTTGTCTTTGGGGTGGACGAGGATTTTTTTGAGACTGGTGTGTGGTTTGACTGCCGAGCTGATGTTATGTTTGCGCAGTATCCTCTGAACCGGTTCAGTGACACCTTGTATGTATGGGAGAGTGACCGAAGTTACCGATTTTTTGTCCGAGGCATTCGTCTTTTTGTTGACTTTGGCTTTGGGTTTCGACATTGATTTCTTGACTTTATTAAAAGACCAATCCGGGTACCCACACGTTTTGAGAGCAGATTTCTAACGAGGACAAGGCTGGCGTCGTGTATGAGATTCCGTGTGCCAACTGCGATAAGACTTACATCGGTGAAACCGGCAGAAAATTTGGTACACGCAAGAAGGAGCACAAAACGGAAGCTGATAAAATGGGCGCTCAGAGATACACTCGGTCCACAAGAAAAGAATCCGAGAACACAGAACTCAAGTCCTCAATAGCTGAACACGTAGTGAAAGAAAACCACGTCATTAAATGGGATGACTCAAAGATCATTGCCAGAGATGAAACTAGAAATACTAGATGGATACGCGAATCAATTTGGATTCGTAGAAAAGGAGGAGTAGACCAACATAAGCACCTAATGAATGGCGACGAGGGGGCTTACCAACTCAGTCATCTTTACGACTCAGTGATCCAGAGGGCGTCATCATCCGATGACGTCATCAATAAACAGACTAGAAACACTAGCTCTGGATCAAACACAATCCACTGAGGAAGACAACCGATGTGTTGTCGAAACCCGTATGGAAAAAAGTAAGTTTCCTAATTGGAATTTTCTAACGAAAATTATTATCAGATTCATTTACTATTTTTCCAAACATATTTCAACCTGTTGTCTTCCTCATCAGGCAATTGTGTACAAAGCCAGACTGGTTGACTGGGTGATGTTTAAAGACATCAATAGATTCTGATGAGATAACTAACAGAACAGTGCCAACAACAACATCTCATGAATGGGAATCTCAGCCACTTTTCAACCAATCCAGCTGATCCAGGAGACGTTATCAAAATATGCTACGTCATCATACATCATTCAGTCAACAAGTCTGGCGCGGCACCTTGAAAACTGGCAGACTTCAGATCGGATGTTCAAAACCATTTTGGAATAATTCATTTATTTTTCCATTGAGAATTTTTCCATTGAGAATTTTTCCATTGATTGCGTTTTCAGGTTAACTTTGCTCATATCTACATCCCGCCTGATTTTACCGCACCCAGACCAGAGTCTATCATTCCAACCTTAAGTGGTACAAGGGTGCGAGCAACTGCTGTCTACATACAGAACAACAGACAGATCTACTTTGAGAACTTTTACTATGACAGCAGCAGTTGTGTTGGTGGTAAGAACATTTACATACTAAATTGTATATTAATGAGAGATACATTAATTGCATATAAATAAGAGGAACATAACTTATAAAACATATGTATGTGATAAGACAAATACATGGGGCACATACAGAACAACAGGAAGATCTACTTTGAGAACTTTTACTATGACGGCAGCAGTTGTGCTGGTGGTAAGAACATTTACATACTAACTTATATTAATGAGAGATACATTAATTGCTTATAAATAAGAGGAACATAACTTATAAAACATGTATGTGATAAGACAAATACATGGGGCACATACAGAACAACAGGAAGATCTACTTTGAGAACTTTTACTATGATGGCAGTTGTGTTGGTAAGAACATTTACATACTAAATTGTATATTAATGAGAGATACTTTAATTGTATATAAATAAGAGGAACATAACTTATAAAATATGTATGTGATAAGACAAATACATGGGGCACATACAGAATAACAGAGAGGTCTACTATTAGTAGGAGCCCCAGGCCCCAAATTTAAGAGTGGACCCCTGATCTCGGAACATACTCTTAAATTTACATTTTTATGACAGCTACATATCTTATCTACAAGAATAAAGAGTCCTGCTCTAAAGATTCTCTTGCAAAATTATGCTTTGGCAATAATCATATTCCCCATGTATTCACATAGCAGAAATGAAGTAATAATAGAATCTCTCGTAAGGGTTTGAGTAGTATATTGACCATAACACTGAAAAGAAATCTAAAAACTTCATAAAATCATGTTGATAAATTTAAAGAAAGAACTACTTGACACATTATATTAGCTTTTTCCCTTTTGATGTCATTGATATTGGTCCAAATTGTTATGGAACAATTGAAAAAGTTAGAAAAATATGAATTTTTGACCCTTTTCTGACTTTTTCCAATGTTCTATTTAGCTATGTGACTTGTAACATTGATATTATAATTACTATAAATAACTATCTCTACTTGCGCAGCAGTTCTTCCCCATAGATACGATGTATAGTTATACATACTTATGCATTTGTTTCAACTTTTTATGGCGATAATACTACCCCTACCCCTAACACGAGTTGTTTTATGTCATTTTGTCTATGTGAATATATAGAGGAATACAGGTATTGCCAATAACATGAATTCGCAAGAGAATCATAAGAGCAGGACAATTTATTCTTGTAGACAAGATATGAATCTATCATAAAAGTATTCTTTTTGGAGTATGTTCGGAGGTCAGGGGTCAAACCATTTTAAAGCCGAATTTAGAGCTCTGGGGCTCCTACTATACATGTATGAGAGTTTTTACTATGATGGCAGTTGGGTTGGTAAGAACATTTACATACTAAATTTGTATATAAATGAGAGACGGGATTGCTGATTATGGGCCGTGCAACTCCCTGGCTGAATGGGCTAAAACACTGGCTGGCATGCAAGTTTTGATCCCGCAGGTGGCGGGTTCATTTTTGCCTGAGACTAGGTATTTTAGTCTCAGATTTTTGTGTGCTAAATTTTGCCCATTTCCACCCGTTGATAGTTTTTTCAACATTTTCATCCCTAAAGTGTTAGGGTTTAGATAACTATTCTTCTGTATAAATATGAAGAAAAACATCATAAGTTTTTTGTTTAGCCTGACGATGTTCTCCAATGGTACAGACAATTGCTGATTCACACAGTCCATGGCACTCTAAAATGAGCCCTCACAGGTTTAGACTTGTCCGGCATGTGCTGGCTGTAGTGAATTGTTGTGCACACTAAGCTAAATAATTATATACAAATACTACTGATTAGTCGAATAGATGAATGCGTAAATATCACATGTTTTATTAGAAATAGAGGTGAATATACAAGTTCATTATAGCACCGGAACAACAAAAATGTAGGACCTATAGTCACTGTCATAATACTATGGACATAATTCAAGCTTGTGAGATGGCTTTTACGACATATGGGTATTCATAATGCAAGTTAAGAGTTTAACAGGTTCGCCGTCGGAAAAGTTTAAAACAGTTTTAAACTTGTCCGACAGCGAACACGTTAAATTTTAACTTATATAATTCAAGCTATTTTACGCGAGCATGTTTTGCTGGTGTTCGAGGGGCTGCGGCCAAATGCATGAGATGCGCGTACAACTATGCATGCATGCACGTAACGATTTCCCGATTGACCAATCAGGGCGCGTGGTCATTTTAAAATCACCCGGTACACACTTCCAGGTTTACGCACATTTATGCACGCACCCCCACATACGCCCGCATTGTTAGAATTTTGTCCATAGTATGACGCTGACCATATATAACATGCCTGACATAACCCTACTTCAAATACCCATACAAGAGTATTTTTAAGGGACCGCTGGCTTTATGTGCATTTGGTTTATCACGATCCATGCACACTCTCGCAGGTTTTCTCCGGGTTCTCCGGTTTCCTCCTGCTTTCAAAATTGGTGTTTAGTTGTTTCACATACGCCCACATTGTTAGAATTTTGTCCATAGTATGACGCTGACTATATATAACATGCCTGACATAACCCTACTTCAAATACCCATACAAGAGTATTTTTAAGGGACCGCTGGCTTTATGTGCATTTGGTTTATCACGATCCATGCACACTCTCGCAGGTTTTCTCCGGGTTCTCCGGTTTCCTCCTGCTTTCAAAATTGGTGTTTAGTTGTTTCACATACGCCCGCATTGTTAGAATTTTGTCCATAGTATGACGCTGACTATATATAACATGCCTGACATAACCCTACTTCAAATACCCATACAAGAGTATTTTTAAGGGACCGCTGGCTTTATGTGCATTTGGTTTATCACGATCCATGCACACTCTCGCAGGTTTTCTCCGGGTTCTCCAGTTTCCTCCTGCTTTCAAAATTGGTGTTTAGTTGTTTCACATACGCCCGCATTGTTAGAATTTTGTCCATAGTATGACGCTGACTATATATAACATGCCTGACATAACCCTACTTCAAATACCCATACAAGAGTATTTTTAAGGGACTGCTGGCTTTATGTGCATTTGGTTTATCACGATCCATGCACACTCTCGCAGGTTTTCTCCGGGTTCTCCGGTTTCCTCCTGCTTTCAAAATTGGTGTTTAGTTGTTTCACATACGCCCGCATTGTTAGAATTTTGTCCATAGTATGACGCTGACTATATATAACATGCCTGACATAACCCTACTTCAAATACCCATACAAGAGTATTTTTAAGGGACCGCTGGCTTTATATGCATTTGGTTTATCATGATCCATGCACACTCTCGCAGGTTTTCTCTGGGTTCTCCGGTTTCCTCCTGCTTTCAAAATTGGTGTTTAGTTGTTTCGGTTATCAAAAACTTTGACCCAATGGTATTTGGGGAGCTGCATTAAAAAATGGTGGATGTTACAATCTAAGTGCAGATACGGTTGCGCAGGAAGTTCGCAGCACCTTAGTTGAGATGCGACCTGATTCTGATGATTCACCAGCAGCAAAATTACAGCGCCTTGTCTACTTTGTAAAAGGTGCTTTATAAATCTCATTATTATTATTATATACATTGGTATTTGTTTGCAGATGCTTACTACTGGGTTGGACAGGGATCTGTTGATAGCTCTGGGTACAAAGCGCTGGATAATCAATTCAGGTAGGTAGAACAGTGGTAATCAGGACATGACATTGAATTGGATCATCTTACATCTGATATTGCTAGCACTTGTTTCTGACAATGTAAAAATGTCATGCTGTCCATCTGATAAAAGTACACCTTTTGAAACTAAATTAATTAGTTTCTATAAACAATGTCAATAATAAACCCCCACCTTCGCGTAAAGATTACTGATCTACTAACTTGCCATCATACACTACCGTGCAAGCAGGCCAGACGAGCATTCCAAGAACAGCAGCTTAGTATCAATAAATGATCAAGAATTAATTCCAAGCTGTAGTGTTTAAAATGTCCCTATGTGCCAAAGCATACTAGGATTGCTTGAGCAGTATTTTCTCAATTCTTATACATTTAAGCCTTTGCTTCAGTTTTTGTACTTAATTTGAAATTCTTAACAGTGCCAACCGGTTGCAAGGCAGCTCCAGCACACAAGATGTCAATGTATTCCTTCCCAAACCGTATGGCATAGGGGACATATCCTACATAGGAATCTGGTGTGAATCAACAGGTCGGAGTCTGGGTCGAGTGACCATACCCTCCGGGCAGCCCAACATACCAGCGTACATAGAGAAACCATATCTAGGAAGATACATAGGCTTTTTTCATATGGAAGGTTCAGCAGGTGGAAATGAGCACCGTGTCAGGGGTACAGTCTATGCTGCTGATAACAGAACCCTGGTCATTGAGGATTTCACCTTTGATGGGTTAACACAAGGTAGATAAACATTGTATGTTGCATATGGATTTAGAACAAGAAAGACTGAAAGGTGGGTGATCTGATCAAATTGACCTTTCTCCAATCAAAATCAATATTATAATTTTTTACATAGTTCATGTTTGAAACACTACTGTATGTCTACCAATACATAACGATTCAGCCCCATATACATATCTGAGTGTTTTACCATCGATATTCCTTCTAGACAAGGTCTATGATTGCCACAGACAAAACATGTCTTCTTGTAGCCCAACCATGCAGGCATAAACACATTAAACAGGCTCATATGGAACTCCATATACCATAACATCCAGCAACAGTATCTTAACTTTCAAACATAATCTCAAGACTCATTTGTTTAGTAATTGATTTTTTTGTACATGCTTTCTCATTTTTTCTATGACACTTTTGTACGATTTTACTTTCAACATTACTTTCAATATTTGTTCAGTTGAGTCAATTAATGAATTTAACCTGTCTTTCTTTGAGGTCCTACTGTTCAGCATTTCACAGTAGGACCTCAAAGAAAGACAGGTTAAATTCATTAATTGACTCAACTGAAAAAATATATATAATGAACACTACACAATTGTAATGTTGAAAGTAAAATCGTACAAAAGTGTCATAGAAAAAATGAGAAAGCATGGGGTATGTTATGATGTTTTTATGTTACATATTTTGTTAAACGCTGTGATCATTTTTGGAATAGCGATATGTAAGCACTATCAGAAGAAAGCCCATATTTCTTTCATTACCCCTACAACAATCAGGTCATATATAGATACTGTAAAACAAGTTAATTTCACGGCAACTTTTATTCGCGAATTGCTAATCATCACTAGTTTCGCGGTAACTCAATTTCGCGAAAGTACCATTTCTACCACTGCTGTCATCTTCTCACACATAAATTTGCGGCAATATAATTTCGCGAATTTAAGCGTCTCGCGAAATTCGCGAAATTAACTTGTTTTACAGTACTTGGCAGTTGGTAACGCCCCCCTCATTTTGTGGAGTGATAACTGTTTTAATTTTATGTGATGGGTTCCTCCATACCTGCTTCAAACCCAAAACAATCTCTTTCCATTATGATTAGGCCACCTAAAGTTAATTATTAGATACTTCTAGCACAGGCCTTTGAAAAGTGAAGAGGGAGGGCAGTTTATATTTTGATTTTTTACTAAATTGACACATACATAATACCAGGGCAGTGCAACAAATTTTCTGGTTCCCAAAGCTAAAGGTCAGCAGTGCAATACATTTTTCTTTACTGGTATTCGGGAATGGAACTTGCTACCAACTCAGGTTAAAACATCCAAAACCCACGGGCAGTTCAAAAAGGCAGTAAAGAGTCACTTTCTATCTCGTTTTTTCATCCATTTTTTATATGCAGTTGTTTCATAAAAAGTGCAATATTATTTTGTGTGCAAATATATATATGATGTTTTTATAATGTGCTGTTTTAATAAGGACCCCAATGGAAATAAAACCCTTTTTAGAGCTTTCTAGGGCTATCCTTGGCATTATATGTTTTATTGTATTAATATGTTGTGTTAATTGTTGTAAGCTTTTAAGATTTGTGTATTTGATATGATGTATTGTATCTCTGTGTCTTGATATGCCAAATAAAACTAAACTAAACTAAACTAAACTAAACAGTTGTCATTAAAAACATATTGCCAGTATCTTTCGGTGAGGCTCTTCATTATGTTTAATTAGTTTATGAGGTTAGACCCCTAGAGTTCTATAAAAACAATTGAAAGTGACTGTCAGTTGATAAAACATATGCCTATCAACCATTAACATTTCAGTATTTTATTAGAAACTCAATAATATTTGAAAATTGAAAGAAAAAACCCCAAAAGAGTTGACCTTATTCCAGAAAGTGAGGAGGGAGGGCTACAAGAATTGAATTATTTGTAAGTGGCCTTATCTTGATCTTGTCTGTGTCCACACTGTCCAGGGTAATCAATATGGATGTGTTGGGATACCTCTGCCAAGGGTCTAATTACCTCACGACACATTCTGTAACCAAAGATCATGATGTCAAATGGAATCATAAGTCTGTTGATATATTACTTGTAATATTTGTATATATTTTGTTTAGAAACCTTCGTGTGGGGAAGCGCCAATGATCGGCTGGATCCTAGTGGAGATCTCTTCCGAGTTGATGGCAGGTGAGTTAGATTATACTGTAGTATATGTTTATGAAATTTGACTGATTGATTACAAACAATTGGACATATTCCTTTTTACACTAGAAGAACCTCAGCAGCTTACAACTGACAAATCTTTGAAAATTATGGCATCGTCAAGACACACCGGGCCATATTCTCGTACTAAACACTGTTTTAGCCTAAACCGTCGTTAACTAAACTCATGTTTAAGTTAAATCTTTCAAACTGTATGTTTAACAAAACTTAATTTTAAACTATGCAAATATCGTTCCCAGGGAACTTGTAGGGTAAATTCATGCAGGTATATGATATATATTGGCCCAGATAAGACTCTGTAGTTAAAAATCAAATACATCAAATGCACATGTATTTTAACGATACCTGGCCTATCTGTCGACTCGCAGCGATTGCCGGTCTGGTGAATGTTTTCATTTTGTAACCAATATTTTTTTCAAAATAAAGACTATTGCAACGCATAACAAACACATTTTATGCAAGGGGCACATACAAGTATCGCATGAAAAACACACTTTTAACGATAAAATAAACAAATCGATCAATAATGAATGTAAATGGCGATAACATGCCTGTCAACTGCAACCGCTGTGGCATGCTATGTTGGACCCTATTGATTGTAATAGGCGGACGCAGGTTCAATTCCCATCTTTTGCATGTCTCATTTTATTTTATTTTTTTAATTTAAAGATGTATGCCTAAATAATATATACATTTTACTCATTTATTACTTATTAATTGACTATTGCTTGGTATATATATTACTCTTTACTAGCATAGCCCTAATTGTTCTCAACTAGTCTAACCGAGAACAAATAGGCCTCTCGTAATGTTAGGAAACCGGTGGCAAAAAGTAACAAATTCCAAATGGTAAATGAGATTTTTTTACCTATCTTAATTCTGTGGATACATTCATTTACTCATTCAGAAAATCATACTTAGGCCCACATCTTTTTTAATGTGTACAAAACCCAACAAACTTAATTGGGTCAAAAAATTTACCAATGAATATGTTGATTTACTAATTATTTGTCTTTTGGGCCATCATTTGAAAAATCTTTTTTTTAAAACCATGGCAATACGATAGGAAAATCACGACATACACTTGATGCAGGAGTTTAGTTAAACGCGAGTTAATTAACCTCCATACCCATGTTTATAGTTAGAAACTTTTCAGTGAGTTAGAAGCATGTTTAAATTAAACAATTTTTTGTGAATTGCGATTAGTTAAACGATATGTTTAAAGTCAAAGTTAAACATGTGTTTAGCTTAAACCACGTTTAAATACGTACGAGAATACCTCCCACTCAGTTTGACTGCGATATAAAGGACTTGAAAGCCTAAATCAGCTTGTGTGAGAATGACGTGTCCCATCTCAACAGTGACACTGTTTTGAACCACTATGTAGAACCAAAATAATAGGGATTTCTGTGTGTTTTATGTTTGAAAAGTAAAATGTTTTGATGCATGTTTGCTTTCTTTATGGTGTCATTCACAAGTGTTTTACATACTGTAGAGATGATTCATACATTGAGGGGTTAACTATAATACTGCATGCTCTGCATTGTGTGCTAAAGGGTATTCTATTTTTTATATTTAGAGAATAAAGGTATTGTTTTTAGACTAAACCTGTGTTATATTGTCTGACATAAATGCGGACGATAGTATTATTTTAAGTAGAACAACGACGCCGCAGGCGGAGTTGTTCTACGCAAAAAATAATACTATCGAACTATTCTTAAACACTCATACTTTATGGAGCAAACCACGCATTGTGAAGGTCGGGCGCACTGTTAACACGTAGGCCTCACCTCCCTGTGTTAAGTTGTCTCATCTAGATGTCGCCGATTTCTCTGAGAACCAATGAGATTGCTTAAACTTTCTTAGCTGTTTAAGAATATATCCATAAGCGTTTATCTCAGGACAGGTGTAGATACATAGGCTCATAACGATGCTAACAATGACAGTTTAAATAAAATAAATGATAAACAGCACACCAAAACATAAATCCATGGTGCCAATTTGTGGTAGAAGTTTATCAATCTGCACAATTGAATTTGAATAGAAGCCATGGATTCATGCCTATAACTGGGTATGGAAAGTGGGAAAAGTTTACAAAAATCTTTTTTTAGATCTTTTGTAAATTTTGCTATTGCTAACAATTTGTCTGGATTTTTGCCAGGATTTATAACCTTTGCTTAGTGAACCGATACATTGGTGTCAATTGAACCAAATCAGTAAATTCTATTTGGGAGGCAATTCTTAAGAATAAACAATAGAATGAACTTTGTGAATAGAGTTTTTTCATAATACATCTGTACCAGTGCTTTGCATTTACATTTTGCAATCGGCCCTCTGTAAAATATAATATGACATTTTTTGGTATGAAACATCTTTCCAATTTGTCATTGGCCACTGGAGATGTTTAAACAAAACCTCCTATGTAACCATGTTCAAGGGCCAAAAATAGAAAATGAAACCAACATTTTAGAATACAATTTGTGACGTGATCAAGTATAATGAGTCGTATGACAGCAGTTTTCAAATTTTATATTTGTCCATCATGGTAAAAGCTGGTTGAAAATGCTATACAGTGTGGTCCAAACCCTACTAAAATGTCTAGGTTTAAAGTTACAAACAATTTACCAACTGAGAAATTAAAGTAAAACAGAAGAAGTTGTCACTTTTTTTTACTATACAACTTAAAATCAATATTCCCAACAACTGACACATTCCGCTTGATCACTTCACATATAATTATTGATACAATTTGCAAAGCCTTGATCAAATAATTGCCACCCCTCCCTTAAATCAAATAAATTGGTATATGTTATTCTGACCTTTCAGACATGCAATCATTGAGTGAAAATCAGGGGATCCTGTTTTTCCTTTATGTTTATTCTTTTCATTCCAATATTATTTGAATTCAAAATATTGAAATATCTCATGCAAGTATGGTACAATCCTGCACGGCAGCAAATCTGAGATTGCTAAGGGCTACCACTGGTATTTCTAAGGGTCTTACTAAGACCAAAGTGTCTTACTGAAGAATCTTTCTTCCACAGGGGATTAGCCTTTGTTCTTTTTTCTTAAAGCAAGTATAATTGACACTTATTCCAAACTGTTTATCATTTAGATTACTAATTCTTTCTCTTTTATCAGATCAACACCTCTAAATGAATATGAACATGAAACATTGTATGTGCAACTTCCACCAGGCAAGACCATCAATGACTACAGATCCATAGGCATATACTGCAGGAGAGCATCGGTAAGAAACCATAGGGATATAAGAAGATAAATACATTTGGAAATTGAAACAACTTCATTGTTGTATTTTCAGCTGTCAATATGGCTTACCATCATAAATCATCTATTGGCATCAAATAGCTGTTATTGTAAATTATCAAGCTCCAAATTTGCGAGCAATATTAGTTTTTAACGATACGTGCGCAAAGTAATCCAATTGTACGTATGCGATTATGGCCACAACCTCATGGTTTGGGTTGCATGCACGCCTCAGGCATATGATACACAGTGCGCTTGTTGCCTTTATGTGCGCCCACATCCCTCTGTATTCATTCCTTGCTGTAAGGAGGCTTCGCCAATTTGGAACTGATCAAACTATAGATTCAAATGGTTTCAGTCAAGTTATTTTGAGTAGTAGTGAAGTCATTTTTAGCAGAAGTGAAGTCATTTTTGGTATTGGTGAAGCTATTTTGGTTTCATTCAGTGCATTGTTGGCATCAGGGAAGTGGTATATTGACTTTAGTGAAATCTTCTTAAGATGTGATCAGTAAAAAACCTGCTGCGGTCATCGCTCAACTTGAGGTGAATAGTGTGTATTGAGGCTGTATAGAAACCACCTTTAATTAGGTGCTATAAAGCAATTGCTTTATCAATATTATTATTGCTATTGTTGTTAATCCAATCATTTTTTTTCTTCTTCCTCAGGCAACCTTTGGATATTTAAGCGTTCCTAGCAATTTTGTGCCACCCTCTAATCACAGTCTTGGACCCCTCACACCACTACAACATAGGGTGTCTGCTCCACAGGTGCGCATCCTTGACCAGAGAACGTTCCTATTTGAGAAGCTCACCTATGATGGCAATGGACCAAGTAAGTGTGGAGGAATTTTCATATTGGAAAAGGGGAGATTAGGACAGGGGATAAGAGTCATGGACTCCCATGTCACGAGCACATATCAGGTCTGCTCGTCAGGTACAAATCCATGACCAGATGACTTACCTTCTTGTTTGAAGGGCTATTCAAAATTGCCTGAATAAAACTCATATAAAGCAAAATATTAGAAATGTACCGTACTGTGCGATTCATATAAGAGATTGTGAGAGAAAATGGAATATAATAGCATTAATTATAGCCCTATTTGCATTTAACCTTTGACCGTTTCACCTTCATCTATTGTATACTATGTATTTACTATATTCGTATACAGATGCCTACTTTTGGGTTGGAGTTGGTGACACGCCAGATGAAAAAGGCTGGAAAGCATACTGGTACCGTGAGGGTGAGGATCCAATAGATCCATACGATGATGACAGGTAAGCATACTGGTACCATGAGGGTGAGGATCCAATAGGTCAATACGATGATGACAGGTAAGCATACTGGTACCGTGAGGGTGAGGATCCAATAGATCCATACGATGATGACAGGTAAGCATACTGGTACCGTGAGGGTGAGGATCCAATAGATCCATACGATGATGACAGGTAAGCATACTGGTACCGTGAGGGTGAGGATCAAATAGATCAATACGATGATGACAGGTAAGCATACTGGTACCGTGAGGGTGAGGATCCAATAGATCAATACGATGATGACAGGTAAGCATACTGGTACCGTGAGGGTGAGGATCCAATAGATCCATACGATGATGACAGGTAAGCATACTGGTACCGTGAGGGTGAGGATCAAATAGATCAATACGATGATGACAGGTAAGCATACTGGTACCGTGAGGGTGAGGATCCAATAGATCAATACGATGATGACAGGTAAGCATACTGGTACCGTGAGGGTGAGGATCCAATAGATCAATACGATGATGACAGGTAGGGCTTCACTTGATCTAGTACAGCTCCAATCATATTTTATGTGAACACTGTCTATTTAGATGAATTTGCGACTATACAAGAGTGTTAGCACTTTTTAGGGCATTTTTATCAGAACACAAGGAGTTTTGAAGTCTGTCTAAGAGTGAGACATTTGTAAATCAAAGGCTGATAATCTTAATAAAAAAATAGACTTGTGTCAATAAATTTATTTGTGTATTCACAAGTTTTTCAGTTCTCACGTTTGAGCACCAACCAATCAGAGCCGTGAGGTCGAGATTACGTAGTGTGCACCACGGATGACCTTTGCACCGGTTTGGGGTGAGGTTGAGCTTGTGTACTTTATGCAAGCTCAACCTTTATGCGAGCTAGTATTTGCATATTTGCATATTTGCATATTTGCATATTTGAATATTTGTATATTTGCATATTTGCTTATTGAATTAAACAAGCGACAGGTTACGGTGCAAAGCAAAGGGGGGAAACAGGTGATGTTATACAGATTTTGGCATGAGTGGCCTTTGAAATTACATATGTTTGTAATGTTTTTGGTATTTGTCTCTTGTTTCCATCCTTTTTGTATTTAGAGAATAAAGGTATTGTTTTTAGACTGTACCTGTGTTATATTGTCTGACATAAATGCGGGCGGTAGTATTATTTTAAGTGGAACAATGACGCCGCAGGCGGAGTTGTTTCACGTAATGAATAATACTTCCGATTCTACTCATTCATAGCCATACTTTAGACATTTATGTAATTAAAATTGTAACTTTAATTACCCATATTTGTCAACTTTTACACCTGTTAGTATCGAATAACCCCAAAACTTTCCATCCAATCCCATGCGGTGAGTACACCATGCGTCGGAGTAATGCGCCTCATAAGCTTGAGGAAGATCACAGTAGACGTACTGCAGAAGTACACGTTATGGAAGAAAACTCTAGTTACCACACAATGCGCAAAGGTGGTCATGCTAATTAATGTACGCCGTGTTAAGTTCACCGAACCAATGAAATGTACCTAAACATTCTTAGCTGTTTAAGAATTGTTGTTAACATATTTGATTCTTCTTCAAACTTCAAAATGATTGTACAATTGTTTGCCTATTATAGTTTGAAAATGATCAAAAACAGAGCATTCAAATTTGCATGGATGTAGATTACCTGCACCCCCTATCTCACTGGAGAATTATGTACCAATTCAACAGAGATGAAATGGCAAATTGGTTCAAAATCATGTGACAAATGTTCGCTTATTGTGACTTGAACCGATGAGTGTTTTGAAGTTGGCAATAAGCAACCTCTATAAAGCCTTTTCACACAGTACTGACGACTGATAATATTTTGCTTGATTGCTGCTATAGTAGATACATAAACATTGGCCGATTGGTTATTGATTTGGACCTATTCCATTTAACGTTAGAGGAACCACAACGAAACCAATCACGACGATATCGGCAATGTTTAGATGCTATTAATTTTGCTGCGATATAATGGACTTCAAAGCGAGCCATTTCAAAACATTTGATAAACATAATAGCCATTGTATTCCTAAAGAGAAGTAGTCCATTTTTTGATGATTGCTCATCATAGTGACTGTTTGGGCGCCTATGAAAGGATGATCAATCAAAATATGTTCGATATTTGAGTCAGTAAAAAAAGGCTTAATGTTAGACGAGAAGCAAACAACTTAGGAAAGAGCTATGGAGGGGGAAACATACAAAAATACTAATGATGTCATTATAGAAGTTAAAAATCCTAAAACCAAATCTGTAGTATGATCTCTCAAGGTGGTGGCAACATGGTTCAAAACCATGTGACATTTAGTTTGCTCATTATCATTTGAAATGGTAGTATTAGAGTATTTTGAACAGGACACTGTAGCCAAGTTGGTAACCAAACAACCATGTGTAATAAGATCTTCTGCATTCAACTGCAGTTGTATCTTTGCCATATTATCAGATGATATGCAGTCAACTCAGAACTGAGAATATTTAAAGAACTGTCAAAGAAAGACTTGAAAATGGCCAACTGAAGCTCTGTTAATTGTTTTTTTGTTTTATACATCTTTGTTTCAGTGTTTCTCCCTCCCTGTGTCTTCAGACAGCATCGGTGACTAAACAACCCTTTGTGTAGTCAACTCAGAAATGGAGATAATTAAAGAGCTGTAAAAAACCTAACATAAACATGTCAATCGAAGCTCTGACTAATATTACAGATGCAGATGGTGTATCTCTTAACTTTACACATTGTATATCATAAAATTGACATAAGTTGTGCTTCACTATCTATTCACCCTATTAAAACAAGATCAGTCTTGATCAATTGGACAATGTACAATGCATTGAAATGTGCATAACACTAAGTTAAGTAATGATTGGTTTTCTTTTGTTTACACTTCATTTTGCAGTGTTTCTCCCTCCCCCGTGCCTTCAGACAGCAGAGGATTTGATGGCAGCGTGAACATCTATGTGAAGCTTCCATATTGGTTGACTGTATTTGACATCGGTTACATTGGAATCTGGTGTATCCCATTCACCGCAGACTTTGGACATGTTGATATACCTGCCAGAAATGAACTCAACATTCCTCCATTTGCGGATATTGAATTGGTAAGTTGAGCTATTCCGTGAATCCTATTCATACACCCTTGATCTTGATGGTTGCATCTTAACTCCCCAGGAGGGTAAACAAACTTGGTGATGTGTGTGTACTAGATACATGTATGCCTATATATTTCGGCCATAGAAAGCTATTAACCCTGGGCATGGATTTTGGAATAAAACTATCAGTGGAGAGAAATGAATCAAATGAGGGGGGAAACTGGCTCCACTAACACCAGGAGTCAAACTTGGGTAAGCTGTGTGGCAGTCCCTTCCTGTATAAGCAAGCAACATAGTCCGGATATGATAGCCAACCTGATCGGACCGTTGGATAGGCTGTGGAAGCGCACACTGCCTACACCTAAAAGAAGTAGTATTTTTAAGTACCCAGGGACGTTAGAGTACGTTCATGTTGTTTGTTTTGGACAAATCACCTGGGTCAATTGGTCAATTTTATGGGCCAAAAGTGCCTGAAATGGCCTTGGAGGAAATACTACTTGCAAATCAGATTGAAGTATTTTTACCAACTGATTAATTTTTTTTCTACCTGCTGAAAATGGTATAAAAGGAGGTGCCTCACATTTTTTTAATTGCCTTGTAATAATTTCTTAATAATAAATGCCAAGCTTAACTAATAAAATCATATCTTAACCACACATATCATTGTTAGGCTTATATTATTCATGTTGTAAGGAACTGCATAGGAATGCATTAAAAACACCACAATATTACAAAATCATTTTACTGTAACAAATTACTGAATGTGTCTGAAGCAGTTAACATTTTAACCAAAGTCCTGTGTTTTGTAAACGACTCATCATCATCACATGTTTTATATAAGTAACGGACTGCATAAGAGAGCATTACAGAAAGTATAAGCCCCCAATGAGGGCGTTTTTCCTGCACTGTAAATTACTGTAAAAGCCAATATTTTCGCGTAAAGATATTTTCGCGCATTTTTATATCATAGACATTTCACGAATTGTTTTTTCGCCGGCGACCTTCTGGATGCACTGCATGAATGTTGAAAACAATATTTTCATGTGTTATAATTTTTGCAGACAACTATTTTGCGCGAAGAGCGCAAAAATAAAACCTCCGCGAAAATTTAAGCTTTTACAGTATTGCGTGTGCATCTATTGGACTCTTTAAGATTTACACAGTATGTTGTCAATTATACCACTATACAGGAGGATGAGGACAGATACGAGTACAACTGTGAGGTGCTATTGCCAGATAGATTTAACCTTCACTGGTACATAGATGAAGATACTGATGAGATCGAGATTACCATGGACGGTCGCGTACGACCCGGTGAATACCTAGCATTTGGGATCAGCGGGTCTAATATAGGGAGTGCTATGATAGGCAGTGATGTGACAGTCGGTTGGGTGGAACCGAGGGATCGGCAAGGAGGTTTTGCTAAGGATTATTATCTCAGTGCCCAGGAGCAGGTAAAGATAAAGGATGTACCATTAGATGCTAGGGGACAGGGAACAGGGTGGGAAAGAGCAGTAAGGTGTTATTTAGATGCGTGATCACAAATGTTGCTTAGGCGATGAAATATACATCCATGTTATATAGGCAAATGGACCTCTCACGTAGGTTGGTTGGACAGGCATTTTTTCCTTCAAAATTTTCATGAAAATTCACACCATTTTTAAAAAAATCAAACATTTTCAAAACAATTTACTCAAATTTCAAAAATGTTCAAAAAGTTTTCAAAATTAAATTTTCAAACATTTTCATAATGTTTTCATAAAATGTGTAGACAAAAAATGTGTGAAAATTCAAAAAAGATGAGTCGGGTCAGAAGAACAGGGTATTTGTCCCGTCTCCTTATAGCAAATAAAACCCATGTGAATTCTTTATAGCTCCATATTAACCTTTCTGTTTTCTCACAACTTGAGATTTTAAACTCACCTATTTGGTAGCTTTCCTCAGAAATGCTCTCTGAAGTCATGAGCCCCGATTAACATGCGCAGGCACTATGGGTGGATGCTTTCTGAGTTGCCGATACCAGATAGCGTACTTAGCTCCATATTGACAAATATGAATTCACAATACATGGTTTATCTTTCAACTTAAAGTGGGTGAATGTCTTACAAAAAGCTGAATTTGAATTATTTTTCTAACAGTGTGTAGTTACTGGACAAAGTGGCAGCGGAGTATGTGGCGATGAATATTTTTCAGGAACTTCAGATGTTTCGCTGATATACGCTGCATTTTATAATGGCATCACAAGTATTACATACAGAAGACCATTGGATTCAGGTAATATCATGACATAAATTGCCCGCTTAGGAGCGCTATTGATTCGGTCTGGTAAACCTATTGTTATCAATTACTACGAGAGGAATGCCTGGTTGTATATTTAAATTCGAGTGGTACTTCTTGCTAACTGCATGGGTGAGTTTCCATTATGTTGCAAATTACATCCACGCTCATGTGTTTAAACTACTCAATGAGCGTTGCAATACAGCCAGTTGGTTGCACACGAGAATTATGTCATATAGCAACCAGCTTTGATGGAAGGCAAATATTTAAATTTTGTGCCGGTTTTTAGGGCAACAATTTATAGCGCTGCTAAGCGGGCCTTGTAGAGTAATGATTTCATATTGAGCTGAATTTTGATTTCCCCCGAAAAAACCCACACCAAACCCACACACTATAACGAAGCAGAAATAATGTGGAACAAATGTATACAGTATTTTGCAGCTCATGAACTTACAACAACCTTCTAACTATCCATATGTGACTTGTTATATCAAATATCGAAATAGTCAGCAAATTGTCTTATGTGATACAGGGTGTATCAGAATGAACTGTGCCATGTTTCGAAAATACATAGAAAAAATACAAAATGATTATTGTTTTAAATTTAAACACCTGCAATATAAAAGTAAACATGTTTCCTATATTATATGTTAATTTCATTGAGATATCTCTTTTTGTTCTCGTGTGGCAAGACATAATCTAAAATCGATGAAAAATGTGTTTTCCATTTCAATCAATCCTCTCTACCACTACTCCTAACATTTCAAACAATGTAACCCACACCACATAAGCAATATTCAAAACTCCCGCCAAAGAAAGGAAAGTTAAAACCACTCAAGCAGAACAAATCCCAGTTTATTTGCAGATTAAAAATCAAAATGTATCTCAAAATTTCACCCACTAAAGTATGCAAATAATAAATAGTTATACAAGTGATTTGAAAAGTTGAGATATGGCTACCAAAAATAAACCCTATTAAAATATCCCTTGATACAAACGTTTGGTCTGTTTTGTGCAGACCAGGTTTTTGAAACCTCAAATGCTAATTATTGTTTGTGTTGTTGTTGTTTATTTACTTACAGGTGATCGCAATGCGGACAAGGTTATTCCATTAGATAGAGAGGTGTACATTGTATGGGCTATGGGACCTATCAGCGGTGATAATCTGGTACTAAACCACCATGTTCACACTGTGGGTAAGTATCGACGTGTATGTGTTCAATTGAGAATTGAGGTACCGGCAGTGTTAGAAATAAGAAAAAAAAAGAAATTTTGGTTGTCCGGCACAATTGTTGTTGTCTGTATACAAACATTTTACCATTTTTAAGCACGAGGGACAGGAAATGTGAATTGCGAAGGATGCAAATACAGCACTATCTACAAAGACGAAGTTCCAAAAATAGCTACTGTACCAAGGCAGACAAGCGTCAGTTCAAAAAATACTAGGCCTTGGTTGACATGTTTCATGTTGACATAAGACATATCCCGACATGTTATATATCGCCCCATATTTTAGAAAGAAACATTATTTCAAAGAATATTCAAATTAGGCCTGATACCAATATTATGCGAAGGAAAATCTTAAGATTTGCAAAGCTAACTCTGTGGCTTGCTTATGTAGGAGCAGATCTTCCATGCAGGCAACTGGGTTCGATTCCTGGTGTCGGTGGAGCTGGTCTTTTTACCTCCTCATTTGACTCGTTTATCTCCCGCAATAATTTTATTCGCCAAAGCATGACTGGGGTTAATTAGAGATATAAATTAATCCATTAAGAATAAACCCAAAATGTTGAAATACACTGTATTTTTCCTTTATACTTCATACAGGGAATCATCGCATAAACTTTGGCCGTGATGGGTCACAGTGTCCAACTCTTGAGCCCGATGAACCCATGTTTGTGCAGCCGTGGGTGCAACCTCAAATATACGCACCACAGTCTACTACTTTCCGTGCTACTATAGGACCGGCGGGAGGAAAACAGGGATACGAGTCAATCACAGGTTGGTCACATTTTTATATGATTTGTGATATGAAAACAAGAATCTATTCTACAGACCAAATCTGCATACAAAATGTGTCAAATTTGAGGATTTTTTAATTATCAACAAATTGATTTAAATAAATTCAAATATATTGATCATGTTGATCATCATTACAAGTATTTTAATCCTTCTTGCATATATGAGGACTAAATTAGAAAGAAAATCAATTTATATGATAGTGCAAGATATCTTTGTCCTTATTCTAGGTATGAGATACCTATGATGTGGATTAACATGCAGCAAATCATAGAACCATATGCATCAATTACCAGATTAAGATTTGAAATCATTATGCAACCCCTTAGTTGGGAAATATTACCTTTTAATCAAATGGTACTGCGGCCATAAATTTAACCCTTACCCAAATACTATTTTCTCCACTCCATGATCAGGACGCCCTGGTTGGGGAATAGCTTGGTACATCAACGACATCCTTATCCCAATAATCACTGTGCAGAGAGGAGAGACTTATACATTTGAAGTACATGGGGGAAACAACCAAGCCACGTCCGCTTCCTCTCATCCATTCTACATCACAAACGATCCAATGGGAGGATACAGTCAGGCATCTCAAGAGGAACAGCTGGTACGATATTGATTTTGAGTGTGAATTTGAGTTTGAGTCTCTGGAGACAAATTAGTGGACGATCTTGTCAAGAAAGTTGTTGGTCGTATCAAATTTCTTTATAGACATTCTAGTTACCTTAACCAAACCTTGCGTAAAAATCTGAGTGCAGCTCTGATCCAATGTCACCTTGACTATTGCTGTTCCGCATGGTTTGCTGGTATCAATACCAGGGCCAGACACAAATTACAAGTCACCCAAAACAAAATAGTTTGCTTCATTTTGAAATTGTCTCCAAGGATTCACATTGATCAATTTAACCGTAATTTACTTAGACTCCTAAATACACAGGACCGTGCAAAACAGTTAAGACTTAACCACGTTTTTAATATCTTTAATGGTATTGGTGCTCCTTACCTTGCTCACAATTTCACGAGTGCTCATTACCACCGAACTAGGTCAAGCAATTTCAATTTTATTGTCCCTAGAGTTAAAGGAATTGCTTCCAAGTCATTTTACTACAATGCCATCTTAGACTGGAACGCCCTGCCACCACATATCCAGACCATACGGAGGAAGATGGAATTTAAAAAGGCTGTGAAAAAACACCTGGCTGATTGCGCTCTGAAGCAGGAATCTGCAGATTTTATACGTGTGTAGGCTTATTGTCCAATGTGTCCAATGTCATTTTGTTTATGTTACTCCACGTCCATGGCCCTCTTGTTGTGTTGTTTTGGGACCCCATTGGAAATAAGCCTGCACATGTAGCTGGCTTTTATGGGCTATCCTGGCCTTGCAACTTTTGGTGTTGTGGTGTGTTTGCCGTTCCAGTTTGGGATGGCATTGTGATATGCGTTATTTATTGAATGTTATTATAATTTTATACTCGTGTGATTTGTTATTTGTATATGTTGTGATGCCAAATAAAAACTAAACTAAACTAGTTCGAATTCAATTTTAATTTCAACAAATGTTCATAGATAACTCAAGAAAGCCTATAACGGACGATTATTTCTATTGGGGTCCATTTTACAAAATAGAATCGGGCTGTCAGGGATTATCACTCTATCCAGGTCTAAATTCCAGTTGAGTCTATAGTTGAACTGGTATTGCTTATTATATGTATGTATTGCTTATCAATTCCCAATTTGTCTCATTTTCCCCTCCAGAATATTGCTATATATGAAGGACCAGTAGGTAAGGAAAAGTCAAACTTTTAAAATAAGAATGTCAAGGATGAACTTACAGACTCTTGAGAAGTCAACATTTTCCTCCAAAGTCAAACTTTCCCAGGAACCTCATTCCGAGTTCTCAATTTTTCCATCAATGTCAGAAACATGGTTAACTGCCCCTGGTCTATACTTCTAAAGCCCATGTGACTATTGGCTACAATTCTTCAATTCTTCAATTCTTCACCGCTAGAGTTGGATGACCAACTATTACAGCGGGCCCCTGAAACTTAGGAACTTTTGTAGCAATCACTTATTTCAGTGCCCAACCATTTGTGAGAATGTGGGTAGTAGTCAATCAATTTCAATGTGTCAAATTCAACACTGTTTGTGCTCAAAAGAACAAATCTGTTGTCTATTCAATGAAGTATTGCATTGGCCATGCGTATACAGTCCTGAGAGATGCTGATGGAATTTTGAGGACAAAATTGTGATATTTTGGCACATTCAGATTGAGACTTCTTTATATTCTCAAGCACATGACTTTGCTCTGACACAAGTAATTTCTACTCATATGGTATCATTGAAAAGATGAACACAACGTCTTTCCATTGATATGCAATTCAATATGAACATATCATGAGCTTATATGTAACCTATGAGGGGGCGAGGTGGCGCAGTCGGTTAGAGCGTCGTACACTGCTGTGCACCGTAGTTCTGTTGGTGGATCGTTTATAAGTGAGAGTTCAAAAACGATACACCAACACAGCCTCGTCCCCCATGCCTCCTTCAGACCGTGCAGACTGAAGTTGGCATGTTCATGGCGCATCGTGCTTCGGAAGGTACGTAGAAATGTTGGTCCCGTGTATCGGAAGAGCTATCCCCGAGCACGTTAAAAGGTCACAGACTCCTTCGTAAAGAGTAGGGGATCATCCCGGTCTGTGTCTGTACACACACATATAATATGTATTCATATACATACCTCCACTAGGCGTGGCGCACCAATGGAGTAAACAAATAGCCAAGAAAGAATGATGGAGGCAACTAAGCTGCTTCCATCGTTCCGTCCAAGGACGACCGATGATGATGATGATATGTAACCTATGCAATTTAAAAAACACCCTTTTCCGAGGGGTTTATTTAACCATTGCCTGGCTGCCCATATAGACTGTATTGTTTCACTGATTGTGCGTGGTAAGGGTACCAAAGGAGATATATCATTTATTTTCATACAAAAACATGGTTAGGTTGTGATTGGCTGTACTTAAACATATAGTTGGCTATTTAGAAGATTATATCATATATCTAAAATTGAGAAATAATAGGTTGTTATTTAATCCAAGAAATAAGTTGTTGAAACCAAGATGGAAACAGTAGTGCCCAAGGGGTGTTTATAGTGTTTTACTCAATCAATTTTACAGCGGGTCCATTGTGTGAGTGGAGAAGCGTGAATCAAGGGTCACCGGATGATTTTGACAACTTCTATGACTATCGTGATAGTGTACTGCAGGAACAGTGCGAGTCAAGTAGCCCAGGCGGAACCTTCCAGTGGACACCAGATGCTAACACACCAGATACAGTGTATTATCAGGTAAAGTTACATAGAATTTAAAAAGAAAACCTAGAAAGTGCAAACAATGCAGGGTCCTTTCTCTTAATGGAAGAGGATGACATATTTTTCTTCAGCTATAGAGGTTTTCACATGCATAAATCATATTGAAAGTGTTTGTAACATGATTCGAACCAGAATAATTCATGTTCACCATCAAGCTACATTTGTCACCAGCAATCTGATGGGACCAAACTATAAGGATCGCCATTGTTTTCAGTTGTAGTTCATAGTGTCCTAAAAATTTGGAATGGAGTTTCCTTAGGAGGTAAGATAGCCTTTGTGATGTCATCCCGATGACCTCTATATGGGAGGAAATTTTATATACAGATTGAATCTGTCAACCATTATTCTACAAAATGCCTCTGTGAAGGTTTAGACGAGCTATTATAGATAAAGACGAATCTGATGAGCCAAGTCTACTCATTCTTTTGCAAATAGTAACGCAGGTTAACGAATACATTATATATAATTCCCAAAGTGAGCATCACTTTAGGGGATTTCATGTGGGATTCATCTCCCCTAGCAATGGCTACCATTGTGGTATAGGAATGCCTGAAATGGATTTTTCTAGCGCACCTCTAAATACTGCACATATCCTGCTTCCAGAACTCATATGATTATATGAAGAGGTTTTTTGCAAAAGGGCCTGCATCCACTTTGGCTCTTATTGAGAAAAAGTCAAAAAACTGTTTCTAAATATTCAAGTTGAGCAATTGAAAAACTGAATGGATTATGAAAGAGGTACACTACATACTAATTTAAATTGAAATAAATTTCAAATGTGCTAGTTTTTAATTTGTTTAAAATCATGTTTACATTTTTTGAAAATTTGGATGTAGGCCCTTTTGCAACAAAACTCCATCTGTTTGTACATAGAGAAAAAATACAACACAAAAAAAATCATTTATTTTAATCATTTAAAAAAAAAAAGGTTTGATATAGAAATGTTTAGGTCACAATCATATGTTTCAAGGAAATAAATTTTTCAAAAAGACCTACATCTCATTGTAAACAGCCATTGAAATTGTTGTTTTGTTGCAAAAGGGCCTGTATCCCGATTTAATTCTGGATACAGGCCCTTTTGCAACAAAACAACAATTTCAATGGCTGTTTACAATGAGATGTAGGTCTTTTTGGAAAAAAATGACTTTGTTTCCTTGAAACATATGATTTTTACCTATACATTTCTATAAAAATGCACCATAGCCCTTTTGCAACAAAGCTCTTCATATGTGATTATGTTTTTGCTAAAAAAACTAAACTTTTTAAAGGCAAATTGGTCATGATATATACATAACCACACATTTTTGTTGATTTTCAGTGTTATACACACAGGTTCTTAGGATGGAGAATCAGGGTAGTGGATAATCTTCCAGGTATGTCTGTTTACTTTTGTGATCAGGACCAAGAAAACAATGTTGTACAGGCCTGACTGGCCCATTATTTTGAATTTGATAATTTAAATTGTTCACAAATGTTTTTCCAAAAATATCCACAAATTTGTAATTTTTTTAAAGCATTTCTGTAATTGTTTTTGAAAATTTTTGAATATTTTCTAAATATATATTGTAATTGATTCAGAGTGCAGTGATCGGACTTGAACCAAGTTAACAAGATATTAACCATCTTACTTTATGTATGTGTTCGACTCCGAACAGACTGTGCTATTGATGAGTATGAATGCAATGAAGTAGGTTATACACGCTGTGTCCACAACAGTGAGCTATGCGATGGATTTGTGGACTGTGCAAGACTGGAGGAAGAGACTGATTGTCCAGGTGATTAAATCAATATGATGTTGAATTAGAGAATAAACATATTATTTTAGCCTCTGTCATGTATCAGTCTTGTCATACCATTTACACAGGCAACAGTAGCATTTTAAGAAGGGCATCGAGGTACAGCAGAGTTGTTCTATGTCAAAATGGTGCTGTTTCTCGTGTGATATGACATGGCGGAAACCCTGAAGAAGATTAAAATCAGTATGTTATTCTTATTATTGACACCTTTATTCAGATTAGGTCGGGAAAAAGTGAAATAAATGATTAAATAGAAACCATTGCACTTAATCAATTCATCTTTGTTAGTTATCAGTAACTACCTGCCTTATAATCAAACAATCCATAACCTACAATCTTACTGAAGTAAAATCTGTGGAAAGAAAGCGTGCATTGTTTTCAAAGTGAAAGTTTTGATTTATTACCGTGCTTCTTTGCGTTATAATAATGTGTCACAATGTGTTATCACATAGTGTGTGTTCACAGTCTGCGCAAGAACCACACTGTGGCTAACAATCAGCTTTTCAGTGCTTGTTTGATTGTGACATATACTCAAGCAAGAATGGAAGCAATTGCACTAAGTTTCTTAAATTAAAAACATGTTTTAAAAGTTAACCCTGAAACATGAAAACTGAATTCTCTGGTTTTGTTCTTTATCATTAAAGTATACTTTTGGACAGTGTACTTTTTTAGCTCCTCCACACTGTCAAATGCCTTTCGGAAGTCCAAGAAAGCCATATATGTAGGCTGACTATCATCACGCCTACTCTCCACCATATTTGTCAAGGTAAAAATATATATATATGGCTTTCTTGGACTTCTGAAAGGCATTTGACAGTGTGGGGGAGCTTAAAAAGCACACTCATAAGCACACGCTGTCTGAAACTACACTTTCATGTTGTAAGAACTAACTATTTTAATAGAACTATGGGTTACTTATTTACTGGGTTACTTATTTACATATCGTGTAAATATAGCATAAAGTCAATATATCTTACACAGCATGCCCAGCGAACCAATACGAATGCCAGGATATTTCCAATCGGCGCTGTATCTATGACTATGAGTTGTGCGATGGTTATGATGACTGCGGCAGAGACACTAAGGAGGACGAAGCAAACTGTCAAGGTATGTTTATTGATTCTTTGAATTTTTGATCCACTGTGCTTCTCTTGTGTGATTATGCAATGCAATATGTGTTGCATTATGTACACACATACACATAGTATATGTACACTAATGCAATATGTGTTGCATTAGTGTACATATACTACGTGTATTGAAATAATGACACCAAAACGTGTATTATAGGAAACAACTTTCCATCTCAAGAACATAGTTTAAAAAACCCTACTATTATTTATTTCTTCAAACTCATATTAAATAACTGTAAAGGTATCAAGCAAAACATTTAAAAATATACAGATAATATACATAAACCAAGTAACAACCTTTTTAAAACTAATCATGGAAAGTCCAATCAGTGTTCTGACTCATTGTCAGAACATTGATTTTTAAACTTTATCTCTTTTCTTTTCCCCCATTACCTTTCTGTCCAAAGATTGTGCCCCAGGAGCATTCCGATGCACAGCACCCTCTGACAGAGTATGTATCTCTGAGGTGGAAGTATGCGATGGACGAGCAGACTGCGGGGATGGTGCTGATGAAAACAATTGTGGTAAGAGGATTAAATACTAAAACGATGTGTCAAATTGATGAGGGCTTGTGCCAAATTCATCATTTTATAGGCTAAAAAGTTGCTCAATTACTAACAGAAAGCATGTTGTTTCCAAAATTTACCAAATTTCTGTTGGCCCAATTTGCCAAAGTACTGGGTCAATTTTGCGTTGTATGCCTGTGAAGGAACTGTTGTGCTGGGGTTATACTCAACTTTAATTTTGCTATAGGTGTGCGGTGCAAAGCCCCTGGGGGATTGGGGAGGCCAAATGCCAAATTAGGGGTCATGGATAAACTGAATTCTTATATGACAATATGGCTTAGATAACTAAAGTTTAGCAACATTTGAGGCTATGGAACTGAAGGTTTTCCAACATATGTGGCTTTGAGAATTGAAACAAGATGTAATTAGGGGTCTTAGAGAACTTCCATGAGGACTTAAAAGGGGGTCTTAAGCGCTGCACATACTTATATGGCCACTATATGGGAGTAGTCCCTTCCATCCCTAAACAAACTATACTGTTCTACAAACTGATGGACCTTTGAATATGGCCAGATCAGTTGTCTGTTTGTTCTTTTTTATTTCAATATTATTAGTATTTTGAAAATGGTTGATATGTCTTGAAAATATTCAAAATGATTGAAAATATGGAAAAAGTGTACTTTTGTCCCAGATTCTGGACTGTACTGTACTAGTATTGTCCAATGCAGGAACATCCAGTATGTACAAAGTCAGTGTTCCAGTATGGGACGATACTGGTAGCATGTGTACCAGTATCGCCCGATACTGGAATGTAAAAACTTTCTTGTATCGAGCGATACTGGAACACAATTTGGTGTAAAAATCGCCCGATACTGGAATGTAAAATCGTGCCAGTACAGAGCGATACTGACAACTTTTATGTTCCAGTATAAAACGATACACTGGGACCTAAAGTACACTTTTTCCGAAAATATTTAAAACAAATGTAAACATATTTCAAACATTTTCAACTATGGTCATTCATTTTATTTTTAAAATCTTCAAATTTTGCAAATGTTTCAAAATATAATATCAAGTTTATAAATTATAGGATATGACCCAGGTTCCATTCCCGGCACCTGCACAGCTGGTACCCCACCTCAAATTCTGCTCCAATGTACCTAATTTCTCTTTACAGATGATCCATGTGGCCGTGACCCTTGTCTTAATGGTGGATCATGTTTCCAAACAGGGACATCCGGTCTGGTAGATTATTTCTGTTTTTGTGCTACAGAATATACAGGGAACAACTGTCAAATACTAATAGACAATGAAGGTTAGTTAACATGGTAAACCGGGTGTCAGAGATTATGATTGTCAGTATAGACCAAATGAATATCAGCAATTATTTATCGAACTCAACATCAAGCTATAGTTCAAGCAATACCAAATAAATGCTCAAGCAATAGTTCAATAGTTTCCGCGGGCCGCAAAGCAATCCCAAAATTAAAATGGCGCTTGCAGCAGCAACAGCGAGCAAAAAGAGGAAATTAAACCTATTTTCCTCCTCCGGACGTGTTTTGGAATGTTTGCCAATCACTGCAGCTCGTGAATGGATCTCAAAATTACAATGAGGCCCGGGTGGGTGAAAAGGTTGCACATGCTTGCATTGTTCAATGAATAATATCTCAAACATAATCAAGGGCTGAAACATTTATGAATACAGGGTGTTCAAGAATGATTTATACCGGGAAAGGTGCATTAAATTAGCTATGAATGTCATTGTTATAGCTTTCTTTTGAATTTTGAATCTTAAAAGTTTGACGTTTCTGACAAAAATGATGGGCTCTTTTGTTTCAAGTTTGACAACAATTACCTCTTTTGAAACTCATTAAATCATTGACCGTCATTGACCATGTTCGGCACAAAGCTAAATCTAAATGATATTCAGGTTATTTGGTGTCCTCTCTTGATATCCACTACAAAATTAGTAGATATAAATGGTTGGGGATGTTTTCTGAAGCCATATTTGAATGGTGTTTGGGAATTGTTCTGCTTGTGCGATTTATATCATACTTTCTTTAACCCTAACCCTAACTCATCCATCTGCACGGAGAAAAGTGACCCCAAAAGCATAGGAACATAGAGATCGGCTCGTTGGATTTGGTTGGATTCAGCAGGGTTAGGGTTATGGAGCAGTTTTGAAGCTTGGTGTGAGTTTTATCAATTGAAATACGCTGAAAGTGGAAAACAGGTTTTCACTGATTTTCAATAATGTCATGCTATATTGAAATGGATAAAGATATTTTGATGAAAGTAACAAGAAGGAAAAATGTTCCCCATTATATTGCAGGTATTAGACTGCAATGTTGTTTTTATATTTTTATTATTTTTTCACCCCCACCCCCACCAAAAAAAACCCCACACACACACACCCCCTCACACAAAACAATCCAAAAACAAAACAACAACAACAACAACAACAAACAAACCAAAAACTAAAAATCCCCAACCAAAAACATGGTATAAATCGTTCTGGGACACCCTGTACCTTTTGCTTGATGGATGGATAATGAATTACTTCGAGTATAAAGATAGCGGGTCTATCATTTGCTTTTACTTTTACTGACCCTGGTGCTGGCCTTTAGGAGGGCGGATCAGTAAGTTCTGTAACCAAAGGCTGCCCAAGCTACACAAGACAATACTGTCTTTATTGTGTTATGTCATTCTTTACACCACATTATTAACTCCCTCTTATGTGAATTTAGGATACAGCCTGTATATTTGCCAGGCCCATTTCTGCAGCTACTTATCTGCCTGTGAAATGGAGCATACAAAGTCAGTCTTGAATCATGCTGCATCACGACAATGCAAGTTCTCACAAAGCTCGCCTCACCCAGACTTCCTTGATGAAGATGGTATGGTATCCATTTGATGGGACATCCACCCTGCTCACCTGACGTGGCTCCCTGTGACTTCTGGCTCTTTCCCAAAATCAAATCAAAGATTTGCTGGGAGGCCTTTTCAAGGACCAATCAACACCAATAATCAATAGAAATATGTGTTATGACCTGATTCTGATATCACAATGTCAAGTTCACCATAAATCTGCTGGTAAAACACCTGAATATCCTAGGTAAATTTATCTTGTGTTGAGATCAACATTTAGAATTCAAATTATTTGATTTCAAAGACAGATAAAGCTTCATTCTGATGCTCTTTCCTTATCTAGATTGTGATGACGATGAATTTGAATGTTTGATTCCTGGACGTCGTAAGTGCATCAAGGACTGGGAGGTATGCGATAGATATTACGATTGTGGCGATGGTGCAGATGAACAAACATGTGGTAAGTACATTTATTTAAACATCTTTTGAACACGATGCAAAATAAGACCTGTTCTGCTGGCAGATCGGATGTGCATGTGAGTTGGACGTGGTTTTTACCTTTAATATTTTGAAATGTTGGTAAAATCTTTCTTTGCAACATTTTGAAAATTTAAAAAATGTGTCAATTGTAAAACAACAACAAAATTTGAACATTTTGAAAATGTACCAACTATTTTTGGTTGTTTGTCGAAATGTTAACACTTTTTCAACAACAAAAAAACACCTCAAATTCTCTAAAAATAACTGGTCTTTCAGGCCCGTAGAACAGGGTTTTATTTTCCCCTTGGCCTTATCCAGAAGTCATGCATGTGTTACATAAATACAATTATTGCACATTGTGGGGATTAATGCCTTACAAACAGTTGTTGTTTTGTGGACCAGAATATTTTTTAATCAAATAAATGATAACCCTGCCTTTTGTTTTCACAGATGATAAATGTTTTGAGAACCCTTGTCAAAATGGAGGAGTCTGTTTTCCTGCACCCAGGGCTAGTTATTTCTGTCAGTGTCCAGCCGGCTTTACTGGGGAGAATTGCCAAACACCAACCAGTGTTGTTGGTAAGTCATCTCATAATGTACTTATAATGTAATAGTTTTAGGTATCCATAAAATACAATCCTTCGTTTCTGGGCCATATTCTCTGTAATAAAATACACAGTGACCCAACAAATATTTGTACACTCTGAAATTGTTTAAAGGCATATATTATATGATCTTTTCCAAGTAGCGCCCTCTATCATTGATTTTTTTTATGAAAGCAGATTTTCTTGCAGATTTGCATTTTTGATTATAAATCATAAAGATCTTCTAAGTTACAGATCGATACGATTCCTAATTACTTCAAAATCATGGTTTGAAAATAGATTGTACCGCTCGGTACAATCTATTTTTTCAAATTTTACTCTAAATTCACTCTAAAACCATGATTTTGAGGTTATTAGGAATCGTATCGCTCTGTAACTTGGAATGTATGTATGATTTATGATCAGAAAAGTAAATCTGCAAGAGGATTGAGGGCGTCCCCTGGAAAAGAACACATAATATACCTTTAATAAACTAAAATATGAGAGACATGAATCTTGATATCCATTGATATAATACACTAGGTGACACTGTTATCTAACGCACTCCAAATGTATACAGTTCTGTTTGTCCTTGAACTTTAGGGCATGGTTATGTCATTATCCTTGCCCAAAGATTACGTGTAAACTATTGTTATTCTGATTCTCTGGAGAATAGTATACAACTATTTACTGCTCTTGAGGGATCTGGTGGAATCTATTCGGCCCCGAGGTGAACTGAAGATCGTGGGGTACTATTTTCCCGAGACCGAAGGTCGAGGGAAAATAGTACCCCACGGTCTCCAGTTTACCGAGGGGCCCAATAGATTCCACCAGATCCCGAAAAAAGAGCAGAAAATATTTGTTTTATATCCTTCATCAATATATTTCTTGTTCATTAATTTGTTAAAAGTAGACTCTCAAGACTGAGCTAAGCCTAGGCCTTACTAGGCTAACACTAAGCTTTGTCTTTGTACATTTTAGCCTAGGCCTAGGGCCTAAAGGCAACGAGAAATATTTAAAAAAATTACTCACCACCTGGCACTAGTACTGTAGCTGCAATATGTTTTAAAGTCAAAAGCTAACTGTTCAAAAGTTTCAAAAAGTTCCATCTCACGAACTGTTCAATTCAAATTTCATTCGTTTACGTGTAATCGGCGTTTGTTTCCTTGCAAAATTCGCGAAAAACTGACACCACATATTTTATTTGTTTTTTAGTGTTCTCGCTGTCTGCGCTGTCAATAAATTGAGTCAATTGATCCTCATTTACACGCCGACACCGTAGAGTTTCACCATCAGCCGCCATTGTTGAAACTGTTGTTGTCTGTTTACGTTTTAAGGCTTGTCAATCCTAAAGTCAACTGTCATAATATTAACATAAAGAGAACTTTGACACGTAAATCGAGGTCATAGGGTAATAGTAGACTATTTCATTCTCCAAATAGAACCTCTCTCCCTCGTCAATAGCATTTTTGGTCTTCTTGCCTAATGGTGAGACTATTTTTGATCATGTGACACACTTTCAACCAATTAATGAACAGGAATATATTGATGAAGGATATAATAGCTAATATTAGTATTTTGTTGGACCAACAGTGTCACCTATCAATGGTTATTAAGATTCATGCCTCTCAGTATTTGAGTTTATTAATTTTTTCAGAGTGTACAAATAATTTTTGGGTCATTGTGCATTGTCAAATATTGTTTAAGATTCACAGGCCTATATTAAATTATTTATTGACAATATGCAAATGTTTGTTTTGACTCTGTTCACTGATTTTATAAACAGCCCATTCCAATTGTTTGGGTTAATATTGCATAAAGAATTGAGAAATTGGCTAATTAGAAAATGGGTCAGTATTAATTTGCAAAGTCAAATGAAATCTGAGGCATTAAAGCAACATCCTATATTTATAATAGTGTAAGGTTCATATACCCTTATGCTGGTTCCCTGCATCAATGGGCTCCACACAGCTTATTCATAGATGCAGGTACGCGCCGATTTTTACTCAAAGCTGATTTGCTGTAATAAAAGTCATGCATATTCATGATTGTTGAAAAATAGATCCACAAATAAATTCGATCAAGCCAGCTTCATGTTTAGAATGATAACAAATTTGCTGATTGGCACAAACTACATCTGTATCTGCTCTAACCACAGCACTGGACTTCACACGCACATGCACGCATGTCATAGCGCGTTCCCCATCGCGCCGTAGCTATGGCAGCGCGACAATGCATTCAGCGTTCTATGCGGTATCTCAGCTACAGTGTGATGATTGTTATTTGCCTTATGCCATAGCAGAGCGACAATGCAATGTGTTGGAACTTACGGTTACGGATGGCAAATGCGAACCCTGTACCTGCAGCTATGGATGAGTTAGCCAAGTTTCCAGGGTGCAGGGAACCAGCATAATATACCCTCTGATTTGTCATCCTTGATTGATTTTCTCTATCTACAGATTGTGGGGTAGGGTATTATAGGTGTCGTCTACCTATACCAGATAATGATCCATGTATTCCGTTGGATTGGATATGTGATGAAGAGGCAGATTGTTTGGATGCTGCTGATGAAGATACACAGATCTTCCAATGTAGTAAGTAAGCTTAGATGACTCCATATATTAAAGTAAGCTTGGTAAGACCATAGTCTTTGTTTTACGTTGGACAACAAGTTTGGTCTGGTAGGTTAGCTGGAGAGCAGGAAGCACGCTTATCTTGGCTACAGTCGGACTATATGTGATTGAAAAGCCGGAGTGTGTATACAGAAGATGAACATTTAGCTAAGTGTGACATGGTCCTTCCAGTGGTATGTGATAGTGAGTTGGTTTGTTTATGGAGAAGATGTAGATGTAGAACTATTCCAGTCTTCACAATCAGTTGAATTGCATATGTGATTGAGAAGCATTTAGATTCAGAAGATGAGGACAAATAGCTATGAGTTTGTACAATATGGTAATTTGTAAAGGAAGAAAAAGTCAATATAGATCTTTTATTTACATGTGTGTTCATGAGACAGGTTGTTTGGAGGCATTGATGTTTTTGCAATCTGTTGGAATGCATGGATTGTGAGGAAAAAATGTTTAGATTCCAAAGATGAACATTTAACTAGTTTGAATTGTGAAGTATGAAAGCTTATATCATACAGTTGGTAGTCTACCATTGAAGTCGTGCTTCATAATTTTACCGTAGCGAGGTTGGGCCATCCAAATTGAAGTCAGTTAATTTTGGAAATTGAAATGGGTTGAACCATTTAATGTCCTAAATTGGCTAGGACATCTGCATAGAGTGTCAGTAAAAATATCAGTACGTTAATTGCTGACTGAAATCAATAGAAAAATGCTATGATGAGTAGGGAGACCGAAGCCAACATGGCAGCACAATTCAAAAAGGATGTCAAACCAGAGTTTCTGACACAGATCTATGATCGAAAGACCTGGAAAACAATAGTTGCACATTTTCTGGAAAACAATAGTTGCACATTTTCTGGAAAACAATAATGGAAATACAGCTGGAAAGCGTAGACAATATATATTCTTTGAACATTAAATGTGATATTCGAAGCAAATGTTAGACCAACTTTATTCATGAAAGGGGAAAAATATTGATGTAAATATTTGATTTCCCAGGTGAAAGTGTGTATTGAATAGAGCTATGCCTCAGAGCTACTGTTAGTGATACCAAGTGCATGTAAATTTCGAGAAAACTTCATGTTTAGATGCAGAAAATGAAGATACATGACAACTTGTCAAGTGTAGTAGGTTAGCCTAAAACTACAGAGGAAGTATCAGTGATCTTTGTATTTTATTGGACTACATGTGATCAAGTGTGTTTGTTAAGATGCAGATGATAAAGATATACATCAGCTATATATTTCAAAGTAAAATGAAGGCTTAGACCACAAAGTAAAACAACCCTGGTCTGTTCTACGGGCAAACGGGCAACATTTTGGGAGTTCTTGGAGAATTTCCAACAATTTCAAAAAATTTCAAACATTTCAAAATGGGTGTTTTTTCAGAATAATTTCAAAAATATTTTCTAAAAAAAGTGTTTTTGAAAAAGTTGTTGAAAATTCGGGCCCTTAAAACAGGTTTTTTGTGGCCTTATGTGCAATAAATAATACTGGGTTTTTTTTGTTGCAGGTCGGAGAGAGTGTGATGATGATGAAGAAAAAAAAAGTTGTTGTTGAAAATTCAAAAATATTTTCGAAAAAAAGTGTTTTTGAAAAAGTTGTTGAAAATTCGGGCCCTTAAAACAGGTTTTTTGTGGCCTTATGTGCAATAAATAATACTGTTTTTTGTTGTTGCAGGTCGGAGAGAGTGTGATGATGATGAGTTCAGATGTGGCAATGATCTGTGTATCCCAGATGATTATTTTTGTGATTTTGACAATGACTGCGGCGATAATTCAGATGAAAGAAATGGATGTGAAAACTGTAAGTGTCACGATGTGCTACAAAAAAACCTCGCCTATAGGTGGAGAATCATTTCAAGGAGTGTTGTTTGTGATTTTCACAGTTTTTAAAACATTTTTAATAATAATGTATCAACAATCTTTATTACAATTAAAAATCAACAACAATTAAAAATCAACAACAAATAACTCCAAATGTTCAGCTTAGGCATCTTTGAGACAATGGTGACCTCTGAATCTCATCTAAGAATAAGTCATATAGATGCAATATTGGAACCATCATATATGTTAATGATGTCAAAGGCCATATCACAAGACTACAGTTTTCAATAGTATTCAAATGTCCTCCGTCATACACAGATGAATTGAAACCAAATTTAGGAACATTCATATGGTAATAAAGTTATTAACCCTAACTCCCGAGGCACCTTCTCCAAAAACAAAAAAAATCAAGGCCAAAGAGCGAGGGGGAAAAGGGCCCTCTGGGTTCAGAGGCAGATGATCTCAGGGGTCAACCATACATGGCTCAACATTATACTTCTCCATGTATATACCCCGGGGCCATTATTTCATCGAAAAACTGCCGAGCTGGGTGACACAAGCACACCGCATCGTAGTTTGATGACTGTACTACGAATTCGTAGTACAGTCGTCATCAAATAAAGTAACTATACAGGTAATAAACGGGCCATTAACTCTAAAAATATATATCCTACCTAAAAATATTTAATTATAAAAGGTGTTGAAAATGTTATCTCCTTTAATATGAGATATTGCACGCTAGGATTGGGTCATTATTGAGGAAGTGACACTCCAAAATGTAAGGTTAAGTCCGATTTTCATTTTCATATTTTTCTTTTCTACACCCGGACCCAGCTACGGGTACATTATCGATTACCGGTAGTGCAATTGGGGAATGCATGCGCAGGTTGGATAGTCGGCTGTATTTTTCCGATGGAGCAATACGCCACACACACGGTACCTGTCATACTCTCCCCGTGTTGAAAAGTAAAATGTGAAAATAAAATTGTGTCTTTACCTTACATTTTGGATTGTCAATTCTTCAATATTCAACCGATCCTAGCGTGCAATATCTCATAGAAGATACATCTCTCAACAACTTTATCATTTAATATTTTTAGGTAGGATATATATTTTTAGAGTTATTAGCCCATTTATTACCTGTATAGTTACTTTTTTTGATTACTGTACTCAAGGGTGTTAGGGTTAATGAGAACAAAATTAGAAAACAAAATGAAAAATGAAAAATAGTAAAAAATTACTCCATAAATCCCTAACCCCCGAGGCACCTTTTCAAAACAATTTTTTTTCGCGGCCAACGCCCCCGGGGCTTGAACCCCGGACCTCTAGGTTCAGAGGCAGACGATCTACCGCTAGGCCACACGGGGTCATACCCTTGGGCCATTATTTCATCGTAAAACTGCCGAGCCAGTGACACAAGTACAATGCATCGTAGTAATTCGTAGTACTCAAGAGTGTTAGCGTTAAGGTCACAACCTATGACTTGATATTTGTTGTTGCAAAATTGTTCTAATTTTTGTTTGTTTTTTGTATCAGATGATCCATGTGCTGAGTCGCCATGCAATAATGGAACTTGTTGGAACACAGGAAAACTTAGCTATTGGTGTCACTGTCCGCTGGGAGCTATAGGCGATAATTGTGAAATCACTGGAAATCAAGGTAAAGTAGTCAAGTCAAGTAAAATATGAAATCCATGTTTGTTATGGACGCATGTAACGATATGTGCTGTAGGTCTATTTCAAATTTTCTATGGAAATGTTTTCAAAAAAATGTCACAAATTGTCAACAAATTGTCAAATCATGGATTTTTTTCTCTAATGAAGTTAAACAAATCTCAAATTCAATTTGGTTTGTTTTCCATGGCCTAAGCAGTATTTGGTCATTCATTAAATATAATGGAGGCATCCTAATATAACAGTTATAACCAGATAAATTCATAACATCATTAATACTATGGCTACCAGCAGGTATGGTGCAATCTTGTACCACCATTGTGTGAATATGAGTATGTGAGACACATGCTTGTACAGCAGGGGTTCTTCAAGTAAGGAATTATAAGTCCAAATTTAATGCTAAAAGTGAAGGAAATGATGCAAAAATCCTGAACATTTTGAATTGAAAAGCTTTCAACTGGAAATGAATTCATACTTTTTTTCAAAGGATTTTGACCAAAAAATGCCAAAAAAGAAAAGAAAAGAGAAGTGTCTTTAGATGATTTTGGTGCAATTTTGGTATTTCTTAGCAAAACGTTGCTAGTTGTCCACATATTGAGCCAAAATTTGATACTAGAAATGGATTCTCTAACTCATTTCCTTTCCAAAAATGTATACTTTTATATTCATCACATTAAAAGTTACATATCTTGACAATAATGTTTTATAATTTTGTGGGTAGACACTCTGTATTTTAAGTTTTACTGTTCATGTTTATATTTACTGTGTACTCAGCATGTAGCAACAGTGATTACCAATGTGGTGATGGCTATTGCATACCACTGCACTGGTATTGCAACGGGATAAATAATTGTGATGATGGTACTGACGAACCGTTAGACTGCACCAGATGCACTGTTTTTGATGATTCGTTCCGGTGCGACAGTGGAATTTGCGTAGAGGATGATTACGTCTGCGATGGAGTTGATCAGTGTGGAGATGGGTCTGATGAACGAGATTGTGTGGATGGTGAGTTTATATAGATAGATATGACCTTATATAGATATGACCTTATTGTTTGTTAGAGGGTGATAGACATGTGTATCATGTATGCATGAGGGGAGATTAAAATGTTTTGACACTTGGCCCATGTTTCTGAAGATGGCCATACAATTTTTTAAATAGTCGCACTCCTCTAAAGAAGTGTCCCTTGACGTATATACAATGTTGCATCCTTCTTCTCAAAGCATGGGAGGTACTCCAAAGTAGGGATTGTCTCATCTCTGTATGAACATCTTCGGCTAGGTGTTGGATCCTTGAAAATGCCTCCAAGCAATCTTTGATTTGATTGTTAGGAAAGAGCCAGAAGTCATAGGAAGCCAAGTTGGGTGATTACAGTATCAAATGAATACCATTTTCATCAAGGTAAGTCTTGGTGCAGCAAGATTTGTGATTTCATTGTCATGATACAGCATGATTCAATGCCGTACGTCTTTGTAGGCTCCAATTCACAAGTAGATATACTCCCTGTCATAGTCCCTTGGACATAATTCGCGTTATTTTACGCGAGCTTATTCTGTTGTTGTTTTCGAGGCGCGGCGTCAAAATGCTTGACAGGCGCGATAAACATGAACAAGTTCACGCGCCGGCGATCACGGCGTGTGACGATTTCACGATTGACCAATTAGAATGCGCGATTATTCTTTTGAAGGGACTGGTACACACTTCCGGGTTTACGCACATACGCACCTACGCATTACTACGCGAACCTACACACATACGTACGCAACTCGCACGTACGCATGATTTGATGGAATTATGTCCAAGGGATTATGAAAGGGAGTATAATTCACCTGCAGAGATGGGCTTTGCAAATTCTATACAGGCTATAGATCCCCAATAAACCCATGTAAGAGGGAGCTAAGAATGTGATGTAAAGAATGACATACGCCTTGTTAAGTTGTCTCGTATAAATGTTGCATCTCTAACAGTCAACGAGAATTGCGTAAAGATTATTAGCTGTTTAAGAATTGTCAATAATCTTCCTTCCCAGAATGTGAATCTGATGAATTCCAATGCGGCAATGGCGAGTGCGTATGGGACCTTTATGTTTGTGATGTAGATGACGATTGTGGAGATGATTCTGATGAGGCAAACTGCGCTAGTGGTAAGACACAGCACACAGCACCCAGCTTCCAAAATACTGAGTACTGTAGTGTAACAATGTAGTATGACTGATGAATATAATAGGACAAATTGTATATGTCTCTATCTAATTCACTGATTTGTCAAAACTAATGTAAAGGTGGTAATTATCGTGTGATTAATTTGTTTGCGCTTGGCCAATTTTGAACTGATTTTAAATTTGTGACTGTAACTACATCACAAAGACCTATATGCAAAATAAATAAATTCACACAGTTCAAAACAAAAAGGCAGATAAGTACTCATATGCAATCTCATCTCAATTTGGTATGTAAAATGAATGGAGATTTTCTCTCCATCGCAGTGTCCTATAGCACGATAATCATGACCGGTCAAAATTTGTTAACTATATCACAAGGTCAAATTTTGACTTTTCCATTTATACACAAGACAAGCAATCCAAATTGGCCAAAAAGTTTAATTATTGCACAAACAACAGACTCAGTACACTACCAAGAAGGTTACATTCACATAAACATCAATTCATTATCTTTAATTTTTTGTTGTTAAATTGACAAATCAATGCATGTGCGCTGATGTTGATGTGTGAATAATGGCACGAAGTTATTCACAAATCAATTCGTTTACAGTCATTTTTAGTTAATTGTCCATTTATAGTACAAATGTCCCACTATAAGGTAGACCTCACAATCTTTATTGTTTCATTGCCTTACATGCATCTTTTTCATCTTTGTTTAATAACTATAGTTCCATGTGGAAACAATGAGGTTAGGTGTGCCCGCGGCCAATGTATCCCTCGCTCCTACCAGTGTGATTCCTATGATGATTGTGGCGACGGTAGTGACGAAGTTGCCAGCATCTGTATAGTGGAATGCGGTGAGGGACAATTACAGTGCAATGATGGCAGGACATGCTACGACCAATCGGGTCGCTGTAACGGGGTTCAAGACTGCCCTGATTTCAGCGATGATGTCGGCTGCGACCAGTGCCAGGACGATGCATTCTTGTGTATCGATGGCATTAACGTGTGTCTGCCTATCAGCTATAGATGCAATAACGAGAACGATTGCGAAGACAACACCGATGAAGTGGGCTGTTACTGCGATCCAGCAGAAATGTTTGAATGTACTGGCGGAGGATGTGTTTTAAATACAGTGGTCTGTGATGGAAACAAAGATTGTTTCAATGCAAGCGATGAAGCTTTTGAACTCTGTGGTAATTTATACTGTTAATATTTTCTTTGAAAAAACTACATTACACCTACAAGCCCTTATAGAAATATCCCTTTTTTCCAGAACAAATTTTGCCCCAGGGCACGGTGCACCCTGTGTATTATCTAGCCCGGCTCGCAGGCCAAGCATTGCCCAAGGCCCCGACACGCCAGGTGGTATCCTAGTTTTGTCCATGGTAGGAAGAACTTGGTACTAGCATGGTCTAGTGGGGACTTTAGAAACATGCTTATTACAGTTTTTGCTGATTTTCTTGTGTTAATGTTCATAAATGAATACTGTTCATATGGTTTCTGGTCGAACGAATTAAATCCAAGGGATATTAACGAAATTAGCTAAAAGTATTCTGACAGAAAATGTTAAAAGTTTACCAATGCACAGCTTTATTTAGATTCAATTAAATTTGATAATTTTCTGGGTGGAAAGAAGCCCAAAGTCTTACTTATGAAATTTGTTGTGTTGAGAAATTCATACTTTAAGTTCAATTTGCCATTCAAATTAGTACTATTTAAAAAAAAATCAAATCAAAAGTTCAATTCGAAGAAAAAAATCACAATATATTATCTGGATCAGATTTTAGTTTTAAAACTAGCCCAATGTGGCTGAAAGTCACCGCATGTGTCAATTCATGTGGGTAGATTGTAGACAGACTGCCTCAGGGTCTCCTCAGCATGCGATCAATGTGTTGAATTAAACAATTCTTGGGTGGACTTTTTTAGCCCAACACACGACTTTTCAAAGTTCTTGTGTTAAGAAATTCAATGTTTGAACTTGAATTTGTTTAAAAACCAGTGCGATTTTCAGATTTTGTCAAATAAAAGCTCAAATTTCAAAAGAAATTACGATTATATAGCAGATTTTAGTTCAACATGTAGCCCAATGGGCTCAAGCTATACAGGACGATGGAACGTATGTGATCAGATTTTTGGGCAACATCCAGACCACAATCCTGGCAGTTGCTGACCACCTGTGATTTTTATTACCGTTGATATAGACTAAAAGGCCGGTAAATTGGGGATAGATCTATAAGGATTTGTAGGAGTAATGATGTATGTAATTTGTAACCCAGTGGTGCATATACTGAGAACAGAAATGGTAATTCTGATCTGCTGCAAACATGTGTAGCAAAGTCAGTCGTTTTCTATTTTAATATTTATGAGACATTTTTCAAAATATTCTGGCACATTTCTCCAAAATGTTTCACATTGTCAAACATTTTCAAACTAAATAAATTTGATAAAAAACTAATGCAAATTTTGACAAATTTTAGTTAGAAATTTGAGTCAACTTTAGTATTGCTATGGATACTTGGAAATTTGGTATCGTCATTGGTGCTGCTTCAAAATGTCGCGTGGCACACCTTACCCATCACATTCACCTTGTGTTAACTACCCTCCTCCCACCCTTGGGTATGGAATATATATTAGTTTACTAATTATTGCAAGTTTGGTGATATTTTCGAATAGAACAATTTTGTTAAGGTAATATTGTTCATTTGTTTAACAATTGTTTGTTGTTTGATTTTTTGTCTCACAGGCTGTGGTCCAGACTATCATAGATGTCGGGATCCTGGGGTTGATTTCCCGTGCATTCCGTTGTCATGGATATGTGATGGTGAGGTAGATTGTTTGGATGCAGAAGATGAAGATGAACAGCTATTTAAGTGTGGTAAGTAAACAGACAACTCTATCAGTGCCAAACACAAAGGGGCTGTTAATTTTAAGTTTTTTCATTATATAAATTCCTCAAAAATGTTTGGATTTGAGGCTCCTGTAGTCTGGGAGATAAGTGCCGTTAATCTTACGAAAAAAATGCGCTGATTCCTAAAGAAGTCACTCTTGACACCACTCACGATATTTTGGTCAATTTAAGTTTAAAAAAATGACAATTTTGACGATTTGTGGGAAATGATATGCTTTTTTTTACATAAGATAGGCTTGTCAAACTTTCATTAGGAAAGGGGACTGGTAATGTGACTCATTTTTCTTCAAAATCACAACAAACTGCTAGATGATATATACAAGAATAAGCTCTGTGAAAACCAAGTTGATTGGATCATCCAAATTTGAATTATGGCCTAAAATATGAAAATATGTATTGTGGTGTGTTTATGGTCTGTTGCACTGTGTTACTGCTTGAACATTTCTGGCAGCACACCTTACCCAAATTAAACTTGTGTCAACTGCGACCCCCTCCTACCCTGGGGTATGGAGGTTCAGTGATCATTTGAAGTAGAATTATAATTAATTCTTTCAGGTAATATTATTGATTCCTTTATAAATGATGATTTTTATTATTTTTATTTTCTCACAGGCTGTGGTCCAGAACATCATATATGTGAGAATCCTAGGGAGGATTTACCTTGCTTTCCATTGTCATGGAGATGTGATGGTGAGGCGGATTGTTTGGATGCAGAAGACGAAGATGTAGAGCTATATGAGTGTGGTAAGTAAGCTTAGACAACAGATTATTCAGTGAGTGAACAAAAAAGCCATGTATTATCATGGTAAAGATTCCACCTCTCTTGAAAAGAGACGTTCCGTCCGTCCGTCAGTTTGAATTTGTCTTTGTTTTTAATCACAACCAACAACAAAATACTAAATTAAACAGTTGGAGTACAGTATGAGGAAAGTGTGTGGTTACAAATCAAATCACATCCCTGGTTTTTCACTTATTTAATGCATTGTTTTTTTGTTTTTTCTTGTTATATTATCATCTTATCACTATTTTTCACCAATTAAATCTTCATTTTGTTTAGTTTCACATCCAGTTTGTCCATCTTTATTTTTGTTTTTTCCTTTGCGTGTGGTTTTTGTTGTTATTTGTGTAATGTTGCATATGTTTGTCTGTCTTTCTCTCAAGTCTGTCATATATCACAAAAAATATCACTCCCCTCACAAAGGTCCCGGATTGAAGCCCACCCAAGTGCAAGTTTCTTTGTCCTACATTTCCTGAATGCTTTCTCCTTGTAGTTTGAATCAAGATGAGCTATTAACCCTAACACTCCCGGTGGATTTTTCAATGAAATTTTTTTCAAGCAAAAAAAACATGCACAACAAGAGGTGCCACGCCCCGGGGTTTGAACCCACGACCTCTCGGTTACAAGTCGAACGCTCTACCAAGTGAGCCACGGGGGGAGCTATGCTGGGCGAGTGTATTCGCCCAGCTATGTAGCCCGGGGCCATTATTTCACCCAAAAACCTCAGCGCCAGGTGGAACCGACAGGCTGGGAAATGGGATTTCATGGGGTGCGGGGCTGTAAGGGTTAAGGTGTGTTCATACTCACGCCGTTGCGCATCGGCCAACGTCGACGGATATCAGTGCGCGAGTTGAAGCAATGTCAACTTTTGTTCATCGACGCTTTAGGCTATATTAAAAAAATCTTTTGTCTCAAAGCTCTTCAGATTTTCAAAACCTAATGCGGAATGCGTTTTTTTTAAGATTTTTTTATAAATATAAAATATTGAAATTTTTTGTAAAAGTGACCTTTGTATTTAAAATGATGTGATCAATGACAAATTGGTGAAACTTTGGGATTTTTTGTTGTTGTTGTTGAAAAATATATAAAAATAAAAAATAAAAATAAAATTCTTCTTTTTTTCTTCTAACGCGCACCAATTAACTAACGCGCGTGGGAGCTGTGAGACAAACCATTTTTTTTAATATAGCCTTATGAGGTTAGGTTTAATTAGGAAATATGTAGACAAACTGCTTCAAAAATTTTTCTCCTTTTGTCAGTAGAGTATTTTATTTCTCTTTTTATGTTTCCATTAAACCAAGTTATAGGTTGGCAAATTTGTTTGATTCATTATTTTGTCATTTTTCTTTTATTATCTTCTGATTACGACCCGTTCCTGTTCAATTTGACAATTCGTACATGCTGAGTGTATCAATACTGCAAAATGGTTTTCACCCTTTTTGTAATAACTTAAAAATTCTGGAATGCAAATTGTTCAGTTCAGTTTATTCACCACAAAATGAGATACATACAATGACAATACAATTAATTTACTGTAATGTGTATCATCAGGGCAATATTAACCCTGTTTGGAACATAGAATTGGACTTCCAGGATATATGATAAATGTAACTTCATGGTATTTTTGAATATTTTGCAGACAGAATTGTAATATATTTATTAACCCTGTTCATACAGTGTTCATAATGGTCTATCAAATTACATAATATTCATATGTGACCATGTCACATCACATGATCACATATTGTCGTTCAAAATGAAAATTTAGATTTTATTTTCATGTAAATTCACATTTGGTAAGCTTTCAAATGACAACTCCCTTGATGCTTTGGTCAATACATTCAGGTTTTATGATGAAATATTAGGTGGAAATTCCATTTGATTTCTTATGTTTTTCATGCTTTACTTCCTCAACATATTAAAGTGGCATCGAGAGATGTATCGGTATACTAAATGAGCAAATAACGTAAAGATAATCATCAGCATAGCCCAAATCCAAAATGTCATACAATTCCGACATCACCCTCATGCCAAAATAAGCAAATAACGGCACTTCCTGGTTGAGATTTGCCGCGAAAGTCTGTGAGTAAAACGATGCAAAACTTCCGAATTCAGCACCTGAGTTTCGATATAATCATATCGAAACTAAGAAAATCATGAAATTTTATATGATAAACGGCGAATGTTGGTAAACTGTTTCAGATGGTAGTTAGTATATGCCTTTAAGTATTACTTTGATGCAATAAAACTGATTTCCAATATAATTGAGGGCGCACTCCCATACGTATCTCTCAGTGCCCCTTTAAAGTGTATGCTGCTGACAAAGAAAACACCTTTTGATGGTTACATACTTATTGTTACATTCACCTTTTTAAATCCAATTTGTTTCTCTTCAGAACGTAGAGATTGCTATGCATACGAATTTCAGTGCGACAATGGCTTGTGTATTCAAGACACCAGCTTTTGCGACGGTGATTATGATTGTGGTGATGGGTCTGATGAAGATCAGTGTGAAGAAAGTAAGTAGCTAACTAATAATAGTCATTTGAAAAGAAAATTTGTAGGGCATTGAGAGATCCGAAAGATTTATCAAAAGAAAAAAATAAATTAAATATCATTACCTTATTTATATATATGATATATGCGACCAGTCGCGTAAAAAAGGACATGTTGTCAGCAAACACAGTTTTGAGATAGAGGCCAATATATTTGGTGAAATAATATAAAGAAAATAATAGAAAAAATATGCTTCTTCAAATCATATCTTGTGATTACAAAGTCTGATTACTTTCAACATGGTGTCATTTCAAAGCTTCAAATGTGCTCTTTCAAGTCATACCAATAACTCAGATTTGACTTGGGCCTCCAACATGTCTATTTTGATGTGATCGGTCACACATGTAGAAACCCACTCATGTAATGATTTTTTTTAAATCAGTAAAAATGAAAATATGAAAACATTTTCTCAGCATTCCTGAAGGCCTCGCAATGCTTTTCACTTTTGTTTAAAGATTACCACCAATGAATTCAGGGAGGTTATGCCATTGCTTCAGATAATCAGTCATAGGTAGTCTTCACAGTTATTCATGATAAACATGAAGCACATTTTAGTAGAATCCACCTGTGGCTCTTTGGATAAATTTGGATAATTTTGATTGGATCTATATCACAATTTAGCAAACTATATAATTCATGAATTTACAAGAAAGATTGAACAAATATTAGCTCTGTGATTGCAGTTAGTACATGTGTAATTATTACATACATGGGAAAAACCTCTGAAAAAAATGTCTTAGCAATATCTATATAGCTATATCAATAGTGTTTCTATTCTTTTTTTAGGAAAAAATATTGATAATTGAGTGTTCAGAAATGAAAATTTGGAACAAATGTGTAAGAAATCTTTTGAAAAATTGACAAAATATAAATTATAAATTTTACATTTGAATATAATTTATATACCAGCGGCCAATTTTACTACCCATGTTTGTAGTACATCCTATAGCTACTCACACACTCCTGTACATATGTTTTTATGAACTGCCGGACTCAGACAATTGAAGAATTCAGCCCTTTTCGTCTATCTTGATGTGGGGTCCGCACCGCAGTCAACATATGTGCATGGAATAAGCATTTACTTATCTGTGTGAACGATTTTGTAAAACAATGCAGTTTCAATAAATTGTCTCTGGTTTTGAGAGCAGCAGAATACATAGATGATGATGATGTATGCCATGGCTAGTCGATCGGCTTCACTATCTCCTCGAGCAGGGTCGCTCTATCTTTATCTACCTCAATGTGCTAACATGACTTTGATTTGTGTAGGGTTGTACTGCCAGAAAACTTGGAAGGTGAACCCATGGAGTCACCAAATTTCCAAGGAAAAAGTTACACCCAAACACACTTTCATTTGCTTAATTTTAACTGAATTTGGACAAATTCACATCAGTTTTCATCAAATTTCGTCATATTTTTTGTGTAAAATGTCAACATAAAGTAATACAAAATGTCAACATAAAGTGTTTCAAAAACCAGGTTTTGCGCTGTGTGGGGACTATTGCATGAAAATTGTGAAGAATTACCCAATATAAATATCAAATTGTACATTGAAAAAGTGGTCATTGAACTACTCAAATGGCATATCATTTAGTTCACCCCGTCAAACATGAGAGCTATACAGCCAATGATTGGTGACTGTGGCTTTGCTGCTACACATGAAATAAGCTTAAATTAGCTCTACACAGGAAATCATACATACCAATAAAGACAAATACATGCTCTGTCTTTACTTTTGGATATATACTGATGTTACATTCACAGTTAGGATGCAGGAGATAATGGGATGTAGTATAGATGTATATTAAAGGGACATTAAGTGGTGTTGAACATTTTAAATGTTTAAAAATTTACTTCAGAATTCAAGATGAACATTAAAAATTGCCATTATTGTTGTTTCTACTAACAAAAAACACAGCAAAACTTGATTAAAACAATATCATCGCTATTTATTGAAAAACGCCCTCTATGCAAATATGGTTCGCGTTATGTATCACACGTACTGTAGGGGGATACTGTCGGAAGTAAAATGCTCATTGCGGCTCTACGAGCATTTTTGAATCGACGTTTTATTGTACAAAGAGGGCTGATTTTTCTTAATCCTTATAGGTGTAAGTTCATACATGTAATACAATTATAAAAATATACTAATCCCAGTTTTTATCATAATTGAGGGCGCAGCCTCCAACACATCTCTTAGTGCCCCTTTAACATTTCTGTACAACAATACATTCATTGATGGATGGAGGATCCTTGGTGGTACCATCTAGCCCTGATCTCTTGGGTATTAACAATATTGAAAACATTATTTATGTATCTATCTTTGATCCACAGTCTGTGTTGACTTTTCTCCTGATGTGACCGTCAACAATGGTGATGGTCCAAACTTCATCAATTACCAATACGTCAGACAGAATGGTCTCATCCCACGCATATCTTGCACGTTTACTTACCGCGTGGAACCAGGAATGCGTGCCTATGCACGCATCCTCAGCTTGACCGGGGATTCATTTGAGCTCTTTTTCAGTCCGGGCGAGGGTAGCTATGTGGAAGTGAGCTATCAGTCCGATGGTGGGCCACTTTTAGATGTTGTTTCTCCGGTGGATTCTAATGTGCTTGTGATATCGTTTTTGGCATTAAGTCCACAGCAAGTTGGAGTGGTTTTAGCTTTATCGGCTACCAATGAGATAGGTACATAATCAATTTTTTTATTTTGTGTGTGTCTATTTACATGGTTAGTCCATTGGAACTCATGATTCTTGCAAAGAATAGAAGCATACTAAAGTTGCTCAGTTGTTTGTTATATATAAAGTTGCCCGTTTATCTGTCATGCATAAGAAAGAGTTGCTGCAGCATGCTTGTTTTATGAAAACAGGATTATTGGATGCAGTCAAGCTCATCTATAACTTGATCAATGTGACTTGATGGACTTGTTCATTTTATTTAATGAGGGGAAATTTATTGTTTCTTGATTAAAATCTAACAAATTTATCTATCTTGATAATAAAACTAAAACTAATGAACTCTATAAAAATAAGAATGGAATATGCAGTGACCATTCACAAACTATATATTATGAGAATAGTAAAGGAACTGTGAATCATAATTTTATTCTTCTGAAATAGTATTTATTCACGACCAAAAATTCATACTGTGAAATTTAAAAAAACGTCATATCGCTAAAATTTGATGTTTAATTATCAAAGATAATGCTTAATATATTGTTATCTGTAGATATACCAACTTGCTCCGGATTATCTGATCTCCAAGTACTTGATGAAAGTTATATATGTGATGGATTCAGGCATTGCTTGGACGGCACAGATGAAACAGATCAATGTCGTAAGTTTTTAAATGAGAGGGAGTGGGGTCAAAGGTCAATGGAGATGCGAGTCATATGGCACTTTTTTGACGCCAAGTTATGTCTTGAGTGTCATCCAGATGTCAAGTCAATTCTGATTAAAATCAAGTTATTAGAAAGTTGTAGCAAGTCTGGGTTTACTAGGGTATTTATTTTAATGTGTTTGTTTTTGTTTTTTGGGGTGGGGGGGGGGGAAGTGAGGGGGGAGGCAGGCCTGTAATCAGGGGGGCATAACTGACTAATTTTGGTTAATATTCCTGATTTGCCATTTCATGGGAAAGGGGGCATAAAGGGGTGTGAGCCTTCTTGTAGGTGGGTAGGGGGGTGAATCTGGTTATGCCCCCGCAAGTCTGCTGTTTCAATCTGTACCCAATATATGAAGAGGTATTTTGCAAAAGGGCCTACATCCACTTTGGCTCTTATTGAGAAAAAGTCAAAAAACTGTTTCTAAATATTCAAGTTGAGCAATTAAAAAACTGAATGGATTATGAAAGAGGTACACTACATACTAATTGAAATTGATATAAATTTTTAATGTGCTAGTTTTAATTTTTTTTTAAATCATGTTTACATTTTTTGAAAATTTGGATGTAGGCCCTTTTGCAACAAAACTCCATCTGTTTGTACATAAAGAAAAAATACCACACACAAAAAATCATTTATTTTAATCATTGAAAATAAATAAGTTTGATATTGAAATGTATAGGTCACAATCATATGTTTCAAGGAAATAAAGTCATTTTTTTCAAAAATACCTACATCTCATTGTAAACAGCCATTGAAGTTGTTGTTTTGTTGCAAAAGGGCCTGTATCCCGATATAATTCTGGATACAGGCCCTTTTGCAACAAAACAACAATTTCAATGGCTGTTTACAATGAGATGTAGGTCTTTTTGAAAAAATGACTTTGTTCCCTTGAAACATATGATTTTTCCCTATACATTTCTATATCAAACTCATTTTTTGAAAAAATGCACCATAGCCCTTTTGCAAAATACCTCTTCATATGTCAATATATATATCTTCCTTCCAGATGGGGAACCTGAAGTGCCCTGTCTTGTGAACCCATGTTATGTTGCTGTTTCAATAACCCAATATAATTATGTCAATATATATCTCTTCCTTCCTCAGCATGCCCAGATGGGGAACCTGAAGTGGCCTGTCTTGTGAACCCATGTTATGTTGCTGTTTCAATAACCCAATATAATTATGTCAATATATATCTCTTCCTTCCTCAGCATGCCCAGATGGGGAACCTGAAGTGGCCTGTCTTGTGAACCCATGTTATTTTGCTGGGCTATTCTGTGCAGCCTATCCTGAGGCACTTTGCCAACCTGACTATTGTGGTGGATGTAACGTCAAGTATTATGATGCAAATGGACAGCAACTGTCTCAGGCGGATTGTGATGGGGGTGAGTTGTAAAAATAAGTGTATATTGTTTATGCATATTTTCTGGGTTGGAGTAAATAAATTGATTGGCCTTTCAGAGCTCTTTGTAGAGAGTTACCAGTTTGATTTCTAATCACTCAGTTCATTAGCCTTGTTAATGTCTGTTGGGCTACTGTTCACATTTACTCTTTATATTCAAAGTTTAACAGACTTTCAGCTGACAGACCCTTGATCTTTTAAATTAAATATTGTTTTTAATTAAATAAAAACCAACCAGCACACTTTCATAATTAAAATGGGTTTTTCGTCATGTCTTGATGATGTCAGCCTTTTTTGAGAAAAATATGGAAAGCTTTGAGTGTGATGAACAAAGTTATGATATCAAATATACTTAATACCAAAATCAGTATACTGAGTCAGTTGAACATTTTTAGTGGTTTAATTTCTACAAATCACCAGGATCAGGATGTGCCTGCGATAATAACATGCCGCAAATATGTTAAAACAACGGAATTTCCTGCATAAACTACTATGTTAGTTGCCAACAGTCAGGAATTAAGACTGTGCTAATACCTGTCCTATACCTTTATCTTCTTGGTACAGAATGCAGTGCCGACTTTTTCACCTGCCGCCAGCCACGCTCTGAAATCACACGTTGCCTACCACTGACTGACATATGCGATGGTTACAGTGATTGCTTAGATGCTGAGGATGAGTTGGGTGTTAGCTGTGGTAAGAACAGATATAGAGTGTTCCAAAAACATATGAGCACCACCAATTGAAATGCTTTACCAAAATGATGTCATAGACTTAGATTCGTTAGGGAACAGTTCCATTTGTACGCGATAAATTTATCGCGACTGTATCGGGGCCTGATATGTTTTGGACCCGATGTTTTTCAAGTTGATACGCGATAAAATAGTCATCAGGCCCCGATAAAATAGACATCGGGGCCCGATACGAGGCCTCTGCCATACCCTGGGGTATGTTTAGCAAATAGAGCGGGACATTGTTTAGCAAATACATGCGGATAATACAATTTACGTTAAACATCCATAATCATTAACATTATCTCTAAAGACATGAAATGCTGAATTTGTACCTTACAACTAGAATAAATAACCCAAAGCTCTATTTACATACCGACCACTTATCTTTCGTTATATTTAAACAAGCGGTAATACGCTACTCGATAAATAATCCTTTGCTACTCGCAACTGTACGCGCTAAAAATCTCATCGGGGCCTGATAAAAAACTCATCGGGGCCCGGAACATTCTCGCAATTTTTATCGCGTACAAATGGAACTGCTCCCTTATTTGAAGAGGGTTAAGTCTAATAATGGGAATATTATACAGGTGCAATTTCATATTCTAAGAATCAATCAAATCATGTTTTGAAAGCCTTAGGCACGATGTCATAACTGAGTGAAGTGATATAAACGAAGCAAATCTAGATATATCGTGTTATGATCGCGATTGGGTTTCAGCGGGTTATTATCGTGGAAAATCGTTTCAGCAACAGTCGTTGGACTTCATTGTTATTCTAATAGAACTTAATCGCACTTTAATGAGTTGTAAATTTCAATAGTCGATTTAATCTCGTTACTAACGCGATGTTTTGAAAGTGCCAATGGCTTTTCATCTATTGTTATATGGTACAATCTACGTCAACACTCGATGTCTTATCGATTTTAATAAAAGGTCAATTATCTTCAATTGAGTTGAGTTGAGCAATCCATAAGCTATTTCGTTTATTACTTTAGTGCACGCCCGCCTGTCTTATTATGACGAGTCACTATGGTGTGGGCACTATGAACACTGCTAAATTTATTTTAGCACCGACATGATTGAACGAAATAGTTTGTTTTGTATAGGGAAATAATAAAAGGACTATCTTTACTCAGAGCAAGGCATTACACAGATAAATTCTTTACTCAGAGTTTTACTGATCTTTTCTACGGATTTTACGGATTTTACCTAGACCGTCAAATGTACACGGCCGCCCTGTTGCTTAGCTTTTCACGGCGGAGATCTGCTAGCCACCGTAGAGAGAGAGCTGTTATTAGTTGACAGTGATGACCCGTTCCGCCCGGCTATCCTCAACCCCCGCGGCCCCGTGCCGGCATTTCCCAACGCGACCATTTTGCCAGCATAATTTGGTCTTTTCAAGCTCGGATATATATAATTTTTATTGACATATAAAATAATTAAATTTGTGTTCAATTGAAATAAGTACATATTCAGTGAATCAGTGTTATTCATGTGAAGTAAAGAATATACATTGTATATGATGTATATTCAGCGAGCAATCACAAGTTGAATGCCGCCGGGTGATTAAAAATTGTGCGTAAACTTGATGATTTCGGCATGGACTTTATTAATATTAGTCCATGATTTCGGTTAGACCAGAGAGATGTTTAACTCGGGATGGTTTAATTACTATAAAACCACCTCCCTGGTTATGGCGTCTGTCAGTAGCAACCCCGCCCCCCCCCCCCCCTACCCGGGCAATAGCCATGATGTAGCGGGGACTTGACCCGGGATTGACAAAAATCATGTCCCCGCATACCCGGGGCCATTTTGACGCTAAAATGGGCCGGGAAAACTACCCCGTCATTTTTTCAACTCGCAAAAACTCGAAAATAAAATTGTCTTAGGTCCGCAATCAATTATATTTAGGGTGTTTGTATATTTGGTAATGGATCCAAACGGGTCCAAACGGGTCCAAATGGATCCAAACGTATCCAAATGGGTACAAACGGGTCCGAAATAGATCCAAACGGGTCCGAAATAGATCCAAATGGGTCCAAATAGATCGAAACGGGTTGTGTAAGCTTAAAATCGGCGATAATTAGGTCAGAATGTTCGGTATTAAATAATCTGCGACTATAAGGAGCACGTCGCCATCCCGGAGTGCAACGAGCCTTGATTGAAGTACGGTGTCTTAGGAGCGCCAATATTAGAAATATCTGCATTTTTCGAAAACTTGATGTATTTTTGCAAATATTTCTCTAATTTTGCGAGAATGTTTTCTAATATTGCAACAATATTGTTTGCAAGAATGTTTAGATTTTTTATTTTTCAATATTTCTAACTAATTAAGCGAGAATGTTTTCTAATTTTGCAACAATATTTTCTAATTTTTCAACAATATCGTTTGTAAGAATGTTAAAGGTAGATGACCCGATCACATTTTCGTAACACAGAATTATTTCAAACATACGGAGATTTTCATATCATATGAAAGCTCGTATTTTTCTCATCATCATACTAAAATTTGACGGCCTAATTCGGTATAATGACAGAGAAATCGACGAAATAGCGTTGAATTACTGCGAATGGACGGTGGTTACCACCGATATAGTTTGTGTACTACGCAATGGGTACAGTTCACAGCATCTTGTGCGTCTAAAATAAGAACCATAATAGCTATGCATCTCAAATTTTGGGACACGACGTTTTTAAGGATGACCTTTCATGTAGAATAGAAAACTTCAAGTTGAAAATCGGAACATCTACCTTTAACGGGGTTTGTCTGCAACATTATTCCTTATTCACGATTTCTAAATTTCTGTATAACACTATAATTTCGCGGATACTTAATTTTTCGAATTTAAAATGACTGCTATCTTAGCGGGCATTAAGTTTCGCGGATCTGGCATGTTACTTCCATTACAAAATGTTCAGTTTCGCGAAATTAAATACCTCGCGAAATTAATTGGTTTTACAGTATTATCTGTATTCTATCTAAGATTAGATTAGTGAGAGGATAGTGGGTCACTGGTCGCATTCTGACGCGTCTGCGCGTCCTAGACCTCTCACTTTCTAATAGTGACGCGTCAGCTATCAAATGGGAAAGAGTTGCGGGTCCCGATCAAAATTGAAGGGACCCCTTACATTTGACGATGTATGGAAATGGAAACCTTAGAAATTCTGTAAATTACTTATATATCCTTTGCTCACCATATAAATTCATTAAAACTGCCCGTAAAAAAAGTAAAATTTTCAAATACCCAAACTTCAGGACCCCTCAATTTCTTGGGGGACCTCTTAAATTTGTTTTTTGAAGTCCTACGGGGTCCTGAAAAATGTCATGGGACCTCTCACATTTTTGATCCAGTGCTATCCCTGTAGTGGGTGTGGGGAAAAGTGTGCCACAATGCCCCCCCCCCCCCCTTCTCCCGCTATCAAATGATCCAGGATGTAACAAGACCCCCCCCCCCCCTCCCCCACACACACCCGTCTGAACACCATATAGCCTACTGGTCACGCTATGACACTTATTGCTAATTTAAAAACATAACACCACCACTGACTATCAGTAGGTTATTTTCACTCTTTAAACCATGATTCTGAAGTAATTAGGAATCGTATTGCTTTGTGTCTAAAGAAAGTATTTATGATTCCTTATCAGAGTGTAAATCTGCAAGAACATCTACTTTAAAAAAAAATCATGAATAGAGGGCGCCCCCTGGACAATCACATAATATGCCTTTAAAGGTAGATGTTCTGATTGCTGGCCCGAATTTCAACTCGATGTTTCCTATTTTACATGAGAAGTCATCCTTAAAATTGCCACATTCCAAAAGTTTGAGTTCCCTCTTTTAGAAGCAGGTCTCAAGAAATGTGCCCATTGAGTAGTACACAAGGGTACACACCACCATAACCTTCCGCGGGCCAGGGTGCAGGGGTACTAAAGTCCCTAAAAAAACTTTGATTGCTGCTTCAAATGTGAATATTTTGACGAGATTATCACCATAGGTCTTAGATTTTGTTTTATTAAGAAGTTGAAACCTTCACGATTGTAATCTGAAATGTAAAAAGTCACGAATTATTCTTGGGCGTGAGTCTTGATCACACGTGTAAAGCGGCCCGAAACTCTGATTTTCCTGATTTTTACGCACTATAAAAGCTAGTGATTTGCGAAATCAAAATTTCTGAAAAACTGGGACTGTCGATCATAATATGTGAAATGTTGATAATATTAAAGAAAACAAAATTACGAAGATTTTACAACAAAAATAAATATCCCAGCTAAGGAGAGGGACCCCAGGAGAAGCGATTGAACATCGGGTTTCTAACGCACGTTTCAATGGAAGCGACTATGGTGGTGTATACCCACAAACTGGCTGGTGGTTACCCACCTTTGGCAGTGATTCACAGTGGCGTACCCAGCTTTTGGAAACTGGGGGCGGGGGGTGGGGGGGGGGGGGGGGATGGGGCACGGTATAGTTGTAACCGACGATAGACATGATGTACCGCCGAGAAAATCGTAAAAGTTACCAATTTATTCCCGCCAGCAGCTGAAATCTTAAAAAGCGCTCACCATACTAATTTCACACAATAAAGAAGGGGCATCTATCATTATTGGCCGTTCAGATAGGGCACAAACAAAATTTGCCAACGTATCCGTGAACAAAATTCGGGGGGGGGGGGGGGGGGGGGTGTAAAAAGCTATTTATTGGTTAGCAGGGGGTCATGTAATTTTCAGTTTCAGCTGTAGGGGGAGGGGTAGGTAATTTTG